>CM021102.1:830196395-830374253 GCA_007115665.2 Sequoiadendron giganteum
GAATCTTGATGATGGCTCCAAATGCTTGATGATTTGCTCTTCAATGCTCTTGATCTCATAAATTTGCCTTAGGAATGATTAGATATCTTGTTAGGAGAAAATGAGAGAAGAAACCTTGTATTTATACTTATCTATGCTTAATATCTCAAAATTGTATCACACCAAGCTGACATATGAATTCATTAAATGAAGGAGGCTAAATCCCACCAGAATTTGAAATTAAATCCCGAAAATGACTCAAGGAGGACTAAGATGCCCTAGGGGGCATCTTAGTCCCAAGTGATGAAACTTGGAGCACACACACCAAAAAGGGGCCCAATTATAATGCCTCAAAATCAAGATCCTGAGACCTTAGGGGGACAAAGAATTCTTAAGTGGAATTTTAGTCCCGACCAGAAGTCAGGGACACACCAATTAGAATCATTACCTAGATATCATTTATCCATTGGAGAATGTCAGTATTGACCAGAAAAAGATGCCATTCATAGGTCTTGTGGACACAAAATAAGGCCAATTAAGCCACAAAGAAAGATAAATAAAGCAAGGCGAGCCCAAACAAGTGTGAAAATGCAAGGGTATGCATTTCACTACACTATATTTAGCCCCACTTTAGTGAGAGGATGAAATTGCTTCAAACTCACACTAAAGTAGCCAACCACACAATCAAGAGGGGTTCAAATGTACAAATGCTAGTAAGATAGGATGACAATGATCAAGAGGGATGATGAAGCCCCCAAGCTCAAGATCCTATGGCAGACCAACATAGGCACAAAGGAACATGCTTGTGGATGATATATGAAGCCAAAATTAGATCACAAACATACACCATCAAAGATAAGAAAAAGGAAAAAAGGAAAAGAATTGCAACATATCAAGCTTCGAATAGCCATCCAACGCGATGAACCGGGTCTAGGGTTGAAGAGGGTTTACAAGTGGAAAAAAAAGTGTAAGCTCATAAGGGCTAGTGGGAGGTAGTTGTCCACTAGGTGAGCCCCAGGGGGACCATATCAAATCCATACCTCCACGACTTTAATAAGGTACAAAAATGCACACTCACACAGACTACTGAAGCTAGTTGTTGACTAGGTGAGCCCCAGGAAGTCCATATTAACACCATAGCCCCATGACTATGATAAGGAAAAAAGAAAATGCACGCTCACAAGGGCTAGTGAAGCTAGTTGTTCACTAGGTGAGCCCCAAGGGACCATATCAAAGCCATACCTCCATGACTTTAACAAGGTACAAAAATGCACACTCACATGGGCTAGTGAAGCTAGTTGTTCACTAGGTGAGCCCCAGGAAGTCCATATCAAAGCCATACCTCCATGAATTTAATAAGGACAAAAGGAAAATGCAACGCTTAACAAGAAAGAGAGATGTTCGAAGGGATTTTTCTTAGTTCATGTAAGGTCTTACTCTTAGGGGACATTGTTCCTAATGTCTCCAAAAGAGGACCAATCAAAGGATAAAAGACTCACCACTTAAGGGATGTAGTGTGTCACATCACCACTAAGACGAATATAATATGCTGAGATAGGTCACACTCTTGAAGGACATTACTCCCAATGTCACCACAAAGAGGAAAAATGCATCGCATAAAGAAATAAAATCACATCAAGGAACATGAAAAGAGAATGCAAAATGAAATCATGCTAAAATAATGACAATGTATGCCCCACTTTAAAGTAATTTCTAACACCATACTGTGAGAAATTACTTTAAAGTAGCCAAAAATGGAAAAGAAAACAGACAAGAGGGTTGCCCCCAGAAACACATAAGGGTTCTATGGATTCAGAGTCAATATTTGTCTTTGCTGCACTAATATCAGAGAGCTTGGAACTATCATCATTCCCCAAATACACATCGAACTGGAAGAATGGCACAAAGAGAGTGAAAATAAAGGAAAACCTTTTGGTTCAACATGGAAGGGACATAGGGTGTCTCGACGCCTTGCGTCATCCCCAAAAGGAAAACAAAAGATGAAAATGAAAAGATAAATGGAAAGGTGAAGAGCTTATGACATAGAGAAGAATGAAGGTACAAATAGAGGAATGCACAAGAGAGAGAAACATCAAACATAAAATCTCAGGGGATCACAATATGCACATGTAAGCGAAAGAAAAAAGAAAAATAAAAAGACTAGTAAGGCACATGCAGATCAACCATTTAGTAGGTCATTTGCATCCTAGTCTTGTTCAGTATATGTGGAATAAAAATCACTAGCAAGAGGGATCACATCAAGTGTTGTACTAGGAGAATCACTAGGTTCAACACATGGTGAATCGTTGGGTTTAGGAGGATCATCATGGTTGTTATCGTTTAAGCTCATTGATGAGGAAAATAACAAATTCAACTCATTATGTGCTTCCTCATTTATTTTAACCGTTTCCTCATCGCCATCCAAGTTAACCACAATGAGAGAATGAATGATAATATCCATAGAAGGTTTTGATCCTTGTTGTGTTGAATTTACAGTCTCTAGTAAGAGAGGAGGCTCATCATTTATTGCCTCTGTCAAGTTTGGATTTTGATTTTCAATTTTGTTCTCAACATTCATCTTTCAAGCAATAACACAATGCCTATGCTTACGCTCTTTAGTATTGTGGTTCCTTTTATTATGATTTTCAAATTGTGTTTGTGTAGGAGCAGGTTGACCAACCATAGGTTTCTTTTCTTCTTGTGAGGGAAGAAAGGAAGAAACCATGAAAGTTTGTTCAACCACTTTCTCTTTGGCTTTATAAATTTGCTTAGTTGGGAGATTAGGATTTGTTTGGTTTTCTCTAGATCTCTTGTAGGAAATAGGTAAGTGTTTATTTATGGATGGGTATTGGTTTTTTGGAAGAGCTTTAGGCTCAGCATTGTCTTGTTTAGGTGGTGGAGGTTCAAGCATGGGTGGAGGTTTGATCATGGGTGGAGGAAAGTTTTCAAGGGATAGCTTGGTTATGCATTTTTCTTTGAAATTTTGGTAGGATAGGAAAAGGAAGTCTTCACACTGTCTTATAGGTTCCATGGGCTTAGGCAAAAAATAATCTAAGGAGAAATTTCCATAGGAAGATGGGGGTCGAAAGACACTATGGTTTATGATGAATATTTCATTGTTGACTAGAAACTTTACGCACTTATGGAAAATAGATGGGACCACATTCATGGAGCGAAGCCATTTGTAGCCTAACTTCACATGAAATTGCTCTGAATTAGATATAATTGAGAACGATATATTTGATTTCTTCGGTCCTACTTGTAATGGGAGTGTGATCAAGCCCATCGTAGCACGAGCAAAACCATCATGTATTTTAATCCATGCTTTTGGTTTATCATATCTATCTTGAGTGAGTTCATGCACATATAAGAGGTCTTCTATGATCACATTCTCTCCACAGTTGGGATCAATTAAAATCCCAAGAGTGGGCTTGTTATTGATTCCATCGGCTATGTAAAGAGGACCATCAAGTGCATGTTTAATTGTTTCTTTTGAAGAGAAAGTAATGTCAATGGTTTTCTATTTATGAGGCTCGATGTCTATCACTCCTATCATTTTATCAATAGGAATTTGTTCATTAGTATCCATAAGACTTTGTTCATCATCATCCGTAGGAATTTGTTCATGATTGCTCATATTTTCACTATCCTCATCGACACTCATTACATTGGGCTTAGTTTTGCTAGCCTTAACAAATGAAATATTATGGTTGGGCATGGGAGTGGTAAATATTTGTAGGTTTTGGTTGGGAGGAGCCATAGATTTATTACCTTTGTCATTCACACCTCCAATTAGGATATGATTGGAATCAATGAGGTCTTGCACAAGATTTTTAAGATGCTTGCAATGTTCTATATCATGTCATTTTTGTTGGTTATAATCACAATAGGCATTGTGTCTAAAGCTCGAAGGTAACAACTTTCTAGGGTCAAGGGGTTGGACATGAGGTAAGATAAGCATGTTTTTATTTAAGAGTTGGGTCATGATGTTGTGGAGTGTGTCGGGTAATGGAGTAAAGTGCCTCTGTAGATCCCCAAAGATATAAGGATTACTCTTCTTTATAGTGGCTACTTGGGTATCAATTGGTTGAGTAGGTTGAGAGGTGGAACTTAGTTGAAGGAAGCCTTTAGTTTGTCTTCTGAAAGGTTGATAAGTGTTTTGGTTTGAGGATTTGAGATTTTCAAGACAGGTAGGGGTAGCTTTTGGTTCACTAGAACTTACGGCATTTTGATAGCCTTGAAGGGTAGTGCATAGGTACATGAAGGAAGGAAATTTCATCATAGTGAGCTTATCCCTTATCTTGTTTTGTAAATTTTTTATGAACATCTTTTGAAGGTGGGAATCGAAAATCTTCACACTGATTTGGGAATAAAGTGATTGGTAGCATGAAATAAAGTCAGTGACTTTTTCACCCTCATTTTTATTGCATCTCATCAAATCAACCAATGTCATTTTAGGAACCATGTGCACTTGGAAATGGTTAATAAAGGCCTTAACAAGTATATTGAATGAACGAATTGAGTTGCTCAGTAATGCAAAATACTAGTCCAGGGCAATGTCTTTCAAGGATCGGGGAAACATTTTAGCCAAAAGTTTTTCCTCAAGGATAAAGTCACTACACAAAGTAGTGAAGGCATTAACATGATTAGTAGGATCTCCCTTTCCTCCATATTTCTGAAGTCTAGGGATCTCTATACCTTGTGGCACTGAAGTTCGCAATATCTCCAAGGATAATGGGATACTTTTGACATAGTATGAAGGTGGACCATTTTGATTTTGATTTATGGTAGAGACTTGACGTTGAAGAGATGAAAATATTTGTAAAAGGTGGTTAATGATGGGATCATTGCTTGTGGTGTGAGATGGAGGTGAATATGGTGATGGTGTGTATGTGTTGGAAGGATAAATGAATGTATTTCTTGTGGGAGGAGATATGAGACTAGATGCTAGATAAGTATAAGGAGAACTAGTGGAGATGTGTGAGGTAGGAAGGATATTACTAGTTGGTTGCATCATTGTTGTCACTTGAGGAGTTGTATATGTTGGAATGAATGCTATGGTTGAAGAGGGAGGAGTTTGATTTCCTCCTTGCACATTGTTTGAATTCTAAGCACCATTAGTGTTGGGAGGAAGATGTTTTCCAAATATGTGAGTATGTTACACACAACTTCCAATCCTTCATCACTTTCCATCATGCGGTGAATACTATCTATAGCAGGTATAACAGTGTTGGAAATGTTTCCAGTACTCATGCTATCTTGTAAATGAGCTAAGTCTTCATGCATTTTTATTATGTTTTCTTGAGGAATATGATCAACCATTGTTTGAACACTTGGCATAACACTTGTAGGTAAGGTAGGCATGGAAAAAGAGGTGTCAAAGGTATGGTCCGTACCTAGTGAACTAGTGCCAATACTAGAAGTAAGAGAGCTTGATAACCCAAGATCCACAATGAGCATCTTATCACATGATGCCATGAGTCTCGCACTTCATCTAACCATAATATTATTAGTAGGACACCAAGTACTACATCTCAAACAAGGAATAAACCAAAGAAAGTGCAATGAACACAATATCCTATGCTTGCAATTACACTTGAAATGAAAGAAATTGGAATAACAAAAAATTCTGCAAACTGAAATAAAAAACTAAAAGCAGCCCACAAAAATAGAAAAAGGCAATTTTTGACCTTGAAAACTGGAGAGTCAAAGTCAACAGGGACTAAGATTCTAGTAAGGGCATTCTAGTCCTCCTAGTGAGATTTTGAAGTTCTAGGGAGTGAAATAGACAACAAACAACAGAGAAATGATTCTGAGCAAAAAAAACCTGAGAAGGGACTAAGACACTAGGAAGGGCGTTTTAGTCCTAGGAAAAAAAATTCTGAGAAAAACAACAAATTCTAGCTTGATAACAACTTTCTCAGGTTGCATACCCAGGGACCTGATGTTTCAAAACAAAAAACTGTGCAAATGTATGCAAAGAAAAGAAACTACTAACAAGCAATTGAATGCAAGATTGAAATGCAAATTTTACATTTTCAATGCAATAACAATGTTTCTAAATGCAATTAAGAGAATTAACAATGCATTTTTCATACTTTCAATGAAATGAAATGATTCAAGAAAGTAAAAATGTAACCTATATGCACTTTCACTAATGCAAAAATAGGAAACCCTAAATGCACTTTCACTAATGCAAGATGCAAGAAACCCTAGATGCACTTTCACTAATGCAATGAATGCAATCTAGATCTAGGACTCTTAAAGGACTCCAAATTAGAAAAAAAAAAGAATGCTCAAAGAAGTCAAATTCACCAAAATGAACAGTAAATAAAATAGGGATGAAGATGGTTACCTCGTATTCTATCTAGGCCATTCAATTATGTCCTACTAACCCTAATTGGATTGACTAACAAACTCACAAGGTGAGTCAATTCACACTTAGGAGGGCCTAGGAAGGGGTTCTTTTCAGCTTTAAGGGGTTCACCACCAAGCAAATGCTTGGAAAAACAATGTTGGAAAACATAATGTTAAATGAAAAATGACCTAAAATAAGCTAAATGAGAGATGCAAATGATGGAATTGAGCAAAACCAAGTTAGGTTAAGTGTACCTAGGAAGTCTGGAGATGATGTGAGCATTCTGGAAATGTAGAGAAGTTGCCAAAATATGCCTTGGAGGACTTAGATGCCTAAGATGGTGTACTAGTCCCATTGCTATTTTTTGGGGCAAATAAAAATCTTTGGATGTCGAAACCAGATCTGAAAGAATCTCTAAAAGATATGCTGGGGAGGACTTAGATGCCCAAGGTGGCATATTAGTCCTGCTCTAAATTTCTTAAAAGTCTAAATATGGTATCGAGCTCCCAGGTCCGCACTTGCTTCCTCTCGGATCTCAAGTTTTGAAACTTCCAGATCTAACCTATAGGTGAGTTTCCATGAAGATGACAACTTTGTAATGCAACTTTGCAACTTTGACAACTTTTCACTCCAAGTGATCTTCAAGACTTCAACCTAGATCTGCAAACAAAAATATGCAAGAAGGGAAAACTTGTTGATTGTTAGTGAATGGGGGTTTGCCTTGGTCAAACCACTTGTTGGTAATTAAACCTTGAAATGAAATAATGAGATGAAGGGAAATGGTGAATGAACAACATGCAATTCTAAAACTCACCAAACCCTTGTAAAGTCTGCAAACTTGTGTGAAATGGTTGTAATGGATATGGATCTTGAAATGCTTGATAGATATGGACTTGAATTTCTTGCTTTCTTGAATCAAAACCTTACATCACAAATGTTAGCACAACAACACACATGATGGAAGAATAACCTTTGACATGATAAGCTTGAATCTTGGTGATGGCTCCAAATGCTTGATGATTTTCTCTTGAATGCTCTTGATCTCATAAATTTTCCTTAGGAATGCTTAGATATCTTGTTAGGAGAAAATGAGAGAAGGAACCTTGTATTTATACTTATCTATGTTGAATATCCCAAAATTTTGTCACACCAAGCCAACATATGAATTCATTAAATGAAGGAGGCTAAATCCCACCAAAATTTGAAATTAAATCCCAAAAATGACTCAAGGAGGACTAAGATGCCCTAGGTGGCATCTTAGTGCCAAGTGATGAAACTTGGGGCATATACACTAAAAAGGGGCCTAATTATGATGCCTCAAAATGAGGGTCCCGAGACCTCGGGGGGACAAAGATGCCCTAAGTGGCATTTTAGTCTTGACCAGAAATCAAGGACACACCAATCAAAATCATTAGGATATCATTTATGCATTAGAGAATGTCGAGATTAACCAAAAAAAATGCCATTCATAGGGCTTGTGGACAAAAAATAGGGCCAATTAAGCCATAAAGAAGGATAAATAAAGCAAGGTGGGCCCAAAAAAGTGTGAAAATGCAAGGGAATGTATTTTACTACACTACAGTGCAATAGGATCCCAAAGCTTGTATCCTTTCACAGGTCATAACTATATTAGATGAAGATACATTTCATTGCCTTGTTCTCCAACTTTGTTCGCTTCTCCTTTGGCACATGTGCATATGCCTCGCAACCAAAAGATCTAAGATTTCTTAATGAAGGATTTCAACCCAACCATGCCTCTATAGGCATCTTATCAACAAGAGCTAATGTAGGAGACCTATTAATCAGGTAACAGGTAGTGGTGACAACTTCATCCAAAAACCTTTGTTCTAGGGAAACACCACTCAACATACTCCTAGCCTTCTCCATTAATTTCTTGTTCATTCTTTCTGTAACTCGACTCTATTGTGGAGAATATGAAGTTGTCTTCTATCTATGAATACCAAAATATTTACATAATCTATCAAAATCACTAGAGAAAAATTCACCACCATTATCAGTCCTCAAAAATTTTATTTTCTTTCCAATCTGCAACTCAACGATTTCTTTAAAATCTTTAAATCGACTGAAAACTTCATATTTACTCTTTACAAAATATAACCATGTCCTTCTACTATAATCATCAATAAATAAAACATAATATGTGGATTTACCAATTGAAGGAACATCTATAGGACCAAATACATCATAATGGATAAGATCCAATACACCACGAGATTTATGAGCACTCAAGTAAAACTAAATGTGGTTTTGTTTTCCATAAATGAAATGCACATAGAAATTTAATTCAAGATTACAATCAAACAAACCTTCAACAAGGTTTTTATTTTTCAATGTCCTTAGACCCTTTTCTCCAATGTGGCCAAGTCTCTAGTGCCATAATATATTTTTCTTTGTAGGTAACTTTGTCTTAGAAGAAAGAGCACTCTTGGGTACCAAAAATCCAAGACCACATGTTGAAGGTGAAGCCCTCACTTCTTTTATAGACTTTATTTTCGTAGAAGTACTATTGCACTCAATAGTGCATGCATCAAGCTTATACAATGTCCCATATTTGAAACCTCTAGAAATCACCATAGCACCCCTAACCATCTTGCATCCTGCATCATAAAATACTACCTACACACCTGCATCTATTAGTTTTCTCACAAATAACAAATATCATGCTAATCCAGGGATATGCAACACACCATTAATCCTTTTTATTCTACCATCAGGAAACCTTATTTAAACTTTACCATGACCAACAATGTCTAAATGAGAATCATTAACCAAGTACACCTTACCTCCATCAAATTCTTCATATTCACAAAACCAATCTCTATTAAAGGTGATATGAAAATATGTACTTGAGTCAATTAACCATGCATCATTGCCTGCACGAGTTGCCAAAGTTGCAATGAATGTGTCACCATCTTTCTTCTCGTACTTAGAATCAGAATCAAATTTCTTCTTTTTCTTCTTCTTTTCTTCTTTGCATTTCTTACGAACATGTCTAGGTTTACCGTAGTTCCAACAAATAGCTTTGGACTTTCCAGGAGATTTAGATCTACTCGTGGACTTGGATTTGTCACACTTCTCATTCTTCTTTCCTTTTTCCTTAGGTATTCCATGAAAATTTAGGGTCTCCTTGGAAGTGATGGATACCTTCTCCTCATCTCTTCAGAAAGAAAAGAACCCACCACATCTCCAGTCTTCAATATAACAAAAGTAATGCCAATAGCCATAACAAGAGAATCCCATGAATCAGGCAAAGAACAAAGCAAGATCTAAAATTTCTCCTCATCCATTTTGACACCAACTAATGCCAATTGAGCCACCAACAAATTGAATGATTCTAAGTGGTTTTTTATTCATCCACCCTCTTCTATTCTCAAGGAATACAACTTCCTCAAGAAAATCTTGTTCACTAAATATTTGGCCTAATACATCTCACCAATCTTCTTCCATAGTTTCTATGCAGAGGTCTCTTCATGGACATTAATTAAAATAGAGTCTACCAAGCACAATCTAATTAGACCTTTCGCTTTATGGTCTGTACCATCATATTGAGTAGATTGAGTAGGATCTATAGGCCTTGAAGCATTCTCATCAACAACATCTCACATATATCGATCTATCAATAGATTCTCCATATTTAGCTTCCACATCTCAAAATTATATCTAAACAAATTCTCCACCTCTATTCTCCCTGATGAACTTGCCATCTAAAAATTCTCGCAACAAGATCACAAAGTGTCTTCTGCATAAGCTCCCACTTAAATCTGGATTAGTTTAAAAAACCCAATAACCCATAACTAAAACCAAAGGTGATCAAGCTCTAATACCACTTGTAAGGAAGCTAAGGTAGAAAAACAACTTCCTACACTAACCTTGAGAGGAGAATAATGCAAAACTTTTATAGATCTTTAATAGTTACAAAATCTTTAACAAAAATAAACACAAGTATCATGCATACCACAACACAATTATTTATGTGGAGAAAACCCTTTCAAGAGAAAAGCCCCACACTCCAAAAGTCGTCCAATATATATTTAGAAATCAAAAGATTACAATATACTTGTAGAGAAAGCTTCTCATAGGAGTATCACCACTAGAGATCAAGAGACACCATGATCACTATCAAAATCTCAGAATACACCATTTTCTACATACATCCCACACGCTTATAACAAGTTTTTGGAACCTTCTAGAATTAGGGTTTTACAAGGTCATTTTTCATTTGGCATGTTAACAGAAAAACCTTGACGTATTAGTGAGAAAAAACATTGATGTGTCAGCAGGAAAACCTTGATATGTTAACAAAAAAAATTAGAGCATTGCCCCAAACCCAACGTCTTGTTATGGGTGTACAGTATTTGCATGATCAGTCATCACATACCAACATACATCCTATCAATAAATCATATATAATTGCAAGGTTGGGACACATTTTCCCAACACAAACAAGGATGATATGCTTTGAAGATATGAATCCCAAGTAGTTATGTCTAAAATATGATGAATGTCTTACTACACTAAACCAATAGCAAGCAAGGATGTGGTGATTCCAAGCTAATCAGGAACAATATAAGTTGAAAACTTAGCCTTGATTTGTAGAATGGGAACATGAATAAAAGTCTATGAGTCATCAGAACATGCAAGACCTATGATATACTCAAGCTCCTCTAAAGTATCATCATCAAAAGGTATGAAATATGTATCTGCAAGGGCAATGAGAAAATATGTAGTAGGATCATTTGAGTCTAGAGATATATTAGGGTGTGCATGGATCTCCCAAAATTGATTCCAAAGTGTATGGGAAAAATCAATGTTTGATACAACACACAGTGTCAAGATCAACACAAGAACAAATCACTCCTACAATATGATCATTAACAATACCCTATGTTGAATAACTCCCTAGTGTGTCTAGTGTAGGTATGATTCCATAAAGATAAGGAAAAAGATAAAGCCACTTGAGATGTTTCAGGGTGTTGTTTCACCAAGACTCATAGTTATCCTTTTCCAAGATGTCCAAAAAAGGATGAACAAAAAAACCCATGATACTTTCTCAAATGTAAATATCATAGATTAAAAATATTGGTGCATGTAAAGTAGATCAAATGAAGTCATCTCATGCAAAAAAATACTTTCCAAGTGTCAAGACATCCATGTAATTGAAAAATGTGAAATCACAAAAAAATGAGCCTAGAGAAGATTCTATAAAAAATGCATGAATGGATTGGAGGAGCTCTAAAACAGGTCTTTCCAACACTATTAGAATCATGAAAATCAAAGATACAGGAAAACGTTTATGAGCTTTTAAGTAGAAAATGATTATTTTCCTTTGATTGAGATTAAATTGAACCACTAAAAAAATCTAATGATAAGATTTGAATCACTGAAAAGTACATGAAACTAGCTTTGTGACAATATCTTGTTTGCCTGATTTTGACAATGTATCCCAAAGTTATGCCAAAAAGAAAAAAAATACTTTAGGGTGAATGTGGGCTAGGATGGGGAAAAAAAGGTTTTTATGATTGATGTCAGCATGCCATCATGCTAACGTCAATAGTATATTTTGTAGAATATTTCCTCCAATTGGAAAAGTGGTCAATCTTTCGAAAAATCCTCATTTCCAAAATATTTGTTTTGATGGAATATTCTGTTGTGTTGAGGTATACTAGATACCATGAAATTTTCCCAAGTCCACAAAAAAAAGAGAATATTTGGACAACCAAAAATATTCATTGGGCTACCAAATTGGTTGGTTACCACTTAGTTATTGGTGATGCCATTTTTTTTGGACTTGTTGTTATTGGGGAGTTGATTTCGTTGACTATGCACCAAGAAAATACCACTGTTAGTAGTTAAAATGGCCCCCCACCATCAATACAAGACCTATAGGCTTGCATGCATAGGTACCTACAAGTGCCCAAAAATAAATCCACCTATGCTCAATGCGTTTTTTTTTTCCTATGTAAGAAGTATTTCTATTAACATTCAAAAGAAGATTACATATTCTATATACATATGAGAGCATGCCCAATGCTCTCATTCTTAGTATTCAAAAAAGGGAACCAAACCATCTTACGAAATTGCCTCACTTGCTAAAGAAACCCAAGATATCCTACAACATCTTACCAAATTACCTCACCAGACCATAGGAAAACACTGACGAAAAAGCCAAAATTTGAAAACATGAACTTATTCTACCCCATTCTCTTGCAGATAGATCATAAAATCATGAACCCATGTGAAATCCTGGACTAGTTCCAAATGCAACCACTTCTTCAACCTCACCCCCTCCAAATCCCTTGTTCGATGTGACAACAGATTGTCATCTTTGACATACAACAAGAAAGGGTATAACCTAACCACCACACCTAGAGTATTGAGCAAACCCATATCTCATGGCCTTGGAATACCAATGCCTAGTTGAGAAACAACCACCATCTCCTCAAGACCACCTAGCAGTTTTGGATTCATCATCTTCCTTGTGATTTTTAGTACTTCATTATTTGGAAATTGAAGATCCAACAACCCTGCAACAAACTAGGAAGTTATATCCATGTCCACCCTATATCTTTCCTCTGATGATAAGAAGACGAGCCCCAAAATCAACTTCACCGCACCAAGTGGCAATAAGTTGCTTTCAAGAAATATCCTTCTCAACCCCAACTTTGAGACTTCCTCGATAAAGGCCATTTTTTGTCGAGATTTGACTAATATTATAGGGGTTTCCATTGATTTGACCACACAAAAAACCAAAAGTACTAACTATTTGACCATCGATTTCAACCTTTACAGAATGATTCGCTCATGCCAAATCTTGGAAATTAAAAGCTTGCCAAGATTATAATCTATCTCTGCAACACCTCTAGACTATAAAATCCTCCCTCTAACTTCTCACATGGACATGAGCCTAACTTAATTAATGCCTCGCTATAACACCCCAAGCTGGACCATGTGTTAGGATACTTAATCTAGCTTGATTGGAATGACATTCTAATTAATCCACCCCCTTATCAAATAAACTCAAATGATGGAGAATTTCAACATTAAATTTAGGCCATGGCATAGAGAACCCCCAAACATGACAAGCTCAATAACAGGTGACAGACTTCCACCTATCACATTGTCATGCCTCCTTACAACAAAGATTGAGATTAAAGCACAAAGTAGCACTAAAGCACCACATGTAAATGTCTCGAGCTTGGAAATGCCACTTGTCTACCTAATACTTCCTCCCCCAGTAGAAATTGAGCATGAAACTCGAGAGCACAAGTGATCACCATGTGCATCCAAGTGTCAAGGGTCCAAAGTAACCAAGTGGGGTGCCACCTGTCAACCAACCACACCTCTTCTCAGCAAGGTTGAATCTTAGCACCAAAATGTGTGTGTAGATGCCACTTGTCAACCTAGTACACCACACTACAACAATGCATAAGATTTATACCAAAGAAAGCGAGTGGGTGCTACTTTACAACCCTTCACACCTCACCACAAAGAGGTTTAATCTTTGTAATAAAACAAGTGAGTGAGTGCCACATGCATTTGGAATTCATGTAGTATATCAACATACACCTAGATTGAATCAAACTTCCGAGGGTACCCAAGATACCAGACCATCAACTTAGGTTGCACACTTGCATCAACCACCTCCAAACCCTTTTAATGCTTGTAACCACTGTAGGAATATACAAACATGAACTTCTAATCCCTTTGAGAGAAGGAAAAATATTATTTCTTAGAAACCCCATCCACGCCAAGATTTGCTAATTTGTCTGCCTCGAAATTCACTTCTCTATATGTGTGTTTCACCACATAATGCTCAAAATTCCCCAAGAGACCAAGACCTATCTCCACCATCCCTTGCAATTTCCTATTCAAGATCTTACCTGACCTAAGCACACTTATCACCAAAGTCAAATCTCCTTCCACCTCAATGCTTTTGCACCTAGGCTCATAGTATAGTTGAAGCCCCTAAATCACTGCTTGTAGTTTTGCTACGTTATTTGTCCCATCAGGAAGAGGGACTGAGAGTTCCCCCATGATAACCCCTTTCCAATTACAGATTACACATCTTGCCCTCGATCTTCCTAGGTTCCCTCTTGATTCTCCATCAAAATTCAATTTTGATCCATGATTGAGTAGGGGGCCTCCAAACTACCTTGGCACATTGTTCTTGTTGTCATGCTACCCCTTGACTCCCAAATTTTGGAATCTTGAGACCAAACCACCCAAGTCTCAACTTTGCATCCCAATATGTGAATTCTAATCTCTTTGGATTCAATCTTGAAACTCTACTACTCACAAGCTCAACTATGACTATCTCCACCTTGTTTTGAAAGGATGATATATTCATCTCTTTTCCATGGAATTGTAGTGTACACAAATGTATCCCTTTATATTTTTGCATTTAATTAGGACTTAATTTTAAAATGGACTTAATTATGCCTTAATTTAGTGTTGTAATATGTATTTTACATATTCATATTAAATTTAGGGCCCTATTAATTAGAATGGACTTAATTGTGCCTTATTTTCTGTGTTGTAAAGTGTACCCCTTTACACTTTCACACTTATTTAGGGATCCTTTAATTAATTAAGCTTAATTCTCCTTATATATACACTAGTACAAAAACAACAATATATGACTAAATAAACTACTAAAAATTGCATATAAATGACTAATTTTGGTCACGTGACCATTAGTAGTTTATTGCCGATCATTTATAACACGACCAAATTTATGACTAAACTATTTGTCATTTATCTAGTCATTGATTTGGTCATTGATTTAGTCATTAATTTAGTCATTGATTGTTGTTAACTAGTCATTTATTTAGTCATGGTAGTGATTTATTTAGTCATTGATTGTTGTTAACTGGTCATTATTTAGTCATATATTTAGTCATTAATTTAATCATTGATTGTTGTTAACTGATTATTTATTTAGTCATGGTAGTCATTAATTTAGTCATATATTTAGTCATTACTTTAGTCATATATTTAGTCATTATTTTAGTCATGGTAGTCATATATTTAGTCATTGTACTCATATATTTAGTCATTGTAGTCATATATTTGGTCATTGTATTCATTTATTTTAGTCATAGTAGTCATTTATTTTGTTATGGTTTAGTCATTTATTTGACTGAATCAATGATTCAAGTTATAAATCAAATCTAACTTAATTAATTCTCACAAATTTATGCATATAAAATTCAAATATCATAGATATTCAAAAGTTTTTTTGTATTGTATTAACATGAAAAAAATATACAATCAACAAACAACTTTATGCATATCAAGCTCAAATATCATAGATATTCAAATGTGTTTTTTGTATTGCATGAAAACAAGAATATACAAACAACAAACAACTACATAACCAAAGGAATTACAAACAACATACATCTGCATAAACAAAGATCCAAGAAATACATCCTTCATTGCACTCTTGGTTGCTATGGAAGACAAATCCAAGATACGATACAAATGCTACAAACATTGAAGGGAGAAAAGACATGAAAATATATAGTAAATGTAGTTATATTATTTGTGGTGCATATATTGCCCGATTTAGAGCAGCCTTGCCCTCCCATTCCAGCTGAACAGCCCTTGAGAGAAGATTGGAAGGATTCGAATGAGAAGGATGGCAGCTTCCTATCTGGAAATCTCAATGGTCATGGTTAGATGAAAGTAAAGAGTGCATGTTCACCTCTCCAATTTGATGAGCTGCAACTTGAAAATAAAATTTCAACGAGGGTTTTAGAATATGTTTATTAAAATGAAAATACAACCAAGATCTAATAATGAGCACATTTAAATGCA
Source organism: Sequoiadendron giganteum (assembly GCA_007115665.2). Lineage (NCBI taxonomy): Eukaryota > Viridiplantae > Streptophyta > Pinopsida > Cupressales > Cupressaceae > Sequoiadendron > Sequoiadendron giganteum. Next base: position 830,212,573 of record CM021102.1, read on the forward strand.
TAAATCATTAAAATTTATGCTTGCTACTCTAAGGATTGTTATTAGTCTTCACCAATAATCAGAAGTAGACAACAAGTAAACTTTTGGGAGGATGTCTAGCTCCTCCCAGGTCCACTTATTAGCCTACACCATATGATGAATATTAAATCAAACAAGAACAATAGCACCAATAATCTAGTAGTAAGAAAAACAAGAACTTCAAAATTAGAAACTCAGATTAGCTAATGACTCTCCTAGGGAGACAAAGGAACAATGCAAGGATGGACTATTGTGCTTATCGTACAATGATTAATGTTGTTCCAAAGAAGTGTGAGCTATTGAGCCAATGTCTTTTCCTTTGTCCTTATCAAATTTCTAATAAAGAACATGCCCATAATTTTACAATTGATAAAGGATCCTTCAACAAGCAAAATGCATCGATGTTACTACTATAAATACATCTCACCATTCCCATAACCATAAACATTGTCATACGAACAAGAAGATCATATCCAAAAATGTAAAATACCTCTTAAGGTTTCATAGACTAATAGTAATATCTAATCAATATCACATAAGTGTTTGTGTGCCCTGGATTTCATTTAAAGCTGTCAAATACTATTTCCCATGCTGTCACTAAGACAAAGCATGAAACTAAGGACAAACTCATAAGTAATGGCTAACTTTCAAAACTAAAACTCTGGCCAAATTAGTTCCTGATGGTTAATTCCTAACAACATAGGAAGCTAAAACTAGAGAGTTATTTTAGATATATTTTGACACTGACCTCAAGAATGCGAAGCAACCTTGGTTCCTCATGTACTTTCTTTATAACTGGTTTAGCTATTTCATCTGAAACTTCAGGTACTTCATCTGTGAATTCTGATTGAGCTCCTCCATTTGAGAAATTATTTCCTCCATTACCTTTTTCCGAATGGACTGTATTCACAACAGTAGCTGCTTCACTTGTTTCATCATCAATAGCTGGTGCAGATGCATCCAGTTCAGAAGAATCACATTGTGTTAGTTCGGGAGCAGCTTGGGTGCTAATTGCATCCATTTTTTTGCCCTATTTCTTAGCCCACATTTCAGCATACTCTTCCTTACATTTATCCACAAATGTTTGTAGTACTGCAATTGACAAATCTCTGTTCACAACTTGGAACCAAATGAATTATTTGTATTGATCCATTTTCATATGCATAGGCAATTAAATATCACAATCTACAAGAGGTTCATTTCTCTATTTTAAAAAATCTACAAAAGGTTCATTTCTCTATTTTAATTTAGCCATTTCAAATGCTCTCTCTCTCTATAGCACAAATAGAAACAAATATTCAAGAAATTTTTATGAAACATGCAAACCAATAATCAAAAAGAACTACAACAAGCCAACTGTACAACTATAAAGCATACAATTCTCTCTCTCTCTCTCAAACATGCAAACTGATAATAAAAAAGAACTGCAACAAGCCAACTACAAAGCATATAATTTTTTACTGGAACCCTTATACAACAAAAAAATATAAACATTCTAATCCTACATACTGCTAATCTAATTTTTTTGTGTATTTTTGGTGACCTTAGTGCCCATACTGCTACCTCTTATGTATTTTTCTTGTTTTATCTAATGGTGAAGGCCCTATACACACCCTCCATAAATTATCAAAAAAGAGAAAAAAAGAAAAACTACATAGAGGCAATGAATGGAACTTAAGCAATGTTTTTAGTGTTCACAATAACAACCTATCATTCCAAACCTTTTGAATAATTTAGCCAGCTCATGAATAGATTGACATCTCTTTCTAAACTTCAAAATGAACTGGTAAACTATTCAAAAATTTGAACCTACAGATGGTGATAATTTTTTGGGAAACACAGGCTATACATTTTTGTTTCTGCCTGTTTGGTTTCTATTTTTTACAAGAAACGCTACTTGTGTACCTGTAAAAAAATTGTGTTGAATATATGATTAAATGAAAAAGCTCCATTAACAACTCTTGTAATTTCAATGGTTTACGTACTTGACAGCACTCGATAAACTAAAACTTTAATGTGATACATGCAGCTTCATTAAATGTTGCCTGTTTATTTTTCATAGCACAAATTAATCAAACAACCGTGAACCTGAATTATAAACAAAAATTCATTAGTGTCCAATAAGAGAAATAATGGTGACAACTATGGGGATCCATTTGTTTTATTTACACATTTTGTTAGAAATTCAAACTGTGTAACTTTATCAAACTAAGCTAAATATACAAAACAATCCTAAACATCAGACTTCAAGGGAAAATTTTTAGTCATCCAGAATTAACTGCACAGAAAACAACAGTGTTACATGTTATTTATGGATGTAAGATCTTATTTCTAGTTTGTTTAACTGCATGTGAGCTTATCTTGTGAAACAGACTCACATCCATCAATAATCCCAAAACTCCATGGTCACCACTCCCATTCCTAAGAAATTTAACACTATCAGCCCAACATTACTACATCAGGGGAACTCCCCTCATAGCTCCACCGATAGACCGATGAAAGCAGCTCACAACACAAATATCGGCGTAACAACACTTCATCAGGTAGACTTCCAAAGGACTCTCCCCAATGTAGCGACACGGTCAACAAAGGTGAACACATCAGAGTAACATAAGTGTATCAGTGGAATAAATGCTATCGTTTCCTTGATGGCCCAAATAAAGCATATCGGTAGCACTAGGACATATCGGCAGAAGATAACACAACGTCCCACCGATGGGGTGATACACTATACAATAGGGAGATTCAACATGTGGTACAACTTTTGGTCACTGAACTAAAAATAGCGTCTCATGGATACTTCAGACCAGTTCATTTTATTTGATGTGTTCGAGAAGTCAATGTAAACAACAAAGGAGCATATGAAAAAGTATTGTAAAACGGGTAACGAAAGATACTTATGAATTGAATCCGATATAAATGATTCATGGAACCCATAACTGAATCAATAATTATTCATGAACACTCAAAAAAAGAGACAAAAAGAAATAAATCAAAATGAAAGTGCAAACAAATTTGCTTTGTTTGGAGTCTTTGATCTAGTTTCAAGCTAACACTAGAGCCTATCACCACTATTAATTAAGAAGATTCATATTACCCACAACTCTTCAATCCATTATTAACAAGAGAAAAATATTCATTCTAAACAAGTAATGTATTTCTATCATATTAGACAAAATATAAGAGAGAAACTCACTGTAATCCTCCATATTTCAAAAAGCATTTTCAGAAATCAAGTGTGTGTTCATCAAGAGAATGGGATACAGGCATGACAATACCATCTAGAATCTGCACAAGTAGTCATACAACCACTTCAGGGATGAAATGAGATTAAAAAGTATGAAATGCTTACAATTATTATCAATCTTAACTACAATACACAGGGCATACAAAATGCACACACTATCTCTAAAGAACAAAGAAATTCATTCACTTAATTCAAATAAATAAATACAGTTGTGGATTCAAAACAAGATCATCTCTAGGTGAAGGAAAAACTCATAATGAAAAGAAAAAAATTGGGAACAAAGGACCAATGTGTCTCTAGAAAACAAGCAGAGACAATAGAACCAAATATAAATAGTATAAATATAAATAAATGTAACTACACAAAAGAGAGTTGGGAATGACCTGTAAAGTGTAGAGAAGGTGTGAGTTAGCAGAAAATTGTGTTTGTAACAGTTGCCGAGCTTCAGTTTTATTCCTTTGATGCAAGACCTAACATAAATGCACAGCTAGAAAAATGGCACACCTTAAAATCTGCTAACAACACAGGATGTGTTGGTAGCAATGCCAGCAGGCCCTTTGCACCCTGCAAAAATGAATTCAAATAATTTGAATCCAAATCTACAGCTAAATGCAGCTAAAATAAATTACCGTGTAGTACTAAAGTACCAAAGCATTAAGGAGATTTTAGATTTTCTACCATGTTCATATCCTAGATAGATTAATGACTTACGTCAAGATAATGACTTCCATGGGTCATTATCAATTAAAATTGCTGGCATTTGTTAAATATCTATTATGAACATAACATTTTAAAAGCATATTTCCTTGCTATTAATCCTACAAATGAGCATAATGACAACTCCTAATCATTCTATGATGATTTGACAAAACCCATTCGTGAATATTACAAATTGAATAAATAAAACATAATACTCATATAATGAAATATCTTAATATGGAGGCAATAAGGAATACATTATAAATATGTTTATCTCTTTCTAATATGCTATAGAACATGAGCTCTAAAAAGTAACACCTATGAAGGTGCAAAATATGCTAAACAATATTGAAGTCAAATAGATTCTATGAAATCAAAATAGTAACTATTCCAATAGCTGAATTGCAGCAAAACAGAGCAGATTTTAAATGATCATAACTTTCATGTTACTAAGCCAAATTTCAAAATTCAAAATGTTCTAGAAAGTTGGGAGAATAGAGGACAAAACCCAAAAATATTATTGCAAAATGTTTAACCGTGCATGAGCAGTTTTCTCTGCAACTCAGCTCACTAGACTACCCAAAACAACAATTGGCAAGTAAAATAATCTTAATTCATTTGTAAAACCTTTGACTTTTGGCTTTAACAGTTTGACTCAATGGACAATGTTCAAATACACACAGTGAGGGAAGCAATGTCAACACACAATTACATGATGCAATGACAGTTAGCAAGTGACAATGTTAGGGTTTCAAACCTAACAAAAGAAGACTGTGAAGTCAATAGAGCATTAGGAGGACACATTCATGAGATGACAGTCATATTTATGATTGAGAAAGAGGAGTGAAGGATAGAATTTGCAAGGGACAACCACTTTATTGGTGGTAGTTTTGTTGGGTTAGGTAGAATCAAGAATAGTTTTTTAGTTTTATGAACACAATGTAGAGCAGCTACATCTTGGTATAAACTTCAAACAGGGGATCAACATTCAAGATCTCACGATTGAAACCTCCAAGAAAAGGGAGTTAAAGTCATGAAATGTAACAAAAGGAAACTATTGAGGAAGGCGTTGTTGTTCGTAGAAGGTGTGTTCTCTTGAAGCTTGCTTTAAAGGTTGATGTTGCTAGAGAGGTACTAGAATATAATGGCAGAGTTTACTAGACTATCACCAATTCAAAGGTTGATGTTTGGCACTTTGCCAGTCCTAATTTTTGATTTCCTTAACACTTACATGTTTTCCTGTTCTAGCATTCTTAAAAATTTTGTGCCTAACCATCATGAAAAGTGTGGCATCATGAAAAGTGTGCACTTGCCTACCTCAATTCCACAGCGAGTTGAACTTTCTGAAATTAGGTACATTGGTGGTGTAGGCTTCATATAATTTTTTGAAATCTTTCCTTAAAACACCTAAGCATTTTTCCTTGCTGGCTCTACTATTACCCAATGGTTATACACCTTGGTACTTCAACACTCTGGAAATTTGGTAATTTTGTTGGCTGATATGCTGGTAATTGAGGATATTGGCATCGTTGCAATCTCTCTCAAAACCTTTACATTGCTCACCCAAATGTAATTTTGCATGTTTAACCATTCAACTATGAATGTTTAATGCTAGTTTCAACGAAATGATTTATACCCATTTCTTCTCTCAAAATTTCCATCACTGTTAGGGTGTGCGGAATTTAACTATTGAGTTTTTAGAAGTATGTGGGGTGTTTGTGTCTAGAAAGTGGTTATCATGATTAGTTATAGGTTGTAATAAATTGATACTAGGAGATTAAGTGTAGGTTCCCTAGTATTGTTTTTTTAATTTATGTTCCTAGTCTTGTTTGCACTAGTAGAAGTACTAATGCTGGTGGCGGTTTGAGGTACCTCACCTTAAGATGGTCACCTTGTTGGGGTTGCAACTTCTTTACCAGTGCTTGGAAGCTAAAACCTAATATATGTCAACAAGTTAAAGAATTTCCCCAAGTTATTAATCTTCACTTTGGGACATCAGATTTTCTGAATAATGATCTGAAGGGCCCTGAAAATGCAAAATACCAAAATGTATTGAAAATTATGGAAGGTTTGGAAGTCAATTTTGCTTCTTGATGTGTTTCTTACCTACTTCAACTCTTTGGATTTTACATATAAACTGCTTCATCAATTCTTCCTTGTACAACTACACACAGTTCCACTTAGTGGTAACATGATGATATCACAGAGGGGTTTATCCTCATTCTCTTTAAGCATAATTCAGAGTGTAGATGAAGTGGCATCACATCCCTTCTCAGAGATTGCAATCATTTTGTAGCAAGAAGAGAGTAATAGCTTACATCTCTTATCAAATATGGCTTCACATAACTTTCTAACTAATAAAGTACTAGTAGTTAGTTCTTTTATTCAAATATTGTTCTCTTTGTCTATATTATTTTTATTACAATTCCAGAATTATATTCATGCAACAATTGATGTAATTAGTTGCTTTTGCTAATAATACAAGTTTCAACAGTTTGGTATGTTGTCTAATGGAGCTGGTCAATTCTGGATCAGTAACTCTTATGTTCATGAAAAAGACACCTGGTTAGGAAACAGGTGGGAGTAGCTATTTCAGTACATTGATTGCTATTAGTGCACTACTTGCTGATGTACTTGTAAGTTATACCCTATTTTGCTTGGGGGAACATTATGATAACTCTTTTCTCTCATTATTTCTCAGGATGGAGGCTAATATATTTATTCTTAGAATATATGGTTTGTGGTTTATCTTCTTTAGTTTTACTCCCTCTTGTTTTGTTACGTTTCTTTAGTGCTTAGTATTTATTTATTTTTCATAACCTAGGACACTTCAATTTTTGTACTTTTGTGATATAAATGATGTATTCAGTGCCAATAACATTTTATGCTCACTTGTGGATGTTACAGTAGTTTTCTTTCATTCCTGATAGATTTAGTTGTTAGAAGCACAACCTCTCATCTTATTGGCTGCATATATGCTTAACATGAAGTTATGTTGGAGCGGTTCCATCTGAGATTAATTGTGTTAGGGTGATGGCTATTCATTCAAGAAAGGACATTGCAGTCATAAAAGAACATTAGACGAGCTTTTCTCCTGTACCTTTTTAAACGGATGATTTCTTGGCCACAATCTTGGGTTGAAGAAAAATTATATAGTATCTATGAATTTTAATGGTTTATGCGATCTGCTTCTGTTTTATTCTAAGTTACCGGGTTCGCACCCGGAGGCCTCGAACCCGGTTCGGGTTCGAACCCAGTACGGGTTCACCTGCGGGTGCGCCTCGGGTACGCACAGGGTGCGTGCCCAGGGCGCACCCAGCTGATTGGTGCGTGGACCCGAAGGTACCAGGCACGTACCCGGGTGTACCTCGAAGAACCCATGGCCCAAAATTAATAAAGTGCACCCAAACATAAATAAAAAGCATTTTTTTCTAAGTTACCGGTTCGGGTTCGGGGACGGGTTCGGGTACGAGAACCCGGTACGTGGGTACCTGAAATTTTTTTTAGGGGTTTGGGTACATATGGGTACGTGTATATATATATATAAATTATATATACAAAAAAATAAGAGAAATATACAGAATTGTAAAACTAAATCATTTCATAGTATGATACTTGATCATTGATCAATGCCAAATGCCAAAGATAAATATTAAATGTCAATTGATAGTTGAAAAATATTCAAATACGCCATATCAATGATATCAATTATGGAAATCATCACAATTACAATATTATTGAATTACAAAATGTAGTTCATGAAAGTTGAAACATGATTCACTTTCAATGTTCATCAATCATCAAAAGGATTATCAAAAAAGTCATCGTGATTTGGATTTTTAGTGGCTTCAACTTCAAGATCATCATCATTTGAACCCAAAGCGGTTCCACTTCCACTTCTAGCACCATGCATGTCATGATCATCATTATCATCCACATCATCCATAGTGGCTCTAGCAAGATCCTGAATGGTTGCATCCAAATCAGCAAACTCGGGCGCTACATCCCAAAGCTTTGCTGCCCCCTGCTTGTATTGAGGTTCCTTACGTGACAGAAGATGCAAATTGGAATGAATATACACCAAGTCTTCAGCTCTTTTTGCAGCCAACCGGTTATGCTTCACTGAGTGGATAAAGGAGTATGTACTCCAATTCTGTTCAGCAACAGAAGAGCTTGCAACCTAGAGAGAAAACCAACAAAAAAAAATAAAAAAAAATGCAAGATAAATTCAAGAATGTTACGTGTTAAATTCTACAATACAAGTGGCAAAAAAAAAAAACTTACTTTTGAGAGGATCTTGATTGCAAGAGGTTGGAGGTACATATAAACTTGACCACGGAGGTACCACCATGTAATAGCATCCATTTTGTATTGGTCTTTGACAACAAAAGGGCTAAGATTTTTTCCTATGATAAACATTCCAAATTCTTTCATAACACTTGTCTCCACTTCTAGATCAGTGAAGAGTCTATTAAATGCACTCTTATACCCTCTAGCAACTTCAAGATCTCTATATGGCGGTATTCTCCCTGGGATAGAAAGTACTTCTCTAGTATAGTACCTTGGAGATAGGGCATATGCAAGGAGGTGCAATGGTGTTGTCATCTTGTTCCAATGATGAAGAACGATCGCTTCCACCCTTTTGTAAAGGGTGTCTTCAGGATCATTCTCTCTCTTTTGTATTTCAATTTTTATTTTCCTTAACATTGTGTCCATGCTATCATAGACATCCCCCAAGCATGGTTCATCTGTATCAGCAAACCGAAGCATAGACATGATAGGTTCGGTCATCTCCAATACATAATTCACACGATCCCACCAATCGCCATCCAAGATCAATGCCTTGACCTTTTGGGCCCTCTCTGAATTTGATTGCTTCCATATACCCCATTGGTTGCTAATAACCATTTGACTCAATGCCTCTTTCACCTTCACAAGTCATCTCAGAACAATTGTGTGATGCAAATCGGGTCTTAGCAACCTAAGAACATGTAAATAAGTTAATAACTAAATAAGTAATTTTTTTTTTTTAATTCAATTATGTAAAACATGACATAAATGAAACTAAATAAATTAAATTTACCTTCAACAATTCTAATCTTGAAAAAATTCAGAAAATTGCTTGTGACATATGGTGGTTTGTCACAAACATCTAGATCTCCTCGGCCTCCTTGTATATTTCTTTCACCCACTCTATTTGTTTTCCAATTGCTTGCATCAACAAATTGAGGGAGTGTACGGTGCAAGGTGTCCAAAAGATGTGCTCATATCTAGCCTCTACCAAAGCACTTGTAGCCCTGCAAACTTTTGCATTGTCCGTAATTACTTGGACAACATTTTCATCACCCACCATCTCTATGGAGTCAATGAGAATCCTGGAAATGAACTCTGCATCTTTCACTTCCCCTTCACAGTCAACTACCCTCAAAAACATTGCCCCCTTGGGGGACACTGCAATAACATTGATCAATGGATGGTTTTTGCAATATTTCCATCCATCGGAAACAATAGATACACCTATTTCAATCCAAGAATCTCTAATTGGTTTTAGTTGGGCCTCTAAAGATTTTTTCTCTCTTTGCAATAAGGTGGTACGCACCTTTTAAAACCCAGGACTTGTGAAACCAGGAGGTGCACTATTTATTGTTGACACCATGTCCCACCAATATGGTGATCTCACCAAGTTGAATGGAAGACCATTGGCATAGAGGCAACGTGCAATTTTTTCTTCAGCAATATCTCTTGCCTCCATTTCAAATGCCCTCTCCAATGGACCTCTCTTGCGGGTGGTGATTTGTTGTTCATCTTCATCTTCCTCTTCCGTAGAGGGCATAGGCAAGAGGGGATGTCTGGAGGCCCTAACTGCCTGAGAGGGTAATGTTGGTGTTTTTTTCTTTTAGGAAGAATAACTACTTTCTTTTCCTTTGCAATTGATTTCTCAACATCTTCTTGTTCTTTTATAAATTCTTCTATTTGTACAGAAGACAACCCCTTCTTATTTGGGCCCACACACATACTAATCCCTTTGCCACTAGGGCCCATAAAATGAAGTTTCACTCGGTAATAGGAGCTATTATATTGTGCGTTGCATAAATTACACTTCCAAACAAAACCCCCACCTCCAGGAATTTGTGAAATTCTTGTGGTATGTTCCCATAAAGGAGATCCTTTCTCAATTTTGAACTTTTGACTTCCCTCCCCACCCACTGAACTTTGACTACTGGCCATTGTTGCAATCTATAAAAAAAATGAAAAAAATTTAAACAAATTTGAAAAAATTCTTCACAAACTTGAAAAAATCCATCAAAAACTAAGAAACTTGAAAAAATAGTTCAAAAGATCAAAGAATAGGGTTTAAATGCATACCTTAAACACTTAAATCTCCTTTGTAGAAGCTATTTGGCACTCCACAATCGATCTCCTTCGAATACAATCACCTCCCTTCAAAATGCCAAGATGTAGAGAAAATATGGTGAGAGCAAAATGAGAAGTAAAAATGAAATGTTTTAGTGTTGAAAAGCCTCATATTGGGCCGGATCAGGGTTAGGAAACAAAAAAATCTAAGTTACCGGTCCGGGTTCGGGGACGGGTTCGGGTACGAGAACCTGGTACGTGGGTACGTGAAACTTTTTTTTAGGGGTTTGGGTACGTGTATATATATATATATGTATTATATATACAAAAAAATAAGAGAAATATACAGAATTGTAAAACAAAATCATTTCATAGTATGATACTTGATCATTGATCAATGTCAAATGCCAAAGATAAATATTAAATGTCAATTGATAGTTGAAAAATATTCAAATACGCCATATCAATGATATCAATTATGGAAATCATCACAATTACAGTATTACTGAATTACAAAATGTAGTTCATGAAAGTTGAAACATGATTCAATTTCAATGTTCATCAATCATCAAAAGGATTATCAAAAAAGTCATTGTGATTTGGATTTTTAGTGGCTTCAACTTCAAGATCATCATCATTTGAACCCAAAGTGGTTCTGCTTCCACTTCCAGCACCATGCATGTCATGATCATCATTATCATCCACATCATCCATAGTGGCTCTAGCAAGATCCTGAATGGTTGCATCCAAGTCAACAGACTCGGGTGCTACATCCCAAAGCTTTGCTGCCCCCTACTTGTATTGAGGTTCCTTACATGACAAAAGACGCAAATTGGAATGAATATACACCAAGTCTTCAGCTCTTTTTGCAGCCAACCGGTTACGCTTCATTGAGTGGATAAAGGAGTATGTACTCCAATTCCATTCAGCAGCAGAAGAGCTTGCAACCTAGAGAGAAAACCAACAAAATAAAAAATAAAAAATGCAAGATAAATTCAAGAATGTTAAGTGTTAAATTCTACAATACAAGTGGCAAAAAAAAAAAAATTACTTGTGAGAGGATCTTGATTGCAAGAGGTTGGAGGTACATATAAAATTGACCATGGAGGTACCACCATGTAATAGCATCCATTTTGTATTGGTCTTTGACAATAGAAGGGCTAAGATTTTTTCCTATGATAAACATTCCAAATTCTTTCATAACACTTGTCTCCACTTCTAGATCAGTGAAGAGTCTATTAAATGCACTCTTATACCCTCTAGCAACTTCAAGATCTCTATATGGCGGTATTCTCCCTGGGATAGAAAGTACTTCTCTAGTATAGTACCTTGGAGATAGGGCATATGCAAGGAGGTGCAATGGTGTTGTCATCTTGTTCCAACGATGAAGAACGATCGCTTCCACCCTTTTGTAAAGGGTGTCTTCAGGATCATTCTCTCTCTTTTGTATTTCAATTTTTATTTTCTCCAACATTGTGTCCATGCTATCATAGACATCCCCCAAGCATGGTTCATTTGTATCAGCAAACCGAAGCATAGACATGATAAGTTCAGTCATCTCCAATACATAATTCACACGATCCCACCAATCGTCATCCAAGATCAATGCCTTGACCTTTTGGGTCCTCTCTGAATCTGATTGCTTCCATATACCCCATTGGTTGCTAATAACCATTTGACTCAATGCCTCTTTCACCTTCACAAGTCATCTCAGAACAATTGTGTGAGATGCAAATCGGGTCTCAGCAACCTCAGAACATGTAAATAAGTTAATAACTAAATAAGTAAAAAAAAAAATTTTATTCAATTATGTAAAACATGACATAAATGAAACTAAATAAATTAAATTTACCTTCAAAAATTCCAATCTTGAAAAAATTCTAAAAATTGCTTGTGACATATGGTGGTTTGTCACAAACATCTAGATCTCCTCGGCCTCCTGGTATATTTCTTTCACCCACTCTATTTGGTTTCCAATTGCTTGCATCACCAAATTGAGGGAGTGTACGGTGCAAGGTGTCCAAAAGATGTGCTCATATCTAGCCTCTACCAAAGCACCTGCAGCCCTGCAAACTTTTGCATTGTCCGTAATTACTTGGACAACATTTTCATCACCCACCATCTCTATGGAGTCAATGAGAATCTTGGAAATGAACTCTGCATCTTTCACTTCCCCTTCACAGTCAACTGCCCTCAAAAACATTGCCCCCTTGGGGGACACTGCAATAACATTGATCAATGGATGGTTTTTGCAATCTTTCCATCCATCGGAAACAATAGATACACCTGTTTCAATCCAAGAATCTCTAATTGGTTTTAGTTGGGCCTCTAAATATTTTTTCTCTCTTTGCAATAAGGTGGTACACACCTTTCCAAACCTAGGACTTGTGAAACCAGGAGGTGCACTATTTATTGTTGACACCATGTCCTGCCAATATGGTGATCTCACCAAGTTGAATGGAAGACCATTGGCATAGAGGCAATGTGCAATTTTTTCTTCAGCAATATCTCTTGCCTCCATTTTAAATGCCCTCTCCAATGGACCTCTCTTGCGGGTGGTGATTTGTTGTTCATCTTCATCTTCCTCTTCCGTAGAGGGCATAGGCAAGAAGGGATGTTTGGAGGCCCTAACTGCCTGAGAGGGTAATGTTGGTGTTTTTTTCTTTCCGGAAGAATAACTACTTTCTTTTCCTTTTGCAATTGATTTGTCAGCATCTTCTTGTTCTTTTATAAATTCTGCTATTTGTACAGAAGACAACCCCTTCTTATTTGGGCCCACACACATATTAATCCCTTTGCCACTAGGGCCCATAAAATGAAGTTTCACTCGGTAATAGGAGCTATTATATTGTGCATTGCATAAATTACACTTCCAAACAAAACCCCCACCTCCAGGAATTTGTGAAATTCTTGTGGTATGTGCCCATAAAGGAGATCCTTTCTCAATTTTGAACTTTTAACTTCCCTCCCCACCCACTGAACTTTGACTACTGGCCATTGTTGCAATCTATAAAAAAAATGAAAAAAAATAAACAAATTTGAAAAAATTCTTCACAAACCTGAAAAAATTCTTCACAAACTTGAAAAAATCCATCAAAAACTAAGAAACTTGAAAAAATAGTTCAAAAGATCAAAGAATAGGGTTTAAATGCATACCTTAAACACTTAAATCTCCTTTGTAGAAGCTATTTGGCACTCCACAATTGATCTCCTTCGAATACAATCACCTCCCTTCAAAATGCCAAGATGTAGAGAAAATATGGTGAGAGCAAAATGAGAAGTAAAAATGAAATGTTTTAGTGTTGAAAGGCCTCATATTGGGCCGGATTAGGGTTAGGAAACAAAAAAATATTAAAAATATGCTTTTTATTTATGTTTGGGCGCAGTTTATTAATTCTGGGCCGTGGGTTCTTTGAGGTACGCCCGGGTACGTGCCTGGTACCTTCGGGTCCACGCACCAATCATCTGGGTGCGCCCTGGGTACGCACAGGGTGCATGCCCAGGGTGCACCCGCAGGCGAACCCGTACCGGGTTCGAACCTGAACCGAGTTTGAGGCCTCCGAGTGCGAACCCGGTAACTTAGATAAATAGTGATGAAATCTAAAAGACAGGCTACAAAAGATAGGGTATTGATGTTTGTACCAAAGAGAGGATACTCTTAACTATTTAGGAGTCTTTCAATCATAAAGAAGGTGACAGTAAAGGAAAAATGACAGTCCTTTCAAAAAAGTAGGGCTATTAAATTGGCAGTCAACTTAGAAAAGAAGAAGGGATAGGCACTAATGATATGGGCATGACAGTAGATAAGGCATAATACTTGCTGAAGGTTTTGAAAAATGGGTAGCAAGCTAAGTTGGCTTAACCTTGGGGGAAACTTTGTGGTTAAGCGCGCTTGAGCTGGAGCAGTACTAGGATGGGTGACCTCCCGAGACGGACCAATGTTTCACCTCTATGAGCATCACCTAGATGCAATGAGTGCTAAGTGGACCATTCATTATCATGAGAGATGGGTTCTTGTGAACCAATACTCATGAATCATGGGTCAATGAGTTTGACTCAAAAACTACACGGTTGAATCCTGATAGCAATATCATAATTTGACATGATGTGGAAGAAACCTCCTACTTATCAGTAGATGATAAGTCAAGTATAGTGTACATAGTGAGATGAGTATAGTATGGTGCAGGGGTAAGGGACAAAGTGACTAGTGTGGAACAGAGGTCTAATGCACAAAGCTTAAAAGGCATAAAGGATGGTAAAAGATGAGCAAAGAAACTCATGAACAATAGGGTTTCAAAGTGCAAACCACAAGACCATCAATGCTAGCAATTGATAGTGAGATAAATGATAATAATGACCATATATATTGCAAAGAAAGATAATTTTCTTTGAGAGTTAGGAAGGGACTGTGATCTAAAGCAGTAACATTAAAAGGCAGTCTTGAAGATGTAATGAGGACAAGCTACCATGATTAATGATAGTAGGGACTAGCAGGTCAGAGGTAAAGAGTTTGAGGTTTAGAACAGTCAAGGAAATGACCAGGGACAGTTCTATCACAAAAGGACATGCTAGCACTTTAAGGAGAAATAGTCGATGATGAATGACTGAGCTAGGACCAAGAGACATACTCTATCATTCTACTAGTAGTCATTATAAAGTCTTGATTGTAGTTTGATATTAACGAATAATAGTGATAGAAATATACCAAGGAGGTCAATCTAGTTGGATTTTTAGAGGTTTTAAATTGGTTTCATGAATATAACATTTGAGTCCTATTAAGGACAGTCATAAGCCCTATTACGGTCCTAGCAAGGCAGTCTCAACCATTTACAGTGTAAGGTTGTATAGGATGAGATTTTAAGTATATGAGGCAAGCAAGAGGTGCTTGATCATTTTTCTTTCTCATGGAAAAATTTTCATGTCTGAGAAACATTCTTGGAGAAGGCAGTGATGTTGAAATTCAAACCCTAGCATGATGCAAACCTATAGTTATAAACCTATAGTCACAGTTGGTTAATAATGTAAAATGTCAATGCATAAAAAGCATCAGCTAATTGATGGGAGAGTGGAAGCTAGTGGGTAGTCAAAAAGAAATGATCTCATTGCAATCAGGACACAATGACTTTGCCAAACACAATTAGTGGAAAGTGAGCAATCAAACGCATAGAGATCTGTGAAGAATAGTAGGCCTTAAATGGAAGTAGGGAGTCTTCTAGATATAAAGAGCAGTCATGGCAGAGATGAGATGATCAATAGTTATGACCTATCTATGCTCAATCATCAAGTGCTTAGAGGTAGTTTAGGCTATTTTTAGAAGCCCTAATGGGTGAGATTGAAGTTAGATGGATTCAAAGCCTAAAATCATGCAAAAAGGAGCAGTTTGGAGCCCTCAAATAAGGTTTTTCACCTTATACGCCCAACAAAGGAGACACATCATGTAAATTGTCTTAACATTTAGTTAGGGGCTTAAAAAGGGGAGTTTTGGGTAGTTCTAGTTCAGTTCAAGACCCCACATGGGTGCAGTGTCAATTGAGGCAACATTTGAACCTACAAACAACCTATTTGGAGTACTTCTAAACACCTTTTGGAAGTCTTTTCTCTTGTGAACGACCAAAAGAAGATCAATCATGTAAAATTGGAGGATATTTCAAGAAAGGAAGACAATCAATTAATCTTATGTCTTCTCTTTCAGTCACAAGCAAGCTCCTTTTAATTAAATAAACTTGATTTATTTAATTAAATGAAGAACATTAGATACATGAAGTTAATTTGCTTGTCTACGGGTTTCTATTACCAATGGTGTAATGCATCATCTGATAGGAATAGTTATGACAGACTAAATGTTGTAATGAGATTGAGATTATTTGATTTAGGTGACTCCACCCTAGGACTAGGCACTAGTCTCTTGATGTTGCAATTTCCTGAGATTATGTTGTGAGTAGTTACAATTTATAATCAAATTTATTTATCAGTCTTGTTGTGGGTGTGTATGGAACTCAATGAATCATATCTCTCATGTTTAATGTGTACACTACCATGAAGGTCAGCCATACCTTTAGGGTATTGTGTTTGTTAAGCATATAAATGAGATTTATTTGTTCACTGTGTGTTTGATAATGTGGCACACAAGTATCTTAAAGCACATTGTTAGGATTCCCCTCCTAGGATTAACAAAATTTGAAATGCAGGGGGAAAAAAGGTTGTATATCAAGCTCTTGTTCATTGGCCACTAACCTTGAAGATTCTTGAGCATAAGGGTTGGCTTCCCTTTAGAGGATTTTAAGGTTCTGCTAGAAAAAAACACCAACATGTCTTTTTCTCTTCAGTAAGTGTTGATACACATTTCATTTCAGTTTTTTCCCTTTCCCTATGTGTTGGTGCACATGTTTTTAGTTTAGTTGGCAAGTGGTTGTTGTTGTTCAATATTTCTAACAACTATGTCAAGATTTAATCTAAGTCTTTTCAAGTCATATATTGACTCTTATGCCCACTGGATGCAAAGGCTATTGGTCTATTTTGTTTTAGTAGGAAAAACACCCCTGAGGTCGCCAAGAATGTTGCCCATTTTTTTCCAATTTGATTTGATAACTTAGACTATTTAAAAATTTCATCTAAATAGTCTAGGTGGTTCTTGAAAGGTAAAAAAAAAGAGTGTCTTGTATTTTGTTCATTTTAAAGGGAAAATCTTTTATTAAAAGTCTTCTTAAAATTTTACCATTCAAGTCCAAAGTAAAAGGTAAAGGAGTTAGATTTGAAGGACTTTTAATAAAGCTTTCAATAAATTGAAACCCTTTCTTGAGTTCCAAAAGAGTATAAAGAAGAGGGAAAATGACACTTAAGTTGCATAGGTTTAAAATGTCAAATGCCAAAATGAAGAAAGGCTAATGTAACAAGTCAAACAAGTCATATTTACTTGTGTTAGCTTATCTTAGGTTAAATCTGAAGATGAAAGTTTTCCTTTTTTTCTCCAATGCAACAATTAGGGTTTTTGTTCGTGCACGTGAAGAAATCTCGAGAAAATATTTGCATGGAATCCATGTAGGATTATCAGGGTTCACACCATGGATTTGAGGAGTTGATCTAGGATTTTGGCATGTAAAGATGGTACTATGTGCTCTTAAAGGTTGCATGTTTCTCAGAGTTTTACATGCAAAGGCAAAGTGGGCATAGAAAAAGGTATGCAGCTATCCAAAGATCTTCGTATTTGCAGTCATCTTGAGTTTGAATTTAAGGAGACTGCTTTTCTATGAGATATTGGAATCATTAAAACTGTGAGCTGAGTTTGACTTTAAGAAGGAGAGTGTTTTTCTATGTGATATTGGAATCATTAAAACTATGATCCCCTTATATTACTCTATCCACCACAAAAAGGTCTCTATTGTGGGTTTTCCTTTTTAGGGGGTTGTATTCATTTGTCAATAGAATGTGAATAGGATAGTAACCTCAAAAAGAAGCCATTTGAAAAGGCATCAATGATTAAAAGGGATAAGATTTTTGAAAGAGGATTTTCAAAGGACAAGAGAAACAACAAATGAATATGCACATACACCCATCCTTATGTATACTGCAAGAAACCCCAACAATTACCCAACTTTTCATGATATGAGGACTCCATTAAATTGGAAAAGAGGAAAATATGCAAAAAGGGCTCGAGCATATTGCAAAAAGGATGAAGAATGTGGTGCATTGATAAAATAGCTAGAAGCTTGAGTTTAAAGGGCAGTCATAAAGAAAATACAATGACATTCATATGTTTCTTCAAGGTTTAAGCTACAAAGAAGAACTTTGAGTTGGACTCCAAAAACGATGCATTAAATCCATAAAAAATGTGCTTCTCACACTGGCTTGCTGCTTCATCTTATTTATCCTCTATTGTCTCGTCCATATTCGGTAAGCTTTCATAAAGGCTAATTTATGATCACAGTGGTTAATGTGTTGGCATCTTTTTGTGAGATAAATAGTGATCAGATCTAAAGGACGGGCTACAAAAGATAGGGTATTGATGTGGATACCAAAGAGAGGATACTCTTAACTATTTAGGAGTCTTTCAATCATAAAGAAGGTGACAGTAAAGGAAAACAGACAGTCCTTTCAAAAAAGAAGGGTTATTAAATTGGCAGTCAACTTAGAAAAGAAGAAGGGACAATCACTAAGGATATGGGCATGATAGTAGATGATAAGTCAAGTATGGTGTACATAGTGAGATGAGTATAGTATGCTACAGGGGTAAGGGACAGAGTGACTAGTGTGGAATAGAGGTCTAATGCACAAAGCTTAAAAGGCATAAAGGATGGTAAAAGATGAGCAAAGAAACTCATGAACAATAGGGTTTCAAAGTGTACACCACAAGACCATCAGTGCTAGTAATTGACAATGAGATAAATGATAAAAATGACCATATATATTGCAAAGAAAGATAATTTTATTTGAGAGTTAGGAAGGAATTGTGATCTAAAGCAGTAACATTAAAAGGCAGTCTTGAAGATGTAATGAGGAGAAGTTACCATGATTAATGATAGTAGGGACTAGCAGGTTAGAGGTAAAGAGTTTGAGGTTTAGAATAGTCAAGGAAATGACCAAGGGCAGTTCTATCACAAAAGGACATGCTAGCACTTTAAGGAGAAATAGTTGATGATGAATGACTGAGCAAGGACCAAGAGACATACCCTATCATTCTGCTAGTAGTCATTATAAATTATTGATTGCAGTTTGATATTAACAAATAATAGTGATAGAAATATACCAAGGAGGTAAATCTAGTTGGATTTTTAGAGGTCGTAAATTGATTTCATGAATACAATATTTGAGTCCTATTAAGGACAATCATAATCCCTATTATAGTCTTGGCAAGGCAGTCTCAACCATTTACAATGTAAGGTTGTCATAGGATGAGATTTTAAGTATATGAGGCAAGCAAGAGGTGCATGATCATTTTTTTCTCATGGAAAAAGTTTCATGTCTGAGAAACTTTCTTGGAGAAGGCAGTGATGTTGAAATTCAAACCCTAGCATGATGCAAACCTATAGTTATAAACCTATAGTCACAGTTGGTTAACAATGTAAAATGCCAATGCATAAAAAGCTCAGCTAACTGATGGGAGAGTAGAAGCCAGTGAGTAGTCAAAAAGAAATGATCACATTGCAATCAGGACACAATGACTTTTCTAGCCACAATTAGTGGAAAGTGAGCAATCAAACATGTAGAGATCTGTGAAGAATAGTAGGCCTTAAATGGAAGTAGGGAGTCTTCTAGATATAAAGAGCAGTCATGGAAGAGATGAGATGATCAGTAGTTATGACCTGTCTATGCTCAATCATCAAGTGCTTAGAGGTAGTTTAGGCTATTTTTAGAATCCCTAATGGGTGAGATTGAAGTTAGGTGGATTCAAAGCCTAAAATCATGCAAAAAGGAGCAGTTTGGAGCCCTCAAATAAGGTTTTTTCACCTTATACGCCCAACAAAGGAGACACATCATGTAAAGTGTCTTAGCATTTAGTAAGGGGCCTAAAAAGGGGAGTTTTGGGTAGTTCTAGTTCAGTTCAAGACCCCACATGGGTGCAGTGTCAATTGAGGGAACATTTCAACCTACAAACAACCTATTTGGAGTACTTCTAAACACCTTTTGGAAGTCTTTTCTCTTGTGCACGACTGAAAGAAGATCAATCATGTAAAATTGGAGGATATTTCAAGAAATGAAGACAATCAATTCATATTTTGTCTTCTCTTTTAGTCACAAGCAAGCTTCTTTTGCTATATCTTCTTTCATTCTTCTTTTTTGAAGTTAGTTAATTCTTGTTGCTTGCAAACACAACAATGCAAGGGCATTGTAACTCAAAATGTTTACAGTTTAGAAGCATTTTTCTAGTTCTAACAACAATTTTCCTTTCAAATTCAATAAAATACAATAGTTCTTTCTCAATAAATCTTCTGTTATGATCATAGCAAACAAATGATTTGATGTATTTATTGTGTTTTCCCTTTTAAAACCTTTAAATATGTCTCATTTAAGAACTATGAAAGTAGAAGAAATCATGTTAGTACAGGTTATGAGTTGTGTTAAAATGTTCAAGTAGCTAAAGTTGTGAAACTCCTTTTCCTTCTCTCATAAACTAAATACAAACCTTCTCATAAAACACACATGTGTTTTGTGATCATCTTTGAGTTATGAACAAACAACTCTCTTTTTTTGAGTCTGATTGTGAGTTTAGAATAGCTAGTAAAGTTTAAAGTTTGGTGCATCACCTCCTAGTAGCAGTAGAATTTATTTTCCAAAGCAACCTTCTTACCCTTTTCCCAATCAATTTCAATAGTTTTAGGAGGTTTTCAAAGGGAACCGGCCCATAATTTGGAGGGTCATCCTCATTTTAGGCAACCCATAGACCTGAGGATGTTCCCATGTTGCACAGGATTGCCAAGCTTTAATGCTTAGCACTCAAGGTTTAATCCTTTGACAACAATACTTTTTCAACAAAATAAATTAGTTAAGTTTTTTTCAAATGAAGAAAGGAAAATCTTTTGGGCTTGATGGTCTTCCTATAGAATTCTTTTAGGAATTTTGGGACAAAAATAGAGACTTTTTGGAAGTTGTTCATGAATATCAATCTGATAAAAGGATGCTCAAAGCTATCAACTCCACTTTTATTTCTTTAATTTCTAAAAATTATGGAGGTTCATCTTTGTATTTTTTCTCCCAATTTCTCTATGCAATGTTATGTATAGAATAATCACTAAAATGATTGCAGAAACATTTTAAAATAAGTGTTTGGTTTTCTTGATTTCTCTTGAAAAAAGAGGATTTATGAAAGGGTGATAAATATTGGATGGTATTGTTGTGGTAGCCAAATCTATCATCTTATTTAATACTCTAGAGCTTATTCAACATAGAATTGTGAAGACTATCTATTTCCAAATTGTAGTGTTGACAATGGAATATATTGGAATCCCCCTCTTCAATAGTAGTCTTGCTAGGAAACACTGGAAGAAACTTTTGGATAGATTTTAAATGAGGGTTAGTCATTATAATTTTTGATGGCTATCTTTTATGAGTCAATTGACTCTCTTAAATTTTTTCTTGTACGCACTGTAAATCTACATTTTTTTACTTTTATTCACGCCCCCAAAAAATAAGAAATTTGATTCTCTCTTAAGAAAGTTCTTATGGGCTAGAAATATGGAAACCCAAAAGTGGAGCCCCATGAGCTAGGAGTTGGTGTGTAGACCTAAATAGGTAGGAGGTCTTGGCCTTTAATAGTCAAAGCTAAATTGGAAGGATTTAGTGGCAAAAATTTATTGGATATGGTTTGAAAATATAGACCATCCATTGGTGAGGATTCTAAATTTCAAATACTTTAGAGAGGTGGATAGTGAATATATTATAAGAGTGGAGGTTACTAGTGAAAGATCTATCATTTGGAGTACTCTAAAAACAGGAGTTTTTCTTATAAATGAAGATCTCTTTTGGATAACCAAAAAGGGGTAATCAAGCATTATTTTGGAAGATTCATGGGATATTCATCCCCCAATTCTTTCACTTTTTCCTCAATTACATGATCTTTGTGCCACTTTATAGGAGGCTAGATGTTATATGGGGGTTGATTTTAAATGCTCCTCTACTTTAGGGAGATCTATAGTTAGATAATGGAATGAGTCTCAGAGGTGATCAAGAGGGGGTTCCATAAAGGATTTGGGTAATTTAACATCAATCCTAGAAGACGGACCTTCATTGGAAGACTCTAATGTCCTTGATTGTGGCCATGATTTCAAAGGAAGCTACATGGTTTCTCATTGGTATCAACTCCTTGAATAACAAAGGGAGGGATATATTGAGTACCCATAGTGCAAAATAATTTAGAGTAAATTTTGGTGGCCTAAATGTATTTTTTCTTATGGATTCTTAGCCATAAAAAATACCTCACCTAAGACAATATTAGGAATAGATGTTTTCATGGATCTTCCATTTGTGTCCTCTAAGGTGGTAATGAAGAATTATCTAATCACCTTCTCTTCCAATGCCTCTTTTCAGTGGAAACCTAGAAGTTATGGTGGATGATTTGGAATAGACCTATGGTCTATGATACTTCCCTATTTGAATTATAGGAAAATATGGGCCACCCCTACTTCTGCTTCCCTCCTAATAGTAGCTTTGGAAATAGGCCTACATTTTATCCTTTATTAGATCTAGCTAGAGTGAAATCATCAAATATTTTAGTATTGTTAGCATAGAATATTACATGTTTGGCATAAATTCAAATGTATGCTTAAGGAGATAATTAAAGCTAAATTCAGTATTGATAAGATTCTCACATTCTCCAATACTTGACTTGTTAATCTTTTGGATCTCTATGTGTCTTCTTCCCCAATAGCCAAATCAAGCTCTTATACCTAATTTTGTATGAAGGTGAAGAGAAATGCTAGATGGTATCCTCCTAATGATTTCCTTAAAATCAATATGGATGGTTCCTCTCGTGGTAATATAGGGGCTATAAGGATTGGTGGCATAGGATTTTATAATGTTGTTTGCATTAATTTGTTCTCTTCTACCTTTATGTGGCATCATTCTAATAACCTAATGGAAGCCTTGGAAATTCTTACATCTCTAGAAACAGTTGTGGCTATAGGAAGGAAAAAAATTATTTTTGAAATTGATTCTATGATTTAGGTCTCTCTTCTCAATAAAAAGAATTTTCAAGATTCTTCTTGGATATTAGTTTTGGTGGCCAACTGAATTCTTGATTAGACCGAAAACTTTGACTCTATTTCTCTTTTTCACATTCCTAGAGAATGGAACAAGGTGGTTGACTATTTGAAAAAAAGGCTTCTAAGAGAATACAAAATTGGAATGTTGCTAGTTGGGGAGATTTAGCTCTTATTAAATCCCAACCATTTCTAAATCTTATTCAATATGATCAACTAGAATAATCCTAGTCTGCTAAGAAGGAACATGATGTTTCTTGTTTAGAGTTCTAATATTGGTAGGCATGTTGTCAAGTGGTTTTCCTGGTGCCCCTCATGAAATTTTCTTATATTGTTTTCCATGATAACTATTTTTGTATGGAAATATCTCTATTGTATTTGGATTTAGGGTATAGGGTTTAAGGGTTGAGGGATTAGGTATTAGGGTTGAGGGTTTAGGGTTTAAGGGTTGAGGGTTGAGGGATTAGGGTTGAGGGATCAAGGGTTAAGGGTTTAGGGTATATGGTTTAAGGGTTTAATGGTTGATGGATTTGGTTTAGGCTATTGGGTTGAGGGTAGAGGGTTGAGGGTTAAGGTTTGAGGGTTTAAGAGTTGAGGGTATAGGTTTGAGGTATTAGGGTAGAGATGGAGGGAGATGTGGAGGGAGAAGTGAGATAGAGAGAAGGAGAGAAGAGCAGGGAAGGAGAGAGATATATGAGAGTTGAGGATCCAATTTATAGAGTAGAGAGTTGAGAATTGAAGGTATAGGGTTGAGGACCTATAGGGTTGAGGGTTTATGGTATTGGGTCAAGAGGGTAGAGGGTAGAGGGTGTAAGGGTTTAGGGTTTAAGGGTTGAGGGTATATGGTCAAGGGATTAGGGTAGAGAGGGGGGAAGGGATAGATGGAGAGAGAAGTGATATAGAGATAAGGAGAGAAGAAGAGGGAAGGAGAAATATAGATGAGAGTTGAGGATCCAATGTATATGGTAGAGGGTTCAGAATTGAGGGTATAGGGTTGAGGATTTAGGGTATTGGGTTGAGGGTAGAGGGCTGAGGGTATAGGGTTGAAGGATTAGGGTTGAGGGTCCAATGTATAGGGTAGAGGGTATAGGGATTGAGGGTTTATGTTTTAAGGGTTGAGGTTTGAGGGTTTAGGGCATTGGGTTGAGGGTAGAGGGTTGAGGGTATAGGGTTGAGGAATTAGGGTTGAGGGTCCCATGTATAGGGTAGATATAGGGGTTGAGGGTTTAGGGTTTAAGGGTTGATGGTTGAGGGATTAGGTTTGAGGTATTAGGGTTGAGAGAGAGAGAGAGGTGGGAGTGGGAGAGATGTAGAGGGAGTGAAAGAGAGAACCCTGAGAGAGGAAGAGAGGGTGGGAGGGAGAGACTTGAGAGAGAGAGGGGGTATGTGAAGTCTTTACATAATTTATTTACATTTTCCTTAATTCTATTATGTTTCTTTATCATCTCTTATCATACATGATTAATACAATTCTTTGATTTCAATGTTATTATGTATATTCTATGTTCACTTTTTTTGTCATTATAACATTAGCCCCTCTCAGCACATTTTAAACTACACAATTCTTTACACTGTCCAATTACATTTTGTAGAGACTGAAAAATATCCTGAATGATATTATACACTCGAATCAGGTATACTAACATCATTTCCTCTTGAAACCCATCCTCTTTTTGCTTAATTAATTAAACTTTCTTAGCTATTTAATCAATTGCATTATTTGCATCTATTAACCTAATTCTTCAAATTAGGTTAATTTTCCCCCTTTCATGCTAACATTTTATCTTATTAAATTAAATAAATCAAAATATTTAATTGAATTCCCTAAATCTTCCTATTTAATTAAATAATATTAAATTATTTAATTAAATGTCATCTCACCTTTTCCCTATTCATTAAATCATATAATTTAATGAATATCGCTTTATTCTTCTAAAACCCCTAATTGCATGATTAAACTTTGTTTAATTAGAAATTATCTAATTAATCTATTTCATCCTTGCAAGGGAATATTATTCTGTCTTATTTTGTACAATTAAACTTTGTTTTAATTAGCAAAATAACATTTTTTCCTCATCCATGAATATTCTAAAGAATATTCTTTCTCCTCCAATCATTTAAGAAAGGGAATATTCTCACTTAGATTCAAATACAAGTTATCTTGTAACCTCTTGTGCATGTTAACTTTTGACCTCTTGTACAAGTCAAAAGTGTACTTGTTTGGAAGGAATGAGAGCCCTTGATTAAATCTCATCTTGAATTCTCATCCATTGATGAGAATCCATGATTCATGCATCATATTTCCTCTATCCTTGACCATTGATTAGCTTTTTAAATCTCAACCCTCCATTTCTCATTTGCTTTCCTGTAAATAGGTCACTATTTGAAGACAAATGGATCCATCTCTCAACATCAAACTTATGTTGTTGAAATCACTGACTCACACTCATACTTTGCACACATTTAGCATATTTTTAGTTCATTTGTAGTTGCATAATAGATTTAAGCTTCCATTAATGGGTTCCATGCATCCATTTAGTTAATTAGAGAAAGCGAGTTTGAATATTTTTAGTTTAAATCTCATTTAGATTAGCTTATCAATTGCATATCTACATCTTTTAGCATAAAATCATGGTAGATTAACTCTTGCATCATACTCATTTTGGCATAAATCATGTTTCCATCCATTTATCACAATGGTTTCATCGATTCTCTTTAATAGAACTAATTGAAACAAGCTCACTGATCATAGGATTGGGAAAGGGTTGTTCTTCCACATCAACACAACACCAATTCCCCAACAAAATGAGTTTTAATGGATTAAAGTAGGGGTTTCTAAAATCTTTCATAGTTTAACTTGATGAGGTTAATGGCTTCCATTTTAATTTGCATTCAATGATTCTATTGGGACTAAGGTTTAGTGGCTAAATTGCACTTTGTATCCTTCCGGATTAAGTGTGGTTAACCCATGCTAATTTGCAGGTCACATTTTGGTGCTAGAAGAAGGGCATGAACTAACTAATCTAACGATTTTCTTGCCAAAACTTTGTTTTCCTTGTTTTTACTTAAAACAATGCATTTGATTATCAGACAGCGCAATTGATGATGCATCACTATACAACGACGCATCCGTAATTTCATTCTAGTGACACACAATTAAAATCCAAAATGCATAATTAATTTTGTCACCACATTTTATTTTAGGAATGTTATTGATTTTTTTAATGCAAAATAAATTTTAGTATAACGACGCTATCAATCTGGTGACTCATTTGATTTCACTATTTTTTGTAGAGAAGCACAATTGATTTTTCAATACAGCGATGCACTTGCTGTATGGCAACACTATTGACAAATTTCAGAGACACAATTGATTTTAGTGTCGCTATTTACTAGTAAATAGGACTGGACTAGTTTTTTGACATGTTTTTGAATTTTCTTGGCTTTATCTTACTTTTAACATGTCTTTGACCTCTTCATTCTAGTTTTTAGGCTAACTAGATTTTGCAGGTCAGATGATCAAATTCGAAGTGAAGGAGCATTCTCATCTTAAGATCTTATGATTGTAACACGCATTTGATGCTTTGGGGCAATTATAACCCAATTTCTTATGTTTTTTACTTAACATTTTAGGAACTCACTAAATTTCATCTGGGTTTAAAATGAACACTCAATCAAGACTAAAATTGAACCCTTGGCTCATCATTATCTTTTGGGCTTAAAATTGAACAAGAAAACTTAAAATTTTGTTTGGTGCATAAAATGAATTCATTTTAGCTTAGGGGCTAAAATTTACAACTGTTTTCCATGTTTTGTAGTTTACACTTTTGTTATTGAATGCATTTGTAATTCTCTCATATCACTCGGTGATCTTGAGAAACATAAACATTCCTTAACACTTTTGTGATGACCTACATCTGTCAATTTGGATTAAAAATGAACCCCTTGCTAGTGTAGGGAAAAGGTGTGGTGTGTGTTCTCTCCCTCTTTTATGTGAACTGGGATGATCGAACTACAAATGTACTTCCTTGATATTATTTATCTTTAGAAGGGTCTACCTCCCCACTTTGAAAGGAGGGAATGAACCAAGCGGTAACGAGAAAAAGCAAAGCTCTTCCAAGTCGCTATATAAAAATGTGTTTGTGACTAAAGTCATAAACAACAGGTGTAGAAGCGTCATACCGAAAAGTTTCACCCCTTAAAATATCTTCTTAGAAAGAGACTCGGAGGCCTCTTGGTTGAAATAACCTTGAGCTAATCTCGCCACGTGTATGTCCACCTTGAATGGAATCCCTTATTACAAACCATTGTTTAGATTCCAAAATCATTAATACTTGTTGGTGCAAGAATGGTTGTTTTGAAGCTGGCCCACATTTTTACTATTCATTGTTGAAAAAAAAAAATATTCAGGATCTTAGGATCTTCAAGATTTTGAGATTTGGTGGTGTCGAGAAGAGTGTGTCATGGAGGGGATCCAGTGTCACCAAATCTCTAACTGTTCGCAATGTCTTAGTGTTTGGAGAAATCTGAGTGGGGATTCAACAAGTATAGCCATTTCAACCTAGGATTGTAAATTATTGTGAGTTAGTTTAATTCATTGGTTGGATCTAAAACACCAAAAACAAAGAAACATTCATGATCTTCCTCAAAATTTCAAACACTTTGGCCTAAATATAGATAGATTTTGAAAAGCTTTGATATTAGTGCTTGTCCTAAGAATTTCTATCCTTAGATATTTCTAAATATCTTGACTTATATCTCAATCCATATTTTCCAAAGATAACCTGAAAATTTGAACCCCACATGACCATTTGGAGACCGATCGCTCCCGTTCAACAACCCAACCTTACAGGTGCTATCATTCAACCAAAATTTGAATTCATTGAGGGAGAACAAATAGATATCATTAGTTGTTTGAGAAGCTTCACTTTTGAAACCAAGGAAACATCCAATCAGTGGAGAATTACTGCAAATATCTTAGATAAAGAAGAACGAATGGCCGATATTTTGGCCAGAAGGCCTATAGTACCACCCCCCACGTGGAAATAAATATCTTCTTCTTCTCTAAATGATCTCATGCAAAATAAAAATCCCCAAGAGAAAATTTACCAATCGTCATTGCAAACTTAGGCATCTTAGTTAAAAGCAATCAAAAACTACATTTCAGCACTATACGAAAACAAAAACAAATTGTTGATAAAATTCTTCTAATATGTTTCAAGGAACAATCCAAAATTGTATATGTTCTTTTTTGGTCAAAATCTAGGTCTTTTTCATGATAATCAACTTATCTAAAATATTGGTCCTTTTTATGATCCTGAACTCCTCTGAATGATCTATCAAACAATCAAAATCTGCAAGGGAAGATCAACATCCTACCATTATAGACATTAGCATTGTAATTCAAAATTGGTAGGAAGTGGGTTGTAATACTTTATCGCAATCATAACCTCTTGTTAAGAAACTATTATGCTCGATCTAGGAGGAAAGAACCAGAATTGCATACCCACATCTATCCTCTCATTTAGGTCAACATTGGGTCTTTAGGATTTGAAATCTTTAGAGGTCTAGCATTATTCTCATTACCTTGGTCTTGGAAAACAAAGGTTCATCCTAAGTCAACATTGGGTCAAACATTTCATTCACCCCTTCATTTCACTAAACTTTGCAAAAAAATTTAAAACAACAACTCTTTTTGTAGACATGTAAAAAGTCTTGATTGATACTATGCATTTGATTCTGATAAAACACCATTTATTCCGAAATCACCTCGAACTAACCAATTAATTAAATAATCAACATTATTTAGTTAAAATCAACAAATTTAGCTATTAATCAAATAATTAAATTTATTGATTAATTCACCTTTGTTCTAACTAATGTTCATCATATTTAATTAAATCCCCCAAATTCTTCTCATTTGATTAAATAAATCAAATCAAATGTCACAATCTTCTAATCCATTCCAATTAATTAATCCTAAATCACTTTTTCATTAGCATTAATAAATCCTCCAGATTTTAACTCCTCAAGAGTTAAATCAACCCATGGTCCACTAACTAGGTTGCACATGAAATTCATTTCTTTTAATTAACTAATTACTCTATTTATCCTCACAATGGCATATTCAAGAATATTCCTCCCAACCACCTCTCATTCAATTTCCCTCCAAAGCTTTTCGAAAATCTCTTACATCCTCAATAACCCCTCTTACATTTTCAATAACTTCTCTTACATCCTCTCAAATCTCGCACCACATTCAAAAAATTATTCTTTTAACCTTTCAAATCCTCTTACATTTTCATTTATTCCTCTTACATCCCCCTTTCCTCAACACATTTCCCAAAATGTGCTCCACCTTCCTCCAATAGAATTATGACAAGTTTCACATTATCGTTGGCTCCCATTTTATCCCACATTCACCAATTCCTCTCATTCTTCAACCCTTTAGTTCTATAAATAGAAGTATTCTCTTCACAATATGGATCCACAAATTCAAGCATTCTTACGATAGGAATTTCAACTCATAGCTATCACCATATTCATCACTTTTGAGCATAGTTTCATCATTTAGCATCATTTCCATACTTGGAATCATCTTCAATCATCAAAGCTTATAAAATGGATTGGGAAAGGGATTCTTTCCACATCAAAGGAGCACCACTCCCCCTATGGGATGGAGGTTTAGCAATTTCAATTGGATTTCATGTTATATTTAGTTAGTTTGTTCTCATTTTCATGCTTTCTCTTTGATTTGGTTAAAGAATCTCATAGGGAGTGTTTTATTTGGTTTTGTAACATGATTAACACATGTTTTTTGTCTCTTGTTAGTTGATTGTAGATTAGAAACTCACACTTTTTGACTTAAAATATTTATCAAACCAAATCCTAACTTAGCTACTTTCTATGTGAAATGTATCCTTTTCTAAGCATTTAGTTAAGCTAGTTATCATCTTTGGACTAGTTTATCTTGAAGGTCATGATTCTACCCTAAAGATTTCCAAGTTCATAAACATCCTTTATCCTCATCAAAACATCAAACTCAAGTCAAAAGTGTTGTCCCAAAACATTTGCAAAGATCACTTTCCATATCACCCATCTTTTCATCCCCCATTATCATCATTGCTCCAAAAAGAATTAGAGCATCCCTTTTACCTAGATTTGAGTCAACTAGAGAGTTCAAACATTACAAATATCAGCATAAATCTCCCATAAGCAACCCAAAATTTATGGTAAAGACAAGATCACAATACAAGAGAATCATGGAAAAAACCAAAGTCACATTTACCTCAAGTGATCCAAATCCTCTAGAATTTGATCCGAGAAGTCAAGTCACCCCATCACAACAACCATCATCTTTGTCAAGACCATATGAGATTGAAGACATCACCAACAATCCCTGTGAGTTTACTAAGGAGAAAATCATGGAACATCAAGCCTTTGAAAACATAGCTCCAATTTCCCCATCATTTGGTGTACAAAATTTGGTACAAGCCTTCACAACTCCACCATTAGGAATAAATAAAACATCCACTCCTAATCTTGCAACTGGCCTTGCCAAGGACTTTGGTCTAACTCTCCCATTTGAAATTAGTACACTTGTGGGTACCCTTGATACCAATCCTCCACCTCCAACAACCACTTGGACACCTACTTTGGTGCTCCTCTTGTTCCCAAAAATCCTAAACAGCCATATAAACCACTTGACCTTCATTATTATAACACAAGATTCACATATTGAGGACACCCCTCTTCTTCCATACCCATTAGTACCACAAGTGTACCCACCATCACACAAAGTAGTATGGACAAGGTTTCTCAAAATAGTACACAAGCGCATGTCAATACAATATCACATAATCAACCCTCAATGTAGATAGGGACATATTTTCCCAATCCTCCCATTGGTTCATCTATACCATTAGTGTCACAAAACACATCTGTCCCATACATCATCAACCCATCTCAAAGCAATCCTTCGATAAAAAATACCATCAACACAGGTAATCCTTTGTCCACATCTCTAGCACAAGCAAATCCTCACAACATTGGACAAGAGAACCTTTTCAATCAATGGACTCAAGGTCCTAGTATGTCATTACCATTGCAAAATATGATGACACCATCCTCATCTTACCCCATGGTCCCCTTCATCATCTTACAAGGAATTTTAAACCAAGGGGACTCCCAACCTCTCGTCACCAGCTCACAACCCATCCAAAACATCAACACCCACAATCCATCGCAAGTGTCCCAACAACCAACTGGTCCTACATTGTAAGATCATACCTTAGCCTTACAGCAAGCACAACAAGTTTATCAGCAAACCATCCAACAACAACAACAAGAAGCCTTAGCCACACAACAACATCAACAACATCAACAAGTAGCCTTAGTTGCACAACAACAACAACAACATGCAGCCTTAGCCACACAACAACAAGCCTATCAAGCATCCTTAGTAGCACAAAAAAACATCAAGCCCAATAGCAAGCCCTCATAGTGCAATAACAACATCAAGCTCAACATCAAGCCTTAGTGGCACAAAAAAACAAGCCCTTTTGTAGTGCAACAACAACAACAAATCTTACTAGCTCAGTAGTATGCCCAACATCAGCAACAACAATAAAAAAGTTCTTACTATAATCCTCAATAAAACATCGTCAATGCAAATGTGTTAGGAACATATACATCAATACCTCAATCACCTTCACATAGCCCCATGCTACCATACACCCCATACAACACATCATCATATCAAAATCCCATGTACAACTCATCCATCATCCCACCATATGTTCCTCCACCAAATCCACAAGACAATCTAGCATCACAATTCAAGGCGCTATCTCAAGAAATACAAGACCTTTGAATGGGCAAGACAAAGAATCACCCAACACAAAATCTATGTCCTTATCCATTTGACCGAAGCATCGCAATGGTACCATTTCCTCCTAGATTTGAAATACCAAAATTTGGAAAATACAAAGGGAGAGTAAGTCATGTGGACCATGTCAAATAATTCAATATCATGTGTATGGAAGTGGCCTACAATGACTCATATTTTATGCGCCTCTTCCCTCAAATTTTAACAGGTCCTTCCATGGATTGGTTTTCTCATCTACCTCTTGGTGTCAAATTTTTTCAAGAAATTGCCGATAAATTCATCGATCACTTCTCCTTCAACCTTCACATGGACGTTAGTCTAGAAGAGTTGTACACTCTCAAACAAACCAAGGAGAATCTTTTGCCAATTTCTTGCAATGATGAAGACAAAAATCTAGTAAGAGAAAGTGGACCCTTCCCGAACGAACAACAAGTGGGAATCATCATAGCAAATTTGGATGCAGATCTATCCTTCCACATGAAAATGCAGTGTATTACATCTTATGATGAGCTTGTCCCTAGACCCCTTAACATCGAACGAGCTCTAATCTCACAAGGAAATACTCAAGCTTACAACCACCCATCAATCAGTTCAAATGCCAAGCCTCGTGTTTGGGCTAAAAACAAAAATGAGACAAATGATGGTGTGGAGGATGCTAAGGTGGCCCTAACTGCTCCTAGACCAAACAACAATCAAGTTGCTAACATTCAACCAACTTTGCAGAAAACAACATCCCCTCAGAACAATTAGATCAACAATACTGAGATGCATTAAAGGAGAACTACCAACAAGAACAACTATCCTAAACACAAATACATAGTTATCTAAACCTATCGAAACCATCATGAAGGATTTGGTGGAGTCAAATCTAATAACACTTACCAACTTTGAAAACTACCAAGAACCACAAGAGAAACCATCCCGATACAATGAGACTGATCTCTGTGATTTTCACAAAATTAAAGGGCACAAAACAACAAACTGCATGAGGCTCAAGAATATTATCCAAGACCTCATAGAGAATGAAAGTATATCTGTTCAGGTATTGACTAGGAATTGGGTGCTAATATATACAAGAACCCTATGCCAGATCATAACAAAGTGAACAACAATGGAAAAGCTAAGGATTACACTAACATGCATCAGACCTATTCCAACCTCATTTCTTTCCATGATAGCATCATTACTGTCATCGCCATCAAAGGATCTAGTGTGGAGTGTGGATTCACCACATGGTGTGGAAATATTACCATCCAAGGAGTCTCATCTCAATCTAGCACATAGCCTACTTTTCCAACATCAAATCCTATAAAATATAATCTCCTAGATCAGCTTAAGAAGACCCACACAAAGATATCAATCTTGGAACTATTGAGGTTATCCCCCATGCATAGGGAGATATTAGAGAAAGCTTTGTCTGATTCATCCATCCCTGAGGATATTGACATCAATCAGTTTCAAGCTATGGTAGGGAATATTGCTAATCATATTCTCACCTTCTTAGAACAAGACCTACCATCACAACCATCTCATAACCATGTTTTACACCTTGAGGTTATTATTCATAAAAACAAGGTCAAAAGAGTCTTAGTAGATAGAGGTGTTGGTCTGAACATTTGTACCCTATAGTTAATCAAGAACTTGGGATATTCAAAGGATACTATTGAGAAAGAAAAGAGTACCACCATCAGAGCATACGACGACTAAGAATTGGTATCACAAGGCATCATTGTGTTGCCCATCCAAGTAGGACCTCTCATTTAGAAACTAAATGTCAATTGTTAGACCTTGATCTTCCCTATAACATCTTACTTGGTCGACCATGGATCCATGCCTTAAAAGCTATAGCCTCGACCTATCATCAATGTGTGAAGTTTCCTTTTGAGGGCAGAGAAATTACCATCCATGGAGATCTTGAGCCTTTTTACTACTACAAGAATCTTGAGGCCAAGTTCTATAAGATACCCAAAATACCCAAGAATGATGAAGGGCTTGCACCATCTACCTCATTTGTCAACCCATCATCCCTTGCATCTACCTCAACAATGAAAAAACCCATCATGCAGAACATTCCTAACATCAATGTAGTGATTCAGGATGATGGTTGTGGGAACTATAAGATAATGAAGGAAACCTTTTTCTTAGGAAAACAACCTCTTTCTCCCCAATCCCATGGGAAACCTACATCTAGCACCAAAGAGCCTGAAACAATCAAGATGGTAGCTACTACCTTCACCAAGTGGGGGATCTAAATCAAGAGGATATCAACGAGGATGTTGTCTCTAAACTCCTCTATCAGAATGAACGACTTTCCCTTGATCTTCCCATGGAAGATAACAACAAAGGCTTGTGGCTAATGAAGAGAATGGGCTATAACAAGAATGAGAAGCTAGGACAGAATGGCAATGGCTTGCTAGAACCTATCGTTCCTGAGAAATGGTTAAAGAATTTTGGCCTAGGTTGTACTAATATGAAGGTTACCCTTAATGGAAAAGGTACTTCCGCTAAATGAGTTGAGGCTTCCTCTTGGTTACCTACATCACACGATATGACCTTAGATGACTTCCCCCTTGATGTTGCTGACCTATTTGAGAATAACTCGCTCTTCATGATATCCATTACATCCTTTGCTCCAAGCAATCAGCCAACTGAAATACGCCTAGTATACCCACAACTCATTAACATGGACCAACAAGGACCACTGATTCTAGATTTATTAGAAAACAATGAGATGATCTCATAATTCATGGGACTCCATGACAACCTATCATGGGAAAATCATAAAGCATGTTTTGACATATATATAGACATAGGGGAGTTCTATAGGGAGATGATTGAATCCTTCAGTCACAAAATTGGTGAAATACAACTAACATGTACAGATCTTTGAGTGAAAACCAAATTGTGGCACTCTTTGATCCTAAAATGGTAAAAAGAAAGGATGTATCTGATGATGAAAACCTCTTTGAGGTGCCCAAGGATGAGGGATTCAATCTCCCCTTAGTGCAATACATCCTAAATATTCAGTAGTGCTAGTAGAAAAGGCCACTCTAGTCAATGTGGGAATAGAAGAAGCACCAAAGATCACGTTCTATGTTGAATCCTTGTTGGATGAAGAACAAAAGAACCTAGTAGTGTTCTTGAAAGAGCGAAGAGATAACTTTGCATGGTCATACATAGATATGCTAGGGATCGATCCAGAAGTGGTTGTGCATCACTTGGTAGTATATCCCAAAGCCAAGCTAGTCAAGTAGAAATTAAGGAAGATGCACCCTCAGATGGCACTCTTGGTAAAACTAGAGTTGTAAAAGCTTCTAGATATTGGATTCATACAACCAATAGATTATCCTAAGTGGGTTTTAAAACTGGTAGTAGTCTCAAAACCCACTAGGGGCATCAAAATCTGCACTGATTTTAGATACTTAAACATGGCATGCCTGAAGGATGAATTCCCTCTTCCAAACATCGATCTCATTGTGGACTTAACAGTTGGGAGTGAAATGCTATCACTTATGGATGGTTTTTCAGGCTATAATCAAATCATGATCACCAAGGAGGATCAACATAAAACTGCTTTCACTTTTCTGTGTGGAACCTATTGCTGGAATGTGATGCCATTTGGGTTAAAGAATGCATGAGCAACCTATCAAAGAGAAATGACCCTCATCTTTCATGACATGATCCAAAAAATAGTTGAAGATTAGGTGTACGATATTTTGGAAAAATCAAAGAAAAGAAGTGAGAACATAGGAGTCTTAGGACCCATCTTTGACAAGCTCGAATAATACAAGGTACGACTAAATCGAAAAGAAATGTGTCTTTGGGATTACATCAAGGAAACTCCTTGGCTTTATCGTCTCACAAAGAGGGATATAAATTGATCCAACAAAGGTAAAATCCATCTTAGACATGGAACCACCACAAACACTGAAGCTAATGAGAGGATTACAAGGAAGATTGCAATCCATTAGAAGGTTCATAGTGTAACTATTAGATATAATCCATCCCTTTTTCACATATTCCCCACAAAGGAATAACTTATAAATGGGATGTGAAATGTGATGAAGCTTTCCAAAAGATCAAGGACTCCTTATTGACACCTCTAGTATTAATTCCACTGATGCTAAGCAAACCATTGATCTTATATATCTCAAAAATATTAGCAGCACTAGCAGCTCTTCTAGCACAACATGGTGAAAATGGAAAGGAAATAGCTATCTATTACATCAACAAGACATTGGTCGGCTATGAAATGAAATATTCACCCATTGAGAAAGAATGCCTAGCAGTATTTTTTGCTTCACAAAAATTCAAACACTACATATTGTCACATCAAATCAAACTTATTGCAAGATCAACTCGCTCAAATACCTATTATCTAAAGCAATTCTCACTAGGTGAATAGCTGAATGGGTGATGATCTTAACTAAATTTTACATAGAGTATGTGGAACACAAGGAAATCAAAGGACAAGTGATCACAAACTAGATAGTAGATGCACCTATCTATGTAGAGAACCCTTTGATATCTAAGTTCCTTGACGAATCAGTGTTCCTACTCAATCTTATAGATCAATAGACGACGTACTTTGATGGATCTTTCACCCAACGTGGATCAGGAGCGGGTATTATTTTCATTAACCCTCAAGTTGATTGCATTCCAAAGTCATATAGGATATCATTCACATGTACCAACAACATTGCTAAGTGTGAAGCCCTAATCACAGGTCTAAGGATAGCAGTTCAGTGGCAGATACAAGAGATGAAAGTCTACGGGGACTCACAGTCGGTTATCAACCAAGTCAATGATGACTATAAAAATAAGAATTGCAAGCTCACTCCTTACAAGAATATGGTAGAGAATCTCACAGAGCTTTTCATATATATAACTTTTGTGTAGATTTCTCACATGAACAACTGAGTAGCAGACTTTATGACAACAATCAGATCATTGTTAGAAATGCCAAACAATGTCCTTCAATATGAATAAAACAACTTCTCGTACCAAATTTCAAAATCCTTGAATCTGAATTCACATGTGTCATTTTTGGTCTTGGATCCCCATATTATCATCACATATTTATCTACCTTAGCAGAGGAACCCTCCCATCCGATATCACCTCCAACTTTAAAAAGACCTTTTTCAAAAAGGCATCTCGATTCATCATCTTAGGCGATACCCTTTACCATCAAAGCATCAAAGGGACATTACTATGATGTCTTAACCAAGTGGAAGCCTTAACTGCTTTAATAGAAGTACATAATGGCATATGTGGTTCTCATTCTAGCTATATGACTTTAGCCAAGGAATTGTTGAGGATGGGGTACTATTGGCCAACTATGAAAAGAGAAGTTCATCAATATGTGAAGAAATGTGTCCAGTGTCAACAACATGGAGATCAGATTCATGGTCTAGCTCAGGAATTACAACCGATGATTACAGCTTGGCCTTTTTAACAGTGGGGACTCAACCTCATAGGAAAAATCACTCCAACCTCATCTAATGGCCACAAGTTTATAATAATAGCCTCTAAGTACTTTACGAAGTGGATTGAATTCATTGCTATGACCTACATAACAAGTAAATTGCTAAGTTTATCTTGAACTACCTAATTTGTCATTATGGTGATCCACAAACCCTTCTCTCAGACAATAGAACACCCTTCAAAAATCAGGATGTGAAAGAGCTATGTCAAATATTTAACATCCAACACCAATTCTCTACTCTGTATTATCCCTAGGGAAATGGTCAAGTTGAGGCTACAAACAAGACCATCCTAATAATCCTAAATAAAATGGTCAATGAAGTTGGTCATGACATGCATTTGCAATTAAATCTCACTCCTTGGGCCTATCGATCCAGTATCCACACACCAATAGGTGCAACCCCTTTGGTCCTAGTTTATGGATCATAAACTATTCTGCCTATTGCGGTTGACCTCCCATCACTGAGAGTGTCAGTGCAGAACCTGATCATTGATGAAGAATATAGAGTCTATCAGTTGAATGAACTAGAATTCCTGGACGAGCATCATCTCAATGCCCTTAATCACTTGCAAGTATATCAAAATTTATTGAAACAAAACTATAACAAGAAGATCAAACGTTAGTCTTTCCGGGTAGGGGATCTTGTCCTAAAACAAAATCAGAAGAATCTACCAGATCTAGATGGTAAAGGAAAGTTTGAACATAACTAGTTGGGTCCCTTTGTTGTCACAACAAGTTGTGGATCAGGGGCATATCAATTATCAATGACTAAAGGTGAACCCTTGTAGGATCCAACTAACAATTTGCATCTCAAAAATTTTATGCCTAGTCTTGAAGGGTATAAATTTAAAAATACAAAAAAAATATCAAAAAATGATCAAAAAAAAAGAAAAAGAAAAAAGGATTGAAAACAGTAAAGAAAAAAATCATCTAGTGGAAACCACTTCGGTGGTGCTTTGGGGAAGTTCCTTGGTGAAAACCTGGGAAACAGGCGCTTTGCATAAATAAAGCACCTCCATCTATTTGTTGGCTCTTTATCATATCATTCTTTGCCTCACCATCCATCTATCACCTCATCATTTGACCTATTTATTCCATCACCCATCCACATCCTTATCATAGCTTGATGTTGTATTGTATCCCCTTAGCACTACTTGGAATATTCCAAAAGTCAGCTTATCTTGCCTATATCAAGGTAATCAATTGTGTCACATTGCAAGGAATTTGTTATGGATCATATCGGGTTCTTGTATATCTTAAGGTTATTAGAAATCTCACTGAAAATCCAAAAACATTCGTAAAACTTCATAAAAAAATTCAAAAACATTCAAAAATTGTAAAGTCAAAATCCCAAAACATCCAAAAAACATCAAAATCCCTAAAAAAGTCAAAACATCAAAAATCCAAAAATAGTACCCTTGTTGTCGAACTACATTGTTTGTGAGCTTGAACGTAGGGAAGGCCATCATTGATGTTCCCTCAAGACACCCTAGGTCAGTCCTTTAGGAGTTTGTCATAATAAACTTTCCATCAACTATTAATAATCTCTTTATAAATAAGTCGATTCGGTCGAATTCGTGGTCTTTGCATGTATAACATAGGCAAGGCTTATCTTTGATCAGCCTCCAAGGCCCCTAGGATAGGTCTTTTAGGTTGGGTTCTTTGTCGAATACTTAGAAAATCCCTAAACATTCAAATATTTCAAAACTCCTAAAACATTTGAAAATCTGAAAACACAAAAATATTTGAAAACATTCAAAAAACCCTAAACAACCTCAAATAATCAAAAACATAAACATTTGCATAAACTTTCAAAAAAGACCGAAAATAGCCTCAAAACATTTTTAAAATATCAAAAATTTGAAATATTCCAAAATAAAAAACCACCCATCCCATATTGCTTTCACCCGCAATAAACCTTCACCCATAATAAATCGACTATGATGGACTCGATGGACATTTATTATCTTTTATTATGGACTATGATGGACTCAATGGACATTATATATATATATATATATTATGTGATGGATATTGATGTGATGCTATGGGATTATTATGTGATGTCATGGATATTTATTATGCTCATGTGTATGGTTACGATTATGTTGTATGCATGTGATGATGATGGTTTATTTCTATGTTTATGTGGATGATATGGATTATATGCATTATGTCTAACGTTTGTGGATGCAGGATGTAATGTGACATGATTTATGATTTTATGATGTATCTTATGGATATGGTACTAATGGTTTGTGATGTAGGTGATGATGTTATTGTGATTTGTGATGTATGCATATGAAATATGATATGAGGATTGATTATCTATGGATAATGAATAATGTATGGATGAATCATTGTAATGATTAATTATGTATGGAAGGATGAAAATTTATAATGTATGCATATGTGATCATGATATGAATAGATGTAAAGAATGTGATGTAATGCAATGCATGTAGTGAAATGAATGAATATGTTTAGAATAATAGCTCTAAACAATGTAGAATAATAATGAAAGTGGACTTAAGATGCTTAGAATAATAAATCAACATTAATCTAAACAACTTAAGATGAATAATGAAAATGATAATGCAACGAGATGGATGAAATGAAATGAATTTAATATGCTTAGAATAACAAATCAATATTAATCTAAACAAATTAAGATGACAATGAAAATGATAATGCAAATGATAATGGATGAAATGAAATGAACTTAAGATGTTGAGACTAACTAATATATATTAATCTAAACAACTTAAGATGATAATGAAAAAGATAATGCAAATGGATAATGAAAGGAAGTAAAATAAACTTAAGATTCTTAGAATAGCCAATCAATATTAAACTAAACAACTTAAGATGATAATGAAAATGATAGTGCAATAGAACGAAATGATAATTCAATGAAATGAAATGATATGATAATGAAAATGATAATGCAACAAAATGAAATGATATGATAATGAAAATGATAATGCAATGGAATGAAATGATATGAACTTAAGATGCTTAGACTAACAAATTAATATTAATCTAAACAACTTAAGATGATAATTAAAATGGTAATGCAATGGATAATGAAACTAAGCGAATAATGATAGGTATGATAATGTAGTGCATAGTGAGATGAATGATGATGGGTGTGATAGTGCACCTGTCAAAACCATAGGAACCTTGATAGGAAGAATAAATAGGGGGAATAAAATTTGCACAACCAAAAATCACTAACAATAGGCTAGGGGAAGAATTGGATGGGGATAAATTTAATTCAATGGGATGATAAATGAAATAAAAATCTAATACCATTTTTCCATACTAGGAGCACTGATAGCATAGGACCCATTCTCAAGTAACACAAGTCGACATCTGAATATGGATTTGAAAATGTTAAAATACCATCAAAAACATAATTTAAATTTAGGTCCTA
The DNA here is from genome assembly GCA_007115665.2 of Sequoiadendron giganteum. Classification (NCBI taxonomy): domain Eukaryota; kingdom Viridiplantae; phylum Streptophyta; class Pinopsida; order Cupressales; family Cupressaceae; genus Sequoiadendron; species Sequoiadendron giganteum. The sequence continues at coordinate 830,253,392 of CM021102.1, forward strand.
GGTCTAAATGAGGACCCATTCTCCCATGGGTGAATGGGTCCTAGGTCACTCACCTAGGACACACATTGTTCAATGAGAAGTGTTATGTTTGGGCATTAATGAATGCTAGGTTTCCTCTTCAAAAAATGTAATAAAATAGGCTTGGATTTGAATTAAAGAGGGCCAAGTAACACTAGTAGAATTTGGCAAATAAATGACTACGTGACTAAAAATTTTAGTCACATGACTAAAACGTTTAGTCACGTGACTAAAAATCACTAAATTGTACTAATATTTTGCAATTCACAAGTATAAATGACTAAATAAATGACTAATTTGGTCATTGGGTAAAATCACAACTAAATAATTGACCAGACAAATAAAAATGACTAAATAAATGACTAATTTGGTCATCGGGTAAAATCACAGCTAAATAATTGTTCAGAAAAATAAAAATGACTAAATAAATGACTATTACTCCTCTATTTTTTTTTCTTTTGAACTTGATCATAATCCATAGAGCTTAAGCCCCCCTCATGGGACCCCTACCTAAGTGAGCCATTTGACTGCCTAGGTTGTTTGGTGCACCAAAAATACCTATTGTGTGGAAGGCATTGTCTCTTCGTGCAATCTTAAGGCCTTCACATATTTTATAAAAAAATTTAACATTTACATTCTTTAACTTTTATTACTCATTATGTCAATGAATCATTAATGTTTTTAACTATGATTTGAAGTCAGTTTGATTTTCCCGTTGTGTTAGCATGTCAAATGTATCAAAGAGAAATTGTGGTCAATTTCACTAATAAAATATGATCTAAACAATCCAATTGCATTTTGAGGGCTATCTTGCAGCCACTTTCATTTCAAAAATTCAAGTAGTTATTTCTAGAAGCAATTAGATTCAATTTACATGGACTATAGAAACATAATTTCTGTAAAAGTAATTATTTCTAGAAGCAGTGCCTTAAAAACGTAAGGTCAAGTAGTTATTTCTAAAAGCAATTAGATTCGATTTACATGGATTGTTGAAATGTAATGGTCAAGTCTACTGAAAATGAAGATTTTTCCTCAATGATGACTCTGATAGTTGCGGTCTTGTTGTGGAGAGACGCCTGCCCAACCACCCACCCTATGTAAAAATATATTAATTATTAATTATTAATTATAATAATTTTATATTTATATTTAATAATTTCTATTATAGTATACAATATATATTAATGATATAACATATATATACTATTAAATATAATTATATTATATATAATTTAATCTGTATTACTATTATATTAAACATATATAATATATTAATTATATTTTGTATTATATAAAAAAAAAATATTATTAATTATTAACTATAATAATTATATATATGTATTTAACATGCCAAAAGTGCTCATTATTAAGATCTTGTCCATAATTTCCATTTTAATAAACATACTCTAAAACCTTCATGGAAATGCCCACCAATATGGAGAAGTGAAAGTCAAACCTTATTTTTAGGCGTAGCCCACCAAAATGGAGAAGTGAAAGTGTGGCACTTGATTTAGGGTTGCAACCTCTGCCCATTTTTCTGCATCGGCAATATTGATAGTAGGATAGGATTTGTGCAAAATCTTGGGGTAAGTCACTTTTCATGGTTTCAATTAGTTTTATTTTTCAAATCTGTATGCAGTTGCACCATTTTTTATTGTGTTCTATTACTATTTTTTCTTGAAAATGTAAGATCAAGGTTAGTGAAGGGGAGCAGGAGCATAGTGCATGAGCTATAGGTGTTTTCGAGCAAGAGACTCGTATAGGTCAAGGGTTTGGTGATCAGAGTTTTGAATCCCAGGCATGGGTAATTCAGGGCAGTCATGTTGTTTGATGTATATTTGTCGCTCGCATTGTGGGAAGATCCTCAATTATGAAGCCCAACTCCATGCCTTCCGTCGTGCTCAACCATTTGAGGTAACCTTCTTCACTTGTGATGCTTATTTGCGGAATGCCCTAACTTTTCTCTCTCTCTTTGTTTTTTTGTTTCACAGCTATGGACATCACTCAAATAGATAACAATCTTGTTTCACACCTGTGCCCTAGATTATTTTCATTTTACCAGCTTCACATTACTTTTGAAGTTGTATATGCTCTATTTCAGCAGTTAAAAAGAGCTGAAATGGAGCATATACAAGGATTATTCTACTATTGTCTTACTCCTACAACTAGTTGAATTGTCAATTTTCACTCACACTCCCATTGCTTCTATAGAATTCAACATATTTATAAATATCATAAATCATAATTGACCTTTCCTACACTAAAGGACTTCCAAGCATCAAGGAGCGTGAAAAATCACCTTTGTCATGTCATTTAGGCAACCGCCATGATACATATCAACCAGCCATGACACATTTGCAACCACCATGACACATTTGCAACCACTACCAAGACATTGACAACCACCCTGATAACAGTGCAACCATCATCTTAGTGATGTTCCCTAGGTGGAGTTGCTTGTGTGAATATAATTGGAAGCATTAAATCAAAGGTCAGCTACATTATTGCTTAAAGATTCACTTAGAACTCTAGGAGTTTTTTCTACTTAGTAGATTATAACATCTTTCTGTTGAGTGAATTGAGACTGCCTAGATCTACTTAGTTAGTCACTCTCTCTCACAGGTTTTTTAGTGATTTTCCAAAGTTTCTATAATTATCTAAGAGCTTCAGCAGTGATTATGCAATGTTGCAATTTTATCCACAACAATTTATTAAATAGTATGCCATACTAGCAGCCATTTCACATCCTTGGGTAATGCAGCCACTACATTAACTAGTTTTCACTTACTTGTGACTGCTCTGGTGGGGTTCATTTCAAAGACACTAGGATACTCATCTTCAAATAAACATGTTCCCTTTTGGGAATTCTTTTGGTTTTCCATAGTTGGAAACATCTCAATTGTAGGAATGAATTTGAGCCTCATGTTGAACTCTATGGGATTCTATCAGGTTTCTAACACAAATTATTAATGATCTCACTTATACATTGACGAGGATGAGTCTCTTTTCAATTTAGCTTTAATTTCTGTAGATTTCAAAATTAAGTATGATCCCAGTTGTCTGTGTAATGGAATGGTTTCTCCATAGTAAACAACACTCTAGAGAAGTCAAGACAACAATATTTGTAGGAGTTGAGAAAATACAACACCACAAACCCCGAAGATCACCTGCATGCAAATAGCCTGTCACAAAAGAAGAGATGGAGACAAACAAGCAAGGGTTCTCTGAAAACTGAAAATGTATATATTAGAGAGAATGAGAGAATGAATTGATATGAAATACAATGGGATCAATCCTTATAAAAAGGAGATCATGCAAACCCTAATAAAACCCTAATAGGAAAAACCCTAATAGAAGCCCTAATAGGATAACATTTAATAATTAATATAATTATTAAATGTCACTTTATGCAAACTAACGTGAAATCTTAAGAAGGGAATAAAGGTAACTTAATCAACATAATTAAGTTAAAACCTTTACTCTAACACCCCCCCTTAAGATGAGCAACAGTGCAGCTACAAACAAATGCAAGAAAGCAAAGGTAACTACAATGCAAGAAGGCAATCATGGGTCCCGACAACTAGGCCAGATGAGGTACCCAAATACAACCAAATCTTTGTAAAATGGAGAAATAGAGAAAACCTCATGGGAAAAAGCTCTACTCCAAAAAGAGATGCAGAATGCCAAGAAGAACATCACTGAAGTAGAAGAAGCTGCAAACAACTGTCGAAAGATGACTGCTATGGTGCTGAAGAACCTCCGCTGAAGATGGAAGATCCCTTCTAAGGCGAAACCAAGGAAGAATTAGCATGAACAATATAATAACCCCCCCATAATGCTGAACTGGGAGAGCCTGACAGATCCACTGAAATGATGTGTAACACGCTCTAGTGCATGAAGGAGAAGAAACATCTGAAAGTGCGCAAGATAGCACCTACAACTGAAAAAGTGGTGTGCAAAACAAAGCACACAATTTTTTCCAAAACTAGCCCAGTTTTTTCCATATGATTCCAGCCTCATGCATGTGTGCTTTGTTTTGCACACCACTTTTTCAGTTGCAGGTGCTATCTTGTGCACTTTCAGATGTTTCTTCTCCTTCATGCACTAGAGCGTGTTACACATCATTTCAGTGGATTTGTCAGGCTCTCCCAGTTCAGCAGTATGGGGGAGTTATTATATTGTTCGTGCTAATTCTTCCTTGGTTTCGCCTTGGAAGGGATCTTCCATCTTCAGCGGAGGTTCTTCAGCACCATAGTAGTCATCTTTTGACAGTTGTTTGCAGCTTCTTCTGCTTCAGTGATCTTCTTCTTGGCCTTCTGCATCTCTTTTTGGAGTAGAGCTTTTTCCCATGAGGTTTTCTCTATTTCTCCATTTTATAGAGATTTGGTTGTATTTGGCTACCTGATTTGGCCTAGTTGCCGGGACCCATGTTTGCCTTCTTGCATTGTAGTTACCTTTGCTTTCTTGCATTTGTTTGTAGCTGCACTGTTGCTCATCTTAAGGGGGGTTGTTAGAGTAAAGGTTTTAACTTAATTATGTTGATTAAGTTACCTTTATTCCCTTCTTGAGATTTCACATTAGTTTGCATAAAGTAACATTTAATATTTATATTAATTATTAAATGTAATCCTATTAGGGCTTCTATTAGAGTTTTATTAGGGTTTGCATGATCTCCTTTTTATAAGGATTTATCCCATTGTATTTCATATCAATTCATTCTCTCATTCTCTCTGATATATACATTTTCAGTTTTTAGAGAACCCTTGCTTATTTGTCTCCATCTCTTCTTTTGTGACAGGTTATTTGCATGTAGGTGATCTTCGAGGTTTGTGGTGTTGTATTTTCTCAACTTCTACAAATATTGTTGTCTTGACTTCTCTAGAGTGTTGTTTACTATGGAGAAACCATTCCATTACACAGACAACTGGGATCATACTTAATTTTGAAATCTACAGAAATTAAAGCTAAATTGAAAAGAGACTCATCCTCATCAATGTATAAGTGAGATCATTAATAATTTGTGTTAGAAACCTGATAGAATCCCACAGAGTTCAACATGAGGCTCAAATTCATTCCTACAATTGAGATGTTTCCAACTATGGAAAACCAAAAGAATTCCCAAAAGGGAACATGTTTATTTGAAGATGATTATCCTAGTGTCTGTGAGATGAACCCCACCAGAGCATTCACAAGTAAGTGAAAACTAGTTAATGTAGTGCTGCATTACCCAAGGATGTGAAATGGATGTTAGTATGGCATACTATTTTTAAAAATTGTTGTGGATAAAATTGCAAAATTGCGTAATCACTGCTGAAGCTCTTAGATAATTATAGAAACTTTAGAAAATCACTAAAAAACCTGTGAGAGAGAGTGACTAACTAAGTAGATCTAGGCAGTCTCAATTCACTCAACAGAAAGATGTTATAATCTACTAAGTAGAAAAAACTCCTAGAGTTCTAAGCGAATCTTTAAGCAATAATGTAGCTAAACTTTGACTTAATGATTCCAATTATATTCACACAAGCAACTCCACCTAGGGAACATCACTAAGATGATGGTTGCACTGTTATCAGGGTGGTTGTCGATGTCTTGGTAGTGGTTGCAAATGTGTCATGGCTGGTTGATATGTATCATGGCCGTTTCCTAAATGACATGACAAAGGTGAGTTTTCACGCTCCTTGATGCTTGGAAGTCCTTTAGTGTAGGAAAGGACAATTATGATTTATGATATTTTTAAATATGTTGAATTCTATAGAAGCAATGGGAGTGTGAGTGAAAATTGACAATTCAACTAGTTGTAGGAGTAAGACAACAGTAGAATAATGCTTGTATATGCTCCGTTTCAGCTCTTTTTAACTGCTGAAATAGAGCATATACAACTTCAAAAGTAATGTGAAGCTGATAAAATGAAAATAATCTAGGGCACAGGTGTGAAACAAGATTGTTATCTATTTGAGTGATGTCCATAGCTGTGAAACAAAAAAACAAAGAGAGAGAGAAAAGTTAGGGCATTTCGCAAATAAGCATCACAAGTGAAGAAGGTTACCTCAAATGGTTGAGCATGACGGAAGGCATGGAGTCGGGCTTCATAACTGAGGATCTGCCCACAATGTGAGTGACAAATATACATCAAACAACATGACTGTCCTGAATTTCCCATGCCTAGGATTCAAAATTCTGACCACCAAACCCTTGACCTATACGAGTCTCTTGCTCGAAAACACCTATAGCTCATGCACTATGCTCCTGCTCCCCTTCACTAACCTTGATCTTACATTTTCAAGAAAAAATAGTAATAGAACACAATAAAAAATGGTGCAACTACATACAGATTTGAAAAATAAAATTAATTGAAACCATGAAAAGTGACTTACCACAAGATTTTGCACAAATTCTGTCCTACTATCAATATTGTCGATGCAGAAAAATGGGCAGAGGTTGCAACCCTAAATCAAGCACCACACTTTCACTTCTCCATTTTGGTGGGCTATGCCTGAAAATAAGGTTTGACTTTCACTTCTCCATATTGGCGGGCATTTCCATGAAGGTTTTAGAGTATGTTTATTAAAATGGAAATTATGGACAAGATCTTAATAATGAGAACTTTTGGCATGTTAAATACATATATAAAATTATTATAGTTAATAATTAATAATAATTTTTTTTTTATATAATACAAAATATAATTAATATATTATATATGTTTAATATAATAGTAATACAGATTAAATTATATATAATATAATTATATTTAATAGTATATATATGTTATATCATTAATATATATTGTATACTATAATAGAAATTATTAAATATAAATATAAAATTATTATAATTAATAATTAATAATTAATATATTTTTATATAGGGTGGGTGGTTGGGCAGGTGTCTCTCCACAACAAGACCGCAACTATTAGAGTCATCGTTGAGGAAAAATCTTCATTTTTAGGGAAAATATTTTTTTTAAGGGAAAAATCTTCATTTTCAGTAGACTCGACCATTACATTTCTACAATCCATGTAAATTGAATCTAATTGGTTTTAGAAATCACTACTTGACCTTACGTTTTTAAGGCACTGCTTCTAGAAATAATTACTTTTACAGACATTACGTTTCTATAATCCATGTAAATTGAATCTAATTGCTTCTAGAAATAACTACTTGAACTTTTGAAATGAAAGTGTCTACAAGATAGCCCTCAAAATGCAATTGGATTGTTTAGATCATATTTTATTAGTGAAATTGACCATAATTTCTCTTTGATACATTTGACATGCTAACACAACAGGAAAATCAAACTGGCTTCAAATCATAGTTAAAAACATTAATGATTCATTAACATAATGAGTAATAAAAGTTAAAGAATGTAAATGTTAATTTTTTTTATAAAATATGTGAAGGCCTTAAGATTGCACGAAGAGACAATGCCTTCCACACAATAGGTATTTTTGGTGCACTAAATAACCTAGGCAGTCAAATGGCTCACTTAGGTAGGGGTCCCATGAGGGGGGCTTAAGCTCTATGGATTATGATCAAATTCAAAAGAAAAAAAAATAGAGGAGTAATAGTCATTTATTTAGTCATTTTTATTTGTCTGACCAATTATTTAGTTGTGATTTTACCCGATGACCAAATTAGTCATTTATTTAGTCATTTTTATTTGTCTGGTCAATTATTTAGTTGTGATTTTACCCAATGACCAAATTAGTCATTTATTTAGTCATTTATACTTGTGAATTGCAAAATATTAGTACAATTTAGTGATTTTTAGTCACGTGACTAAACTTTTTAGTCACGTGACTAAACTTTTTAGTCACGTGACTAAACTTTTTAGTCATGTGACTAAAAGTTTTAGTCACGTAGTCATTTATTTACCAAATTCTACTAGTGTTACTTGGCCCTCTTTAATTCAAATCCAAGCCTATTTTATTACATTTTTTGAAGAGGAAACCTAGCATTCATTAATGCCCAAACATAACACTTCTCATTGAACAATGTGTGTCCTAGGTGAGTGATCTAGGACCCATTCACCCATGGGAGAATGGGTCCTCATTTAGACCTAGGACCTAAATTTAAATTATGTTTTTGATGGTATTTTAACATTTTCAAATCCATATTCAGATGTCAACTTGTGTTATTTGAGAATGGGTCCTATGCTATTAGTGCTCCTAATATGGAAAAATGGTATTATATTTTTATTTCATTTATCATCCCATTGAATTGCATTTATCCCCATCCAATTCTTCCCCTAGCCTATTGCTAGTGATTTTTGGTTGTGCAAATGTTATTCCCCCTATTTATTCTTCCTATCAGGGTTCCTATGGTTTTGACAGGTGCACTATCACACCCATCATCATTCATCTCACTATGCACTACATTATCATACCTATCATTATTCGCTTAGTTTCATTATCCATTGCATTACCATTTTAATTATCATCTTAAGTTGTTTAGATTAATATTAATTTGTTAGTCTAAGCATCTTAAGTTCATATCATTTCATTCCATTGCATTATCATTTTCATTATCATATCATTTTCATTATCATATCATTTCATTTCATTGAATTGTCATTTTCATTATCATATCATTTCATTTTGTTGCATTATCATTTTCATTATCATCTTAAGTTGTTTAGTTTAATATTGATTGGCTATTCTAAGAATCTTAAGTTCATTTTACTTCATTTCATTATCCATTTGCATTATCTTTTTCATTATCATCTTAAGTTGTTTAGATTAATATATATTTGTTAGTCTCAACATCTTAAGTTCATTTCATTTCATCCATTATCATTTGCATTATCATTTGCATTATCATTTTCATTGTCATCTTAATTTGTTTAGATTAATATTGATTTGTTATTCTAAGCATATTAAATTTATTTCATTTCATCCATCTCGTTGCATTATCATTTTCATTATTCATCTTAAGTTGTTTAGATTAATGTTGATTTATTATTCTAAGCATCTTAGGTCCACTTTCATTATTATTCTACATTGTTTAGAGTTATTATTCTAAACATATTCATTCATTTCACTACATGCATTGCATTACATCACATTCTTTACATCTATTCATATCATGATCACATATGCATACATTATAAATTTTCATCCATCCATACATAATTAATCATTACAATGCTTCATCCATACATTATTCATTATCCATACATAATCAATCCTCATATCATATTTCATATGCATACATCACAAATCACAATAACATCATCACCTACATCACAAACCATTAGTACCATATCCATAAGATACATCATAAAATCATAAATCATGTCACATTACATCCTGCATCCACAAACGTTAGACATAATGCATATAATCCATATCATCCACATAAACATAGAAATAAACCATCATCATCACATGCATACAACATAATCGTAACCATACACATGGGTATAATAAATATCCATGACATCACATAATAATCCCATAGCATCACATCAATATCCATCACATAATATATATATATATATATATAATGTCCATCGAGTCCATCATAGTCCATAATAAAAGATAATAAATGTCCATCGAGTCCATCATAGTCGATTTATTATGGGTGAAGGTTTATTGCGGGTGAAAGCAATATGGGATGGGTGGTTTTTTATTTTGGAATATTTCAAATTTTTGATATTTTAAAAATGTTTTGAGGCTATTTTCGGTCTTTTTTGAAAGTTTATGCAAATGTTTATGTTTTTGATTATTTGAGGTTGTTTAGGGTTTTTTGAATGTTTTCAAATATTTTTGTGTTTTCAGATTTTCGAATGTTTTAGGAGTTTTGAAATATTTGAATGTTTAGGGAATTTCTAAGTATTCGACAAAGAACCCAACCTAAAAGACCTATCCTAGGGGCCTTGGAGGCTGATCAAAGATAAGCCTTGCCTACGTTATACATGCAAAGACCACAAATTCGACTGAATCGACTTATTTACAAAGAGATTATTAATAGTTGATGGAAAGTTTATTATGACAGAATCCTAAAGGATTGACCTAGGGTGTCTCGAGGGCACATCAATGATGGCCTTCCCTACGTTCAAGCTCACAAACAATGTAGTTTGACAACAAGGGTACTATTTTTGGATTTTTGATGTTTTGACTTCTTTAGGGATTTTGATGTTTTTTGGATGTTTTGGGATTTTGACTTTACAATTTTTGAATGTTTTTGAATTTTTTTATGAAGTTTTATGAATTTTTTTGGATTTTCAATGAGATTTCCGATAACCTTAAGATATACAAGAACCCGATATGATCCATAACAAATTCCCTGCAATGTGACACAATTGATTACCTTGATATAGGCAAGATAAGCTGACTTTTGGAATATTCCAAGTAGTGCTAAGGGGATACAATACAACATCAAGCTATGATAAGGATGTGGATGGGTGATGGAATAAATAGGTCGAATGATGAGGTGATAGATGGATGGTGAGGCAAAGAATGATATGATAAAGAGCCAACAAATAGATGGAGGTGCTTTATTTATGCAAAGGGCCTGTTTCCCAAGTTTTCACCAAGGAACTTCCGCAAAGCACCACCAAAGTGGTTTTCACTAGATGATTTTTTCCTTTACTGTTTTCAATCCTTTTTTCTTTTTCTTTTTTTTTGATCATTTTTTGATATTTTTTTTGTATTTTTAAATTTATACCCTTCAAGACTAGGCATAAAATTTTTGAGATGCAAATTGTTAGTTGGATCCTACAAGGGTTCACCTTTAGTCATTGATAATTGATATGCCCCTGATCCAACACTTGTTGTGACAACAAAGGGACCCAACCAGTTATGTTCAAACTTTCCTTTACCATCCAGATCTGGTAGATTCTTCTGATTTTGTTTTAGGACAAGATCCCCTACCCGGAAAGACTAACATTTGATCTTCTTGTTATAGTTTTGTTTCAATAAATTTTGATATACTTGCAAGTGATTAAGGGCATCGAGATGATGCTCATCCAAGAATTCTAGTTCATTCAACTGATAGACTCTATATTCTTCATCAATGATCAGGTTCTGCACTAACACTCTCAGTGATGGGAGGTCAACCGCAATAGGCAGAATAGTTTATGATCCATAAACTAGGGCGAAAGGGGTTGCACCTATTGGTGTGTGGATACTGGTTCAATAGGCCCAAAGAGTGAGATTTAATTGCAAATGCATGTCATGACCAACTTCATTGACCATTTTATTTAGGATTATTAGGATGGTCTTGTTTGTAGCCTCAACTTGACCATTTCCCTAGGGATAATACAGGGTAGAGAATTGGTGTTGGATGTTAAATCTTTGACATAGCTCTTTCACATCCTGATTTTTGAAGGGTGTTCTGTTGTCTGAGATAAGGGTTTGTGGATCACCATAATGACAGATTAGGTAGTTCAGGATAAACTTAGCAATTTACTTCCTTGTTATGTAGGTCATAGCAATGAATTCAACCCACTTCGTAAAGTACTTAATGGCTATTATTATAAACTTGTGGCCATTAGATGAGGTTGGAGTGATTTTTCCTATGAGGTTGAGTCCCCACTGTTAAAAATTCCAGGGTGTAATGATCGGTTGTAATTCCTGAGCTAGACCATGAATCTGATCTCCATGTTGTTGACACTGGACACATTTCTTCACATATTGATGAACTTCTCTTTTCATAGTTGGCCAGTAGTACCGCATCCACAACAATTCCTTGGCTAAAGTCATACAGCTAGAATGAGAACCACATAAGCAAACGTGTACTTCTATTAAAGCAGTTAAGGCTTCCACTTGGTTAAGACATCATAGTAATGTCCCTTCGATGCTTTGACGGTAAAGGGTATCACCTAAGATGATGAATCGAGATGCATTTTTGAAAAAGGTCTTTCTAAAGTTGGAGGTGATATCGGATGGGAGGGTTCCTCTGCTAAGGTAGATAAATATGTGATGATAATATGGGGATCCAAGACCAAAAATGACACATGTGAATTCAGATTCAAGGATTTTGAAATTTGGTATGAGAAGTTGTTCTATTCATATTGAGGGACATTGTTTGGCATTTCTAACAATGATCCGATTGTTGTCATAACATTTGCTACTCGGTTGTTCATGTGAGGAATCTACTCAAAAGTTATGTCTATGAAAAGCTCCTTGAGATTCTCTACCATATTCTTGTAAGGAGTGAGCTTGTCATTCTTATTTTTATAGTCATCATTGACTTGGTTGATAACCAACTGTGAGTCCCCGTAGACTTTCATCTCTTGTATCTACCACTGAACTGCTATCCTTAGACTTGTGATTAGGGCTTCACACTTAGCAATGTTGTTGGTACATGTGAATGATATCCTGTATGACTTTGGAATGCAATCAACTTGAGGGTTAATGAAAATAATACCCGCTCTTGATCCACGTTGGGTGATAGATCCATCAAAGTACGTCGTCTATTGATCTATAAGATTGAGTAGGAACACTGATTCGTCAAGGAACTTAGATATCAAAGGGTTCTCTACATAGATAGGTGCATCTGCTATCTGGTTTGTGATCACTTGTCCTTTGATTTCCTTGTGTTCCACATACTCTATGTAAAATTTAGTTAAGATCATCACCCATTCAGCTATTCACCTAGTGAGAATTGCTTTAGATAATAGGTATTTGAGCAAGTTGATCTTGCAATAAGTTTGATTTGATGTGACAATATGTAGTGTCTGATTTTTTGTGAAGCAAAAAATACTACTAGGCATTCTTTCTCAATGGGTGAATATTTCATTTCATAGCTGACTAATGTCTTGCTGATGTAATAGATAGCTATTTCCTTTCCATTTTCACCATGTTGTGCTAGAAGATCTGCTAGTGCTGCTAATGTTTTTGAGATATATAAGATCAATGGTTTGCTTAGTATCAGTGGAATTAACACTAGAGGTGTCAATGAGGAGTCCTTCATCTTCTGGAAAGCTTCATCACATTTCACATCGCATTTATAAGTTACTCCTTTGTGGAGAATATGCGAAAAAGGGATGGATTATATCTAATAGTTACACTATGAACCTTCTAATGGATTGCAATCTTCCTTGTAATCCTCTCATTAGCTTCAGTGTTTGTGGTGGTTCCATGCCTAAGATGGATTTTACCTTTGTTCAATCAATTTCTATCCCTCTTTGTGAGACGATAAATCCAAGGAGTTTCCTTGATGTAATCCCAAAGACACATTATTTTTGGATTTAGTTGTACCTTGTATTATTCGAGCTTGTCAAAGATGGGTCCTAAGACTCCTATGTTCTCATTTCTTTTCTTTTATTTTTCCAAAATATCGTACACATAATCTTCAACTATTTTGTGGATCATGTCATGAAAGATGAGGGTCATTCTTTAACCCAAATGGCATCACATTCCAGCAATAGGTTCCACACAGAAAAGTGAAAGTAGTTTTATGTTGATCCTCCTTGGTGATCATGATTTGATTATAGTCTGAAAAACCATCCATAAGTGATAGCATTTCATTCCCAACTTTTAAGTCCACAATGAGATTGATGTTTGGAAGAGGGAATTCATCCTTCAGGCATGCCATGTTTAAGTATCTAAAATCAGTGCAGATTTTGATGCCCCCAGTGAGTTTTGAGACTACTACCAATTTTAAAACCCACTTAGGATAATCTATTGGTTGTATGAATCCAATATCTAGAAGCTTTTGCAACTCTAGTTTTACCAAGAGTGCCATCTGAGGGTGCATCTTCCTTAATTTCTACTTGACTGGCTTGGCTTTGGGATATACTGCCAAGTGATGCACAACCACTTTTGGATCGATCCCTAGCATATCTATGTATGACCATGCAAAGTTATCTCTTCACTCTTTCAAGAACACTACTAGGTTCTTTTGTTCTTCATCCAACAAGGATTCAACATAGAACATGATCTTGGGTGCTTCTTCTATTCCCACATTGACTAGAGTGGCCTTTTCTACTAGCACTACTGAATATTTAGGATGTATTGCACTAAGGGGAGATTGAATCCCTCATCCTTGGGCACCTCAAAGAGGTTTTCATCATTAGATACATCCTTTATTTTTACCATTTTAGGATCAAAGAGTGCCACAATTTGGTTTTCACTCAAAGATCTGTACATGTTAATTGTATTTCACCAATTTTGTGACTGAAGGATTCAATCATCTCCCTATAGTACTCCCCTATGTCTATCTATATGTCAAAAAATGCTTTATGATTTTCCCATGATAGGTTGTCGTGGAGTCCCATGAATTCTGAGATCATCTCATTATTTTCTAATAAATCTAGAATCGGTGGTCCTTGTTGGTCCATGTTAATGAGTTGTGGGTATACTAGGTGTATTTCAATTGGCTGATTGCTTGGAGCAAAGGATGTAATGGATATCATGAAGAGTGAGTTATTGTCAAATAGGTCAGCAACATCAAGGGGGAAGTCATCTAAGGTCATATCATGTGATGTAGGTAACCAAGAGGAAGCCTCAACTCATTTAGCGGAAGTACCTTTTCCAATAAGGGTAACCTTCATATTAGTACAACCTAGGCCAAAATTCTTTAACCATTTCTCAGGAACGATAGGTTCTAGCAAGCCATTGCCATTCTATCCTAGCTTCTCATTCTTGTTATAGCCCATTCTCTTCATTAGCCACAAGCCTTTGTTGTTATCTTGCATGGGAAGATCAAGGATAGGTCATTCATTCTGATAGAGGAGTTTAGAGACAACATCCTCGTTGATATCCTCTTGATTTAGATCCCCTACTTGGTGAAGGTAGTAGCTACCCTCTTGATTGTTTCAGGCTCTTTGGTGCTAGATGTAGGTTTCCCATGGGATTGGGGAGAAAGAGGTAGTTTTCCTAAGACAAAGTTATCCTTCATTATCTTATAGTTACCACAACCATCATCCTGAATCACTACATTGATGTTAGGAATGTTCTGCATGATGGGTTTTTTCGTTGTTGAGGTAGATGCAAGGGATGATGGGTTGACAAATGAGGTAGATGGTGCAAGCCCTTCATCATTCTTGGGTATTTTTAGTATCTTATAGAACTTGGCCTCAAGATTCTTGTAGTAGTAAAAAGGCTCAAGATCTCCATGGATGGTAATTTCTCTGCCCTCAAAAGGAAACTTCACACATTGATGATAGGTCAAGGCTATAGCTTTTAAGGCATGGATCCATGGTCGACCAAGTAAGATGTTATAGGGAAGATCAAGGTCTAACAATTGACATGTAGTTTCTACAATGAGAGGTCCTACTTGGATGGGCAACACAATGATGCCTTGTGATACCCATTCTTGGTCGTGATATGCTTTGATGGTGGTACTGTTTTCTTTCTCAATAGTATCCTTTGAATATCCCAGGTTCTTGATTAACTATAGGGTACAAATGTTCAGACCAACACCTCTATCTACTAAGACTCTTTTGACCTTGTTTTTATGAATAATAACCTCAAGGTGTAAAACATGGTTATGAGATGCTTGTGATGGTAGGTCTTGTTCTAAGAAGGTGAGAAGATGATTAGCAATATGCCCTACCATAGCTTGAAACTGATTGATGTCAATATCCTCAGGGATGGATAAATCAGACAAATATTTCTCTAATATCTCCCTATGCATGTGGTATAACCTCAATATTTCCAAGATTGATATCTTTGTGTGGGTCTTCTTAAGCTGATCTAGGAGATTATATTTTATAGGATTTGATGTTGGAAAAGTAGGCTATGTGCTAGATTGAGATGAGACTCCTTGGATGGTAATTTTTCCACGCCATGTGGTGAATCCACACTCTGCACTAGATCCTTTGATGGCGATGACAGTAATGACGCTATCGCAGAAAGAAATGACATTGGAATAGGTCTAATGCATGTTAGTGTAATCCTTAGCTTTTCCATTGTTGTTCACTTTGTTATGATCTGGCATAGGGTTCTTGTATATATTAGGACCCGATTCCTAGTCAATACCTGAACAGATATACTTTCATTCTCTATGAGGTCTTGGATAATATTCTCGAGCCTCATGCAATTTGTTGTTTTGTGCCCTTTAATTTTGTGAAAATCACAGAGATCAGTCTCATTGTATCAGGATGGTTTCTCTTGTGGCTCTTGGTAGTTTTCAAAGTTGGTAAGTGTTATTAGATTTGACTCCACCAAATCCTTCATGGTGGTTTCGATAGGTTTAGATAACTATGTATTTGTGTTTAGGATAGTTGTTCTTGTTGGTAGTTCTCCTTTAATGCATCTCAGTATTGTTGATCTAATTGTTCTGAGGGGATGTTGTTTTCTGCAAAGTTGGTTGAATGTTAGCAACTTGATTGTTGTTTGGTCTAGGAGCAGTTAGGACCACCTTAGCATCCTCCACACCATCATTTGTCTCATTTTTGTTTTTAGCCCAAACACGAGGCTTGGCATTTGAACTGATTGATGGGTGGTTGTAAGCTTGAGTATTTCCTTGTGAGATTAGAGCTCGTTCGATGTTAAGGGGTCTAGGGACAAGCTCATCATAAGATGTAATACACTGCATTTTCATGTGGAAGGATAGATCTGCATCCAAATTTGCTATGATGATTCCCACTTGTTGTTCGTTCGGGAAGGGTCCACTTTCTCTTACTAGATTTTTGTCTTCATCATTGCAAGAAATTGGCAAAAGATTCTCCTTGGTTTGTTTGAGAGTGTACAACTCTTCTAGACTAACGTCCATGTGAAGGTTGAAGGAGAAGTGATCGATGAATTTATCGGCAATTTCTTGAAAAAATTTGACACCAAGAGGTAGATGAGAAAACCAATCCATGGAAGGACGTGTTAAAATTTGAGGGAAGAGGCGCATAAAATATGAATCATTGTAGGCCACTTCCATACACATGATATTGAATTCTTTGACATGGTCCAAATGACTTACTCTCCCTTTGTATTTTCCAAATTTTGGTATTTCAAATCTAGGAGGAAATGGTACCATTGCGATGCTTCGGTCAAATGGATAAGGACATAGATTTTGTGTTGGGCGATTCTTTGTCTTGCCCATTCAAAGGTCTTGTATTTCTTGAGATAGCACCTTGAATTGTGATGCTAGATTGTCTTGTGGATTTGGTGGAGGAACATATGGTGGGATGATGGATGAATTGTACATGGGATTTTTATATGATGATGTGTTGTATGGGGTGTATGGTAGCATGGGGCTATGTGAAGGTGATTGAGGTATTGATGTATATGTTCCTAACGCATTTTCATTGATGATGTTTTATTGAGGATTATAGTAGGAACTTTATTATTGCTGTTGTTGATGTTGGGCATACTACTGAGCTAGTAAGATTTGTTGTTGTTGTTGCACTACAAAAGGGCTTGTTGTTTTTTTTGCACCACTAAGGCTTGATGTTGAGCTTGATGTTGTTATTGCACTATGAGGGCTTGCTATTGGGCTTGATGTTTTTTTGTGATACTAAGGATGCTTGATAGGCTTGTTGTTGTGTGGCTAAGGCTACATGTTGTTGTTGTTGTTGTGCGACTAAGGCTACTTGTTGATGTTGTTGCTATTGTTGTGTGGCTAAGGCTTCTTGTTGTTGTTGTTGGACGGTTTGCTGATAAAATTGTTGTGCTTGCTGTAAGGCTAAGGTATGATCTTGCAATGTAGGACCAGTTGGTTGTTGGGACACTTGCGATGGATTGTGGGTGTTGATGTTTTGGATGGGTTGTGAGCTGGTGACAAGAGGTTGGGAGTCCCCTTGGTTTAAAATTCCTTGTAAGATGGTGGACTGAGACAGAGGAATGTATGTTTGAGGTCCCATTTTATTTTGCATAGTGAAGGGGACTATGGGGTAAGATGAGGATGGTGTCATCATATTTTGCAATGGTAATGACATACTAGGACCTTGAGTCCATTGATTGAAAAGGTTCTCTTGTCCAATGTTGTGAGGATTTGCTTGTGCTAGAGATGTGGACAAAGGATTACCTGTGTTGATGGTATTTGTTATTGAAGGATTTCTTTGAGATGGGTTGATGATGTATGGGATAGATGTGTTTTGTGACACTAATGGTATAGATGAACCAATGGGAGGATTGG
This sequence comes from Sequoiadendron giganteum, assembly GCA_007115665.2. Classification (NCBI taxonomy): domain Eukaryota; kingdom Viridiplantae; phylum Streptophyta; class Pinopsida; order Cupressales; family Cupressaceae; genus Sequoiadendron; species Sequoiadendron giganteum. Next base: position 830,271,431 of record CM021102.1, read on the forward strand.
GAAAATATGTCCCTATCTACATTGAGGGTTGATTATGTGATATTGTATTGACATGCCCTTATGTACTATTTTGAGAAACTTGGTCCATACTACTTTGTGTGATGGTGGGTACACTTGTGGTACTTATGGGTATGGATGAAGAGGGGTGTCCTCAATATGTGAATCTTGTGGTATAATAATCAAGTTCAAGGGGTTTATATGGCTGTTTAGGATTTTTGGGAACAGGAGGAGCACCAAAGTAGGTGTCCAAGTGGTTGTTGGAGGTGGAGGATTGGTATCAAGGGTACCCACAAGTGTACTGATTTCAAATGGGAGAGTTAGACCAAAGTCCTTGGCAAGGCCAGTTGCAAGATTAGGAGTGGATGTTTGACTTATTCCTAATGGTGGAGTTGTGAAGGCTTGTACCAAATTTTGTACACCAAATGATGGGGAAATTGGAGCTATGTTTTCAAAGGCTTGATGTTCCATGATTTTCTCCTTAGTAAGCTCACAGGGATTGTTGGTGATGTCTTCAATCTCATATGGTCCTGACAAAGATGATGGTTGTTGTGATGGTGTGACTTGACTTCTCGGATCAAATTCTAGAGGATCTGGATCACTTGAGGTAAATGTGACTTTGGTTTTTTCCATGATTCTCTTGTATTGTGATCTTGTCTTTACCATAAATTTTGAGTTGCTTATGGGAGATTTATGCTGATATTTGTAATGTTTGAACTCTCTAGTTGACTCAAATCTAGGTAAAAGGGATGCTCTAAGTCTTTTTGGAGCAATGATGATAATGGGGGATGAAAAGATGGGTGATATGGAAAGTGATCTTTGCAAATGTTTTGGGACAACACTTTTGACTTGAGTTTGATGTTTTGATGAGGATAAAGGATGTTTATGAACTTGGAAATCTTTAGGGTAGAATCATGACCTTCAAGATAAACTAGTCCAAAGATGATAACTAGCTTAACTAAATGCTTAGAAAAGGATACATTTCACATAGAAAGTAGCTAAGTTAGGATTTGGTTTGATAAATATTTTAAGTCAAAAAGTGTGAGTTTCTAATCTACAATCAACTAACAAGAGACAAAAAACATGTGTTAATCATGTTACAAAACCAAATAAAACACTCCCTATGAGATTATTTAACCAAATCAAAGAGAAAGCATGAAAATGAGAACAAACTAACTAAATATAACATGAAATCCAGTTGAAATTGCTAAACCTCCATCCCATAGGGGGAGTGGTGCTCCTTTGATGTGGAAAGAATCCCTTTCCCAATCCATTTTATAAGCTTTGATGATTGAAGATGATTCCAAGTATGGAAATGGTGCTAAATGATGAAACTATGCTCAAAAGTGATGAAAATGGTGATAGCTATGAGTTGAAATTCCTGTCGTAAGAATGCTTGAATTTGTGGATCGATATTGTGAAGAGAATACTTCTATTTATAGAACTAAAGGGTTGAAGAATGAGAGGAATTGGTGAATGTGGGATAAAATGGGAGCCAATGATAATGTGAAACTTGTCATAATTCTATTGGAGGAAGGTGGAGCACATTTTGGGAAATGTGTTGAGGAAAGGGGGATGTAAGAGGAATAAATGAAAATGTAAGAGGATTTGAAAGGTTATAAGAATAATTTTTTGAATGTGGTGGGAGATTTGAGAGGATGTAAGAGAAGTTATTGAAAATGTAAGAGGGGTTATTGAGGATGTAAGAGATTTTCGAAAAGCTTTGGAGGGAAATTGAATGAGAGGTGGTTGGGAGTAATATTATTTGGAATATGCCATTGTGAGGATAAATAGAGGAATTAGTTAATTAAAAGAAATGAATTTCATGTGCAACCTAGTTAGTGGACCATGGGTTGATTTAACTCTTGAGGAGTTAAAATCTGGAAGATTTATTAATGCTGATGAAAAAGTGATTTAGGATTAATTAATTGGAATGGATTAGAAGATTGTGACATTTGATTTGATTTATTTAATCAAATGAGAAGACTTTGGGGGATTTAATTAAATGATTTGATTTAATTAAATATGATGAATATTAGTCAGAAGAAAGGTGAAATAATCAATAAATTTAATTATTTGATTAATAGCTAAATTTGCTGATTTTAAATAAATAATGTTATTTATTTAATTAATTGGTTAGTTCGAGGTGATTTCAGAATAAATGGTGTTTTATCAGAATCAGATGCATAGTATCAATCAAGACTTTTTACATGTCTACAAAAAGAGTTGGTGTTTTCAATTTTTTTGCAAAGTTTAGTGAAATGAAGGGGTGAATGAAATGTTTGACCCAATGTTGACTTAGGATGAACCTTTGTTTTCCAAGACCAAGGTAATGAGAATAATGCTAGACCTCTAAAGATTTCAAATCCTAAAGACCCAATGTTGACCTAAATGAGAGGATAGATGTGGGTATGCAAATTTGGTTCTTTCCTCCTAGATCGAGCATAATAGTTTCTTAGCAAGAGGTTATGATTGCGATAAAGTATTACAACCCACTTCCTACCAATTTTGAATTACAATGCTAATGTCTATAATGGTAGGATGTTGATCTTCCCTTATAGATTTTGATTGTCTGATAGATTATTCAGAGGAGTTCAAGATCATAAAAAGGACCAATATTTTAGATAAGTTGATTATCATGAAAAAGACCTAGATTTTGACCAAAAAAGAACATATACAATTTTGGATTGTTCCTTGAAACATATTAGAAGAATTTTATCAACAATTTGTTTTTGTTTTCGTATAGTGCTGAAATGCAGTTTTTGATTGCTTTTAACTAAGATGCCTAAGTTTGCAATGACGATTGGTAAATTTTCTCTTGGGGATTTTTATTTTGCATGAGATCATTTAGAGAAGAAGAAGATATGTATTTCCACGTGGGGGGTGGTACTATAGGCCTTCTGGCCAAAATATCGGCCATTCGTTCTTCTTTATCTAAGATATTTGTAGTAATTCTCCACTGATTGGATGTTTCCTTGGTTTCAAAAGTGAAGCTTCTCAAACAACTAATGATATCTATTTGTTCTCCCTTAATGAATTCAAATTTTGGTTGAATGATAGCACCTGTAAGGTTGGGTTGTTGAACGGGAGCGATCGGTCTCCAAATGGTCATGTGGGGTTCAAATTTTCAAGTTATCTTGCTTAAGTGAATTGATTTTACCACAAAAACTCATCTTGATTATGTTTTCAAACTAAAATGTCTATGTCCAAAACATCATAACTTTCACAATGTCCATTTTGTGAGAATCATGAGGTTGAAGCCAGAATTTCCTATGTTGTCTTTGGAAAATATGGATTGAGATATAAGTCAAGATATTTAGAAATATCTAAGGATAGAAATCCTTAGGACAAGCACTAATATCAAGGGTTTTCAAAATCTATCCATATTTAGGCCAAAGTGTTTGAAATTTTGAGGAAGATCATGAATGTTTCTTTGTTTTCGGTGTTTTAGATCCAACCAATGAATTAAACTAACTCACAATAATTTACAATCCTAGGTTGAAATTGCTATACTTGTTGAATCCCCACTCAGATTTCTCCAAACACTAAGACATTACGAATAGTTAGAGATTTGGTGACACTGGATCCCCTCCATGACACACTCTTCTCGACACCACCAAATCTCAAAATCCTGAAGATCCTAAGATCCTGAATATTTTTTTGTTTCAACAATGAATAGTAAAAATGTGGACCAGCTTCAAAACAACCATTCTTGCACCAACAAGTATTAATGATTTTGGAATCTAAACAATGGTTTGTAATAAGGGCTTCCATTCAAGGTGGACATACACATGGTGAGATTAGCTCAAGGTTATTTCAACCAAGAGGCCTCCGAGTCTCTTTCTAAGAAGATATTTTAAGGGGTGAAACTTTTCGGTATGACGCATCTACACCTGTTGTTTATGACTTTAGTCACGAACACATTTTTATATAGCGACTTGGAAGAGCTTGGATTTTTCTCGTTACCGCTTGGTTCATTCCCTCCTTTCAAAGTGGGGAGGTAGACCCTTCTAAAGATAAATAATATCAAGGAAGTACATTTGTAGTTCGATCATCCCAATTCACATAAAAGAGGGAGAGAACACACACCACACCTTTTCCCTACACTAGCAAGGGGTTCATTTTTAATCCAAATTGACAGATGTAGGTGATCACAAAAGTGTTAAGGAAAGTTTCTATTTCTCAAGATCACCGAGTGACATGACAAAATTACATATGCATTCAATAACAAAAGTGTAAACTACAAAACATGGAAAACAGTTGTAATTTTTATCCCCTAAGCTAAAATGAATTCATTTTATGCACCAAACAAAATTTTAAGTTTTCTTGTTCAATTTTAAGCCCAAAAGATAATGATGAGCCGAGGGTTCAATTTTAGTCTTGATTGAGTGTTCATTTTAAACCCAAATGAAATTTAGTGAGGTCCTAGAATGTTAAGTAAAAAACATAAGAAATTGGGTTATAATTGCCCCAAAGCGTCAAATGCGTGTTACAATCATAAGATCTTAAGATGAGAATGATCCTTCACTTCGAATTTGATCATCTGACCTGCAAAATCTAGTTAGCCTAAAAACTAGAATGAAGAGGTCAAAGACATGTTAAAAGTAAGATAAAGCCAAGAAAATTCAAAAACATGTCAAAAAACTAGTCCAATCCTATTTACTAGTAAATAGCGACACTAAAATCAATTGTGTCTCTGAAATTTGTCAATAGTGTTGCCATACAGCAAGTGCATCGCTGTATTGAAAAATCAATTGTGCTTCTCTACAAAAAAAATGTGACATCAAATGAGTCACCAGATTGATAGCATCGCTATACTAAAATTTATTCTGCATTAAAAAAAATCAATAACATTGCTAAAATAAAATGCGGTGAAAAAATTAATTATGCGTTTTGGATTTTAATTGTGTCACTAGAATGAAATTACGGATGCGTCGTTGTATAGTGATGCATCATCAATTGCGTCGTTTGATAATCAAATGCATTGTTTTACCTAAAAACAAGGAAAACAAAGTTTTGGCAAGAAAATCGTTAGATTAGTTAGTTCATGCCCTTCTTCTAGCACCAAAATGTGACCTGCAAATTAGCATGGGTTAACCACACTTAATCCATGAGGATACAAAGTGCAATTTAGCCACTAAACCTTATACCCAATAAAATCATTGAATGTAAATTAAAATGGAAGCCATTAACCTCATGAAGTTAAACTATGAAAGATTTTAGAAACCCCTACTTTAATCCATTAAAACTCATTCTGTTGGGGAATTGGTGTTGTGTTGATGTGGAAGAACAACCCTTTCCCAATCCTATGATCAGTGACCTTGTTTCAATTAGTTCTATTGAAGAGAATCGATGAAACCATTGTGATAAATGGATGGAAACATGATTTATGCTAAAATGAGTATGATGCAAGAGTTAATCTACCATGATTTTATGCTAAAAGATGTAGATATGCAATTGATAAGCTAATCTAAATGAGATTTAAACTAAAAATATTCAAACTCGCTTTCTCTAATTAACTAAATGGATGCATGGAACCCATTAATGGAAGCTTAAAGCTATTATGCAACTACAAATGAACTAAAAATATGCTAAATGTGTGCAAAGTATGAGAGTGAGTTAGTGATTTCAACAACATAAGTTTGATGTTGAGAGATGGATCCATTTTTCTTCAAATAGTGACCTATTTACAGGAAAGCAAATGAGAAATGGAGGGTTGAGATTTAAAAAGCTAATCAATGGTCAAGGATAGAGGAAATATGAGGCATGAATCATGGATTCTCATCAATGGATGAGAATGCAAGATGAGATTTAATCAAGGGCTCTCATTCCTTCCAAACAAGTACACTTTTGACTTGTACAAGAGGTCAAAAGTTAACTTGCACAAGAGGTTACAAGATAACTTGTATTTGAATCTAAGTGAGAATATTCCCTTTCTTAAATGATTGGAGGAGAAAGAATATTCTTTAGAATATTCATGGATGAGGAAAAAATGTTATTTTGCTAATTAAAACAAAGTTTAATTGTACAAAATAAGACGGAATAATATTCCCTTGCAAGGATGAAATAGATTAATTCGACAATTTCTAATTAAACAAAGTTTAATCATGCAATTAGGGGTTTTAGAAGAATAAAGTGATATTCATTAAATTATATGATTTAATGAATAGGGAAAAGGTGAGATGACATTTAATTAAATAATTTAATGTTATTTAATTAAATAGGAAGATTTAGGGAATTCAATTAAATACTTTGATTTATTTAATTTAATAAGATAAAATGTTAGCGTGAAAGGGGGAAAATTAACCTAATTTGAAGAATTAGGTTAATAGATGCAAATAATGCAATTGATTAAATAGCTAGGAAAATTTAATTAATTAAGCAAAAAGAGGATGGGTTTCAAGAGGAAATGATGTTAGTATACCTGATTCGAGTGTATGATATCATTCAGGATATTTTTCAGTCTCTACAAAATGTAATTGGACAGTGTAAAGAATTGTGTAGTTTAAAATGTGCTGAGAGGGGCTAATGTTATAATGACAAAAAAAATGAACATAGAATATACAGAATAACATTGAAATCAAAGAATTGTATTAAGCTTGTATGATAAGAGATGATAAAGAAACATAATAGAATTAAGGAAAATGTAAATAAATTATGTAAAGACTTCACATACCTAATAAATGAAGATTTGAATGGAGGAGTTCTGCCCAATTATGTAGTCTTTGTTTCTTCTTGCATCAAACTCCTCAATAATTTGATTTTTTCACAAGTTGGTTTCCTTTTCAGCATTTAATTATATATCACTCTTGAATATAATTACTAACAAAATACAAATAAACAATGTATAATGTTATATTCCTACAATCTAATCACAATTAACATTGCAACACTACAAATATTGAGACTTGAATTGATATATATCAAATTCAATGTGAAAACTCTGTTATTTCCTCCTTCCTAAGTTGGAAAACCATAAAAAGGTGGTGGAAAGTTCATGAAAAGGTGGTAGAATATAAAAAATTTGCATGTGCACTTCTCAATAGCATCAAAAAGATTCTTTTTGTTGGAACACACACATAACCAGGAGAATAACAGAGCATGTGGGCCGAGATCATGGGTGTGCTGAATTTTTTTGATCATTTTTAGAGCAAGCCAAAATGTTCTCATGTTATAATGCTCTCATGTTATAATGTGAGCACATTTTTTCTTGCTATAAAAAATAGCTATATCTCAACTTCTTCAAAACGTGCTCGCATTATGAAAATTTTGATTTTCTAAAGGTTTCCCTTCTCTCTATCTCTCTCCTTATCCATTCATCCCTCCTTAGCCATCTAGGCATCTCAATTAACCTTAAACCCTATCCCTAAACCCTCAACCCTAGACACCATGCATTAAACCCTAATCCATCAACCATATACCCTTAAACCCTTAATACCTCAACCCTTAAACCCTAAATACTAATCTCTCTCTCACCATCTATCTCTCTCCCACTCCCTCTCCCCCTTCTCTCTCTCTAGTCTCTCCCTCCCACCCCCTCTCCCTCTCTCACATGTCCCACTATCTCCCACTCCCTCTCTCTCTCACTCCCTCTCTCCCCCTCTCTCTCAAATAGCTCCCTCCCAACCCCTCTCTCTCTATCAAGTCTATCCCATTATCCCTCCCACTCCATCTCTCTCCCACTCCCTCTCTCTCCCTCTCTAACCTCTCACCCAACCCTCTCTCCCCCTCCCCCCCTCTCTCTCTCAAGTCTCTCCCTCCCAGCCTCTCTTCCTCTCTCAGGGTTCTCTCTCTCACTCCCTTTATATCTCTCCCACTCCAACCTCTCTCTCTCTCAACCCTAATACCTTAAACCTAATCCCTCAACCATCAACCCTTAAACCCTAAAACCTCAACCCCTATACCCTCTACCCTATACATGGGACCCTCAACCCTAATTCCTCAACCCTATACGCTCAACCCTCAACCCTCAACCCAATACCCTAAACCCTCAAACCTCAACCCTTAAAACATAAACCCTCAACCCCTACACCCTCTACCCTACACATTGGACCCTCAACCCTAATCCTTCAACCCTATACCCTCAACCCTCTACCCTCAACCCAATACCCTAAATCCTCAACCCTATACCCTCAATTCTTAACCCTCTACCATATACATTGTATCCTCAACTCTCATCTATATTTCTCCTTCCCGCCTCTTCTCTCCATCTATCCCTTCCCCCCTCTCTACCCTAATCCCTCGACCATATACCCTCAACCCTTAAACCCTAAACCATTACACCCTCTACCCTCTACCCTCTTGACCCAATACCATAAACCCTCAACCCTATAGGTCCTCAACCCTATACCTGCAATTCTCAACTCTCTACTCTATAAATTGGATCCTCAACCCTCATCTATCTCTCTCCTTCCCTCCTCTTCTCTCCTCTCTATCTCACTTCTCCCTCCACATCTCCGTCCATCTCTACCCTAATACCTCAAACCTATACCCTCAACTCTTAAACCCTCAACCCTTAACCCTCAACCCTCTACCCTCAACCCAATAGCCTAAACCAAATCCATCAACCATTAAACCCTTAAACCATATACCCTAAACCCTTAACCCTTGATCCCTCAACCCTAATCCCTCAACCCTCAACCCTTAAACCCTAAACCCTCAACCCTTAGTCCCTCAACCCTAATACCTAATCCCTCAACCCTTAAACCCTATACCCTAAACCCCCATACCCTTTACCCTATACATTGGACCCTCAACCCTAACCATCAACCTTCTACCCTCAACCCAATACCTTCTACCCTCAACCCTATACCCTTAATTCTCAACCCTCTACCCTACACATTGGATCCTCAACTCTCATCTATGTTTCCTTTTCCTTCCTATTCTCTCATTCTCTCTATCTCACTTCTCCCTCCATATCTCCCTACCTCCATCCCTCTCTCTCTACCCTAATCCCTACACCCTTAAACCCTTAAACCCTCAGCCCTCTACCCTCTTGACCCAGTACCCTAAACCCTCAACCCTATAGGTACTCAACCCTATACACTTAATTATCAGCCCTCTACCCTATACATTGGATACTCAACCCTGATCTCTCTCTCTCTCTCTCTCTCTCTCTCTCTCTCTCTCTCTATCTCACTTCTCCCTCCATCTCTCCCTACCTCTCTACCCTAATCCATCAACCCTATACCCTTAACTCTTAAACCCTTAAACCCTCAACCCTCAACCATTTACCCATAATCCAATACCCTAAACCCTCAACCCTAATCCCTAAAACCTAAGCCCTCAACCATTAAACCCTCTACCCTAAACCAGCAACCCTCGCCCCTTAATCCCTCAACCCTTATCCCTCAAACCCTATACCCTCAACCCTATACATTTGACCCTCAACCCTATACCCTCAACCCAATACACTAAACCCTCAACCCTATATCATCAACCTTATACCCTCAATTCTCAACCCTCTACCCTATACATTGGATCCTCAACTCTCATCTATAGTTCTCCTTCCCTCCTCTTATCTCCTTCTCTCTATCTTACTTCTCCCTCCATCTCTCCCTCCCTCCATCCCCCCCTCTCCACCCTAATCCATGAACCCTTAAACCCTTAAACCCTCAAACCTTAAACTATTAAACCCTCTACCCTCTACCCTCTTGGACCAATAACCTATACCCTCAATTCTCAATCCTCTACCCTATACATTGGATACTCAACCCTCATCTCTCTTTGTCTCTCTCTCCTTCCCTCCTCTTCTCTCCTCTCTATCTTGCTTCTCCCTCATATCTCCCTCCCTCTCTACCCTAATCCATCAACTCTATACCCTCAACTCTTGAACCCTTAAATCCTCAACCCTTAACCCTGAACCCACAACCCTCTACCCTCAACCCAATACTAGAAAACCTCAACCCTAATCCCTCAAACCTAAGCCGTCAATCCTTAAACCCTTAAACCATCTACCCTAAACCATAAAACCTCAACCCTTAATCCATCAACCCTCAATCCTTAATCCATCAACCCTAATCACTCAACCGTCAACCCTTAAACCCTAAACCCTCAACCCTAATCCCTCAACCCTTAACCCTTAAACCATAAACCCTAAACTCCTATACCCTCTACTCTATACATTTGACCCTCAACCCTAATCCCTCAACCCTATACCCTTAAACCTCTACCCTAAACCATCAACCCTATACCCTCAACCCTATACTCTCAATTCTCAATTCCCTCTACCCTATAAATTGGATCCTCAACCCTCATCTATATTTCTCCTTCCCTCCTCTTCTCTCCCTCTCTCTATCTCAGTTATTCCTTTAACTCTCCATCCATCCATACATCCATCTCTACCCTCAGCCTCATCCCTCAACTCTTAAACCCTCAACCCTTAACCACTCAACCCTTAAATGCTTAAAACCTTAACCCTCTATCCTATACATTAAACCCTATGCCCTATACATTGGAACTTCGACCCTATACCCTCAACTTTTATCCCTCTCTATCTATATATCTCAACTCTCCCCCCCTCCCTCTCTCCTACACTCTCTATTTTCTCTATCTAACCTCTCCCTCTTTCTATGTACCTCTTGCTCAATCAGTCCCTACCTCTCTCTCTCCCTCTCTCCCTCCCTCCATCTATCTATCTATCTCACCTATTTCTCCTCACTATCTCTCCCTCCCTCTCTCCTACCCTCTCTAATTGTCTCTATCTCCCCTCTCCCTCTTTCTATTTACCTCTCACTCAATCACTTCCTACCACTTGATCTCTCTCTCTCTCTCTCTCTCTAAAAACTTAAACCCTAAACCATTAACCCCTATACCCTCAAGCCTCAAGCTTCATACCTTAACCCTTAAACCCTTAATCCCTCAACCCTCTAACCTATACATTGGACCCTCAACCATAATCCCTCAACCCTCCACCCTATACATTGGATCCTCAACCCTCATCTCTCTCTCTCTCTCTCTCATATCTCCCTCAATCTATCACTCCCTCTCTACCCTAATCCCTCAATCCTATAACCTCAACTCTTAAACCTTTAAACCATCAACCCTAATTCCTCACCCCTAATCCCTTAAAACTAAGCCATCAACCCTTAAACCCTCCACCCTAAACCCTCAAACCTCAGCCCTTAATCCATCGACCCTCAATCCTTAAACCCTAAACCCTGAAATATTAATCCCACAAACCTAATCCTTCAACCCTATACCCTCAACCCTCTACCCTCAACCCAATACCCTAAACACTCAACCTTATACCCTCAATTCTCAACCCTCTACCCTATACATTGGATCCTCAACCCTCATCTATCTTTCTCCTTCCCTCCTCTCCTTCTCTCTACCTCACTTCTCCCTCCATCCTTCCCTCTCCACTCTAATACCTCAACCCCATAACCTCAACCCTTAAACCCTTAAAGCTTCAACCTTCAACCCTTAACCCTCAACCCTCAACCCTTAAACCCTAAACCCTTAAGCCTTCTACCATCTACCCTCAACCCAATACCCTAAACCCTCAATCCTATACCCTTAACCATTAAACTCTCTACCCTAATCAGAAGAACTATGCCCAAGTAATCAAGAAAGGCATGTCTAATAGTGCACACTTTCATATTTGAAGATTACCTCTACCTAAATAAGAATTAAGTTATATTAACAATTGACACTTAAAGGTATTTTAACAAAGATGCATATATTAAAGAAATGAAATAAATTGCATGCACACATTTAGGTGAAAATTTGGGAATATTATTGTAAAATTATTCAAACCCATCTTTTGTGTGAACATTATTCTACACATGTGGAATTATTGAATATTGAATTCATCTTTCCAATAATTTCTCCATCTTGAATTTATTTAGGAATGATTAAATTTGATTACAATAACTAAAGTGACATTAACGACTAGTTGCACAAATTATTATGATGCTACAATTAATGAATATTTCTCTTGTTATATTTAATTTCAATCTAATATTTTATTTTGAAATAATTTTCCTTTTTACTTCTTTGATGGGGGGTGAGGCATTTACTATGACCAATCACAACATGTCCCTAAATTTTAATTTTTTTGGGACCCTAGCATTCAATCCTAAGATTTTTATTTTTACAAAGTTAGGAAAACATTATTTTTATGCTTCATTTTAACCTATATTTGTTTGTTAATTCATTTTCTTGAAGTTGTAAGTTCTTAAAAGGTCTTAGAAGTCATTTTATTTTGATTATTGAATAGTCACTAACTTTTTATGTTATGAAGTGTAAATCCTTTTAAGCATATAATTACAAGTGCTTATGATTTCCAAGAACCTAAAGGAGACAATGTTGCAAGCTCTTATGATTTCTTAAAGTTGGTAGGTGTGTATTAATGATGCACATGTGAACCTATTGAAAACCCTAAACCAAATTATTTTCTTCACATGTTTACATTCCTTAATGCTCCAACTTCCTTTGTGATCTCTCAACTTCTTGGTGCTTCAAACTATCCCACAAATTATAAATTTTAAAGTCAAATTAATATCCATTTCTAGGTTTTTCCTAATTTTACACTTTCTATTTTGATGGTTTTTAGAAAAAATAGGGTTTTTAAATCATGTTCTTTGGCTTGAGCTTGTTTGTTTATAGTTTATTTTTATGTTTGAAAATTTCATTTTAAATATTCACTAAATATTTAAATTGTTATTTATGATTTTTTTTTGTACAATATTTCTTGTAAATTTCTAAAATTTGAATCCTTATTTTCTAAAAACACATGTCCTAGTTATAGGGTTTATAATAAAATAATTTGAAATCCTAAATTTTCATGATCTTGCAAACCCTAGGTTTAGAAAATTGTCAATGGTAGGTGTTAAATTTAAAATACTAAGAAAATTTGTGTCTAGAAACTTTTGTAGTAGTTAAATAATATTTTACATTTTTTTACAATTTGTACTTTTTTTGGAAAAAATATGTATTCAAAGAACATTAAATCCAAATACAATAGAGATATTTGAATACAACAATAGTTATCATGGAAAACAATATAAGAAAATTTCATGAGGGGCACCAAGAAAACCACTTGACAACATGCCTACCAATATTAGAACTCTAAACAAGAAACATCATGTTCCTTCTTAGCAGACTAGGATTATTCTAGTTGATCATATTGAATAAGATTTAGAAATGGTTAGGATTTAATAAGAGCTAAATCTCCCCAACTAGGAACATTCCAATTTTGTATTCTCTTAGAAGCCATTTTTTCAAATAGTCAACCACCTTGTTCCATTCTCTAGGAATGTGAAAAAGAGAAATAGAGTCAAAGTTTTCTGTCTAATCAAGAATTCAGTTGGCCACCAACACTAATATCCAAGAAGAATCTTGAAAATTCTTTTTATTGAGAAGAGAGACCTAAATCATAGAATCAATTTGAAAAATAATTTTTTTCCTTCCTATAGCCACAACTGTTTCTAGAGATGTATGAATTTCCAAGGCTTCCATTAGGTTATTAGAATGATGCCACATAAAGGTAGAAGAGAACAAATTAATGCAAACAACATTATAAAATCCTATGCCACCAATCCTTATAGCCCCTATATTACCACGAGAGGAACCATCCATATTGATTTTAAGGAAATCATTAGGAGGATACCATCTACCATTTCTCTTCACCTTCATACAAAATTAGGTATAAGATCTTGATTTGGCTATTGGGGAAGAAGACACATAGAGATCCAAAAGATTAACAAGTCAAGTATTGGAGAATGTGAGAATCTTATCAATACTGAATTTAGCTTTAATTATCTCCTTAAGCATACATTTGAATTTATGCCAAACATGTAATATTCTATGCTAACAATACTAAAATATTTGATGATTTCACTCTAGCTAGATCTAATAAAGGATAAAATGTAGGCCTATTTCCAAAGCTACTATAGGAGGGAAGCAGAAGTAGGGGTGGCCCATATTTTCCTATAATTCAAATAGGGAAGTATCATAGACCATTGGTCTATTCCAAATCATCCACCATAACTTCTAGGTTTCCACTGAAAAGAGGCATTGGAAGAGAAGGTGATTAGAGAATTCTTCATTACCACCTTAGAGGACACAAATGGAAGATCCATGAAAACATCTATTCCTAATATTGTCTTAGGTGAAGTATTTTTATGGCTAAGAATCCACAAGAAAAAAAACATTTAGGCCACCAAAATTTACTCTAAATTATTTTGCACTATGGGTACTCAATATATCCCTCCCTTTGTTATTCAAGGAGTTGATACCAATGAGAAACCATGTAGCTTCCTTTGAAATCATGGCCACAAGCAAGGACATTAGAGTCTTCCAATGAAGGTCCATCGTCTAGGATTGATGTTAAATTACCCAAATCCTTTATGGAACCCCCTCTTGATCACCTCTCAGACTCATTCCATTATCTAACTATAGATCTCCCTAAAGTAGAGGAGCATTTAAAATCAACCCCCATATAACATCTAGCCTCCTATAAAGTGGCACAAAGATAATGTAATTGAGGAAAAAGTGAAAGAATTGGGGGATGAATATCCCATGAATCTTCCAAAATAATGCTTTATTTACCCTTTTTGGTTATCCAAAAGAGATCTTCATTTATAAGAAAAACTCCTCTTTTTAGAGTACTCCAAATGATAGATCTTTCACTAGTAACCTCCACTCTTATAATATATTCACTATCCACCTCTCTAAATTATTTAGAATTTAGAATCCTCACCAATGGATGGTCTATATTTTCAAACCATATCCAATAAATTTTTGCCACTAAATCCTTCCAATTTATCTTTGACTATTAAAGGCCAAGACCTCCTACCTATTTAGGTCTACACACCAACTCCTAGCTCATGGGGCTCCACTTTTGGGTTTCCATATTTCTAGCCCATAAGAACTTTCTTAAGAGAGAATCAAATTTCTTATTTTTTGGGGGCGTGAATAAAAGTAAAAAAATGTAGATTTACAGTGCGTACAAGACAAAATTTAAGAGAGTCAATTGACTCATAAAAGATAGCCATCAAAAATTATAATGACTAACCCTCATTTAAAATCTATCCAAAATTTTCTTCCAGTGTTTCCTAGCAAGACTAGTAGTGAAGAGGGGGATTCCAATATATTCCATTGTCAACACTACAATTTGGAAATAGATAGTCTTCACAATTCTATGTTGAATAAGCTCTAGAGTATTAAATAAGATAATAGATTTGGCTACCACAACAATACCATCCAATATTTATCACCCTTTCATAAATCCTCTTTTTTCAAGAGAAATCAAGAAAACCAAACACTTATTTTAAAACGTTTCTGCAATCATTTTAGTGATTATTCTATACATAACATTGCATAGAGAAATTGGGAGAAAAAATACAAAGATGAACCTCCATACTTTTTAGAAATTAAAGAAAGAAAAGTGGAGTTGATAGCTTTGAGCATCCTTTTATCAGATTGATATTCATGAACAACTTCCAAAAAGTCTCTATTTTTGTCCCAAAATTCCTAAAAGAATTCTATTGGAAGACCATCAAGCCCAAAAGATTTTCGTTTCTTCATTTGAAAAAGACTTACCTAAGTTCTTTTGTTGAAAAAGTATTGTTGTCAAAGGATTGAACCTTGAGTGCTAAGCATTAAAGCTTGGCAATCCTATGCAACATGGGAACATCCTCAGGTCTATGGGTTGCCTAAAACGAGGATGACCCTCCAAATTATGGGTTGGTTCCCTTTGAAAACCTCCTAAAACTACTGAAATTGATTGGGAAAAGGGTAAGAAGGTTGCTTTGGAAAATAAATTCTACTGCTACTAGGAGGTGATGCACCAAACTTTAAACTTTACTAGCTATTCTAAACTCACAATCAGACTCAAAAAAAGAGAGTTGTTTGTTCATAACTCAAAGATGATCACAAAACACATGTGTGTTTTATGAGAAGGTTTGTATTCAGTTTATGAGAGAAGGAAAAGGAGTTTCACAACTTTAGCTACTTGAACATTTTAACACAACTCATAACCTGTACTAACATGATTTCTTCTACTTTCATAGTTCTTAAATGAGACATATCTAAAGGTTTTAAAAGGGAAAACACAATAAAAACATCAAATCATTTGTTTGCTATGATCATAACAAAAGATTTATTGAGAAAGAACTATTGTATTTTATTGAATTTGAAAGGAAAATTGTTGTTACAACTAGAAAAATGCTTCTAAACTGTAAACATTCTGAGTTACAATGCTCTTTCTTTGTTGTGTTTGCAAGCAACAAGAATTAACTAACTTCAAAAAAGAAGAATGAAAGAAGATATAGCAAAAAGAAGCTTGCTTGTGACTGAAGGAGAAGACAAAATATGAATTGATTGTCTTCATTTCTTGAAATATCCTCCAATTTTACATGATTGATCTTCTTTTGGTCGTGCACAAGAGAAAGGACTTCCAAAAGGTGTTTAGAAGTACTCCAAATAGGTTGTTTGTAGGTTGAAATGTTGCCTCAATTGACACTGCACCCATGTGGGGTCTTGAACTGAACTAGAACTACCCAAAACTCCCCTTTTAGGCCCCTTACTAAATGCTAAGACATTTTACATGATGTGTCTCCTTTGTTGGGCGTATAAGGTGAAAAAACCTTATTTGAGGGCTCCAAACTGCTCCTTTTTGCATGATTTTAGGTTTTGAATCCACCTAACTTCAATCTCACCCATTAGGGCTTCTAAAAATAACCTAAACTACCTCTAAGCAGTTGATGATTGAGCATAGATAGGTCATAACTACTGATCATCTCATCTCTTCCATGACTGCTCTTTATATCTAGAAGACTCCCTACTTCAATTTAAGGCCTACTATTCTTCACAGATCTCTACACGTTTGATTGCTCACTTTCCACTAATTGTGTTTAGCAAAGTCATTGTGTCCTGATTGCAATGAGATCATTTCTTTTTGACTACTCACTAGCTTCTAGTCTCCCATCAGTTAGCTGAGCTTTTCATGCATTGGTATTTTACATTGTTAACCAACTGTGACTATAGGTTTATAACTATAGGTTTGCATCATGCTAGGGTTTGAATTTCAACATCACTGCCTTCTCCAAGAAACTTTCTCAGACATGAAACTTTTTCCATGAGAAAAAAATGATCATGCACCTCTTGCTTGCCTCATATACTTAAAATCTCATCCTATGACAACCTTACATTGTAAATGGTTGAGACTACCTTGCCAGGACCGTAATAGGGATTATGACTGTCCTTAATAGGACTCAAATGTTCTATTCATGAAACCAATTTACAACCTCTAAAAATCCAACTAGATTGACCTCCTTGGTATATTTCTATCACTATTATTTGTTAATATCAAACTGTAATCAATAATTTATAATGACTACTAGCAGAATGATAGGGTATGTCTCTTGGTCCTAGCTCAGTCATTCATCATCAACTATTTCTCCTTAAAGTTCTAGCATGTCATTTTGTGATAGAACCGCCCTTGGTCATTTCCTTGACTATTCTAAACCTCAAACTCTTTACCTCTAAATTGGTAGTCCCTACTATCATTAATCATGGTAGCTTCTCCTCATTACATCTTCAAGACTGCGTTTTAATGTTACTGCTTTAGATCACAGTTCCTTCCTAACTCTCAAATAAAATTATCTTTCTTTGCAATATATATGGTCATTTTTATCATTTATCTCACTGTGAATTACTAGCACTGATGGTCTTGTGGTCTACTCTTTGAAACCCTATTGTTCACGAGTTTCTTTGCTCATCTTTTACCATCCTTTATGCCTTTTAAGCTTTGTGCTTTAGTCCTCTATTCCACACTAGTCACTCTGTCCCTTACCCTTGCACCATACTATACTCATCTCACTATGTACACCATACTTGACTTATCATCTATTGTCATGCCCATATCCTTAGTGATTGTCCCTTCTTCTTTTCTAAGTTGACTGCCAATTTAATAACCCTTCTTTTTTGAAAGGACTGTCCATTTTCCTTTATTGTCACCTTCTTTATGATTGAAAGACTCCTAAATAGTTAAGAGTATCCTCTCTTTGGTATCAACATCAATACCCTATCTTTTGTAGCTTGTCCTTTAGATCTGATCACTATTTATCTCTCAATTGTTGTAGACCTATGTTGTTCGTTTCTTGATTAGCCTTAAAGAAACTTTCATAAAAATGTTTCTCATAGTGATATATGGTATACGCTAGCATAAACATGTATTATTCATTTCTTGTTGCTCACTTCCCTACACATTTATCCACAAACCTCATGCTCTATTCCTCATAACTAACTGCTCACAAAGCGCTACCTTTTTTGAATCATTGTAGCAGATCTGCTATTTCTTATGAACCTAAAGACATGTGAAATCATTATTTGCTCTCTTCATAAGTATTTTCCATTATTACTATCCTATCTATTCCTTCTTGCTTGGTCTACTCTTGAATGATAACTCTCCAATCTCACTATCATTTAAATTCACTTGTGACAACATGAGGACTATCTTTTGATCTCTCCATTTGACCTTTAGCCCCTTTAGATCACATGTCTTTACAACCTTATATTGACAATGGATTGTGATTGAGACTTTGTATAATGCATGGTACCTGGTCATGCCTTCAGCGGGGACCTTATCATTGTGCTTTCCCACTATCATTATACCATGCATTGTTTCATGAAGGAATGTGCATAATCTTTGATCTCACAAAAAGATGCCAACACATTAACCACTGTGATCATAAATTAGCCTGTTTTGAAAGCTTACCGAATATGGATGAGACAATAGAGGATAAATAAGATGAAGCAGCAAGCCAGCGTGAGAAGCATATTTTTTATGGATTTAATGCATCATTTTTGGAGTCCAACTCGAAGTTCTTCTTTGTATCTTAAACCTTGAAGAAACATATGAATGTCATTGTATTTTCTTTATGACTGCCCTTTTAACTCAAGCTTTTGGCTATTTTATCAATGCACCACATTCTTCATCCTTTTTGCAATATGCTCGAGCCCTTTTTGCATATTTTCCTCTTTTCCAATTTAATGGAGTCCTCATATCAAGAAAAGTTGGGTAACTATTGGGGTTTCTTGCAGTATACATAAGGATGGGTGTATGTGTATATTCATTTGTTGTTTCTCTTGTCCTTTGAAAATCCTCTTTCAAAAATCTTATCCCTTTTAATCATTGATGCCTTTTCAAATGGCTTCTTTTTGAGGTTACTATCCTATTCACATTCTATTGACAAATGAATACAACCCCCTAAAAAGGAAAACCCGCAATAGAGACCTTTTTGTGGTGGATAGAGTAATATAAGGGGCTCATAGTTTTAATGATTCCAATATCACATAGAAAAACACTCTCCTTCTCAAAGTCAAACTCGGCTCATAGTTTTAATGATTCCAATATCGCATAGAAAAGCAGTCTCCTTCTTAAATTCAAACTCAAGATGACTGCAAATAAGAAGATCTTTGGATAGTTGCATACCTTTTTCTATGCCCACTTTTCCTTTGCATGTAAAACTCTGAGAAACATGCATCCTTTAAGAGCACATAGTACCATCTTTACATGCCAAAATCCTAGATCAACTCCTCAAATCTGTGGTGTGAACCCTGATAATCTTGCATGGATTCCATGCAAATATTTTCTCGAGATTTCTTCACGTGCACGAACAAAAACCCTAATTGTTGCATTGGAGAAAAAAAGGAAAACTTTCATCTTTAGATTTAACCTAAGATAAGCTAACACAAGTAAATATGACTTGTTTGACTTGTTACGTTAGCCTTTCTCCATTTTGGCATTTGACATTTTAAACCTATGCAACTTAAGTGTCATTTTCCCTCTTCTTTGTACTCTTTCGGAACTCAAGAAAGGGTTTTAATTTATTGAAAGCTTTATTAAAAGTCCTTCAAATCTAACTCCTTTACCTTTTGCTTTGGACTTGAATGGTAAAATTTTAAGAAGACTTTTAATAAAAGCTTTTCTCTTTAAAATGAACAAAATACAAGACACTCTTTTTTTTTTACCTTTCAAGAACCACCTAGACTATTTAGATGAAATTTTTAAATAGTCTAAGTTATCAAATCAAATTGGAAAAAAAGGGCAACATTCTTGGTGACCTCAGGGGTGTTTTTCCTGCTAAAACAAAATAGACCAATAGCCTTCACATCCAGTGGGCATAAGAGTCAATATATGACTTGAAAAGACTTAGATAAAATCTTGACATAGTTGTTAGAAACATTGAACAACAACAACCACTTGCCAACTAAACTAAAAACATGTGCACCAACACATAGGGAAAGGGAAAAAACTGAAATGAAATGTGTATCAACACTTACTGAAGAGAAAAAGACATGTTGGTGTTTTTTTCTAGCAGAACCTTAAAATCCTCTAAAGGGAAGCCAACCCTTATGCTCAAGAATCTTCAAGGTTAGTGGCCAATGAACAAGAGCTTGATATACAACCTTTTTTCCCCCTGCACTTCAAATTCTATTAATCCTAGGAGGGGAATCCTAACAATGTGCTTTAAGATACTTGTGTGCCACATTATCAAACACACAGTGAACAGATAAATCTCATTTATATGCTTAACAAACACAATACCCTAAAGGTATGGCTGACCTTCATGGTAGTGTACACATTAAACATGAGATATATGATTCATTGAGTTCCATACACACCCACAACAAGATTGATAAATAAATTTGATTATAAATTATAACTACTCACAACATAATCTCAGGAAATTGCAACATCAAGAGACTAGTGCCTAGTCCTAGGGTGGAGTCACCTAAATCAAATAATCTCAAACTCATTACAACATTTAGTCTGTCATAACTATTCCTATCAGATGATGCATTACACCATTGGTAATAGAAACCTGTAGACATGCAAATTAACTTCATGTATCTAATGTTCTTCATTTAATTAAATAAATCAAGTTTATCTAATTAAACATCTTTAATGTTCTCCATTTAATTAAATAAATCAAGTTTATTTAATTAAACATCTAATGTTCTTCATTTAATTGAATAAATCAAACTTATTTAATTAAATTACTAATCTTCACATTCCTCTCATTTTTATTTAAATAAACCCAAAAATATCTAAATAAAGTGTCATATCATCTAATATCCTATTAAATTGATCAAATCTTGATTAATTTAATCCTAATCACCTAATTTCTCTAGATTTTACCACTTGCACATGAAAATACATTTAATTGATTTATTAAGTCTACATTTTCTCTCATGGCATCTTTAGGGGAATATTCTTCCAAGTTTGAAAATCCCTCCAAGTGGATTTGTGCTTCCAACAAAGCATTTATCTTCTCTTACATGTCCTTGTGCATTGAGCCAAGTGGCATTTAAGTCATTTTCTTTCCCTCTCCAACAAGTCATTTCATGATTTTCAAAATCCATCTAATATCGGTTATTGGCTCATTCATCAAAATGTGCTCAAGCTTTCTCCATTCACATCTTGAAAAGTGGCACTTGGCCATTGGATGTTGAATGATACTACATTGCTTCATTTTGCTCATTCCTCCATCTTGTCTTTCTATAAATAGAAATCTCTTCTACTTCATTTTCATCCACAGTTTGAGCATTTGCACTATAGGCATTTTGAGTTCATCTTGCATCTTTTGTTTATCATCATCTTGAAGATTATCAAGAATTGGGAACAGTCTCCTTTTCATATCAAAGGTGCACCAATCCACTATGGGATAGGTATGCACCATGGTTTTTATGCTTTCAATTGGTTCATTTAGCATTTCTTATTGTTTTAATTTCTTATTTTAGCATATCTAACATGAGGTAATATTTTATAGGGGTGCTTGATTTGTTATGTTTGTTTGACTTCCATGAAAGTGTTTGTCAATATACTAACATTTTGCAGATTTAGCATCCACAAAATGGCACGAGAAGGAAGGCTAAGATTTGATCTTTATATAAGTATGAAATTGTATTTTTTGTGGTGAATATTTCAAATTTATTTAAGTTGTGCAATTTTTGGGTATTAAGACTTCAACTTTGTATAAGCTTGCACATGTTTGAATTTAAGACATTGAGATCATATTTGTAAAAGAATGCATGTATTGGGGATCAATTTTTTTAAAAAGAATGCATGTTTTTGGGAACAAGATTTGGGTTGCTTTGTGCATTGTCTATTATTTAAGTAATATTGAGTTTTTTGGAACAAGATACGTTTGTTAGAATTTTTCAATTAAAAGCATTAGGTTAGGCACAAAATTGCAGTTGTTACTCTGCTTTATTCAGTTTTAACATGAACAATTTATTTACAAATTTTGAATGATGAATAGGTGTTTATTTTTCACAATGTTTAGTGAGCATGCAGGAAATTTCCTTTATTCATCACACATAGGCATAGAGAATTATCATTACTATTATTTATGATTTTACTTTTGTTTAGCTTCAGAACTTCCTATAGGTAAGGTGTCATCTATTTGCGGAATAACGCAATTTGGCTCCATCTTCTATTGTTCTGGCACCATTTTTCCATAACTATTTGCTAACATTTTAGGATTAAAAATAGTTTTAAAGTTATTTTTTAGAATTTTTAGCATATTCTAGGATCTTATGCTCCCTGGTTTTATCATAAATACATAGATATAGGAGGTCCTAATGCTAATTTTTTTCTAGGAATACTTGAAATGGTTTTTTTCCTAACCCTAGTATTTTTTGCTTCACATTAACTCATTTCTCACCTCTAATGTCATTTTTGGGTGTTGATTGATAGAGTAGGATGTTTTTTTAACCTTGTTTGACCTGTTATTTTCAATTTAATGTCTTTTTTGAGTAGGTTTTAGGATGCTTTTGCATTCTAGTGCCATATTTACATAGCACAACACCATCTGACTAGTCAACAAGAAAAATGAAGAGGGAAGCACCATATTTAGCAAGAGATTGGTAGACAATTATTAAAGACACATCATTCGCATGATTCAAAGGATTCAATTATTCCCTATGGGTGCCATTCCAGAGGAAAAAAAAGTGTATTTCCTAATCCTAGACATGTGCATTTATCTCACATTGCCACCATTTTCATGTGTATTTCTTTGAAGCGGCGGTATTTTCACATTAGATAGATAGTTGTTGTCATTCACATTGGGTGGTATTTTCACATTAGATAGATAATTGTTGTCATTCACATTGGGGCGGTATTTTCACATTAGATAGATAATTGTTGTCATTCACATTGGGTGGTATTTTCACATTAGACGGATAAATGCTAATTCAACATTGGGTGGTATTTTCACATTAGATGGATAGATGCTAATTCACATTGGGTGCTATTATTTAATGCTAGATGTACACCACCAACTGGGACAGTGGCCTCATTGATATAGTAGATAGGAGTCAAACAATAAGTTTGGCTATGTTCCTTAATTTCATGTTGTGAAATCATGTGATATTTGCATCTGTATTATCGCTTAGTGTCGAGTCATAAAATTGTAGGCATATGTGAAATTTGCATACCTGTGTCTAACTTACTATGCTCAATTTTTAAATTCATACTATCATTGAATACGTCCACGAAGATTTACTTAATACTCTTTTTTTACATAGAGTGTAGGGAGCTGGAAATATAGATGAGGCACACTAATTTATGATTAACTAGATAGCATGGAGGAGAGGATATCTTGGTCCAAGATAATGTAATATTGATCCTTCAACTTTAAGAAAAATCATGCCAACAGTAGTACTCTACCATTTAATTTTGCTTATACATTGGTGAACTTTGGAGTGGAGCATTCCTAGGTGTGTCTGCCAATCCTTTAATATCAAGTGGTGGGTAATCAATGTATATATCTCTCCGTCAATTGAGCTTGAAAATCCTCAAATTCCATTATCTATTAAAAGTTGACATGTCACACACTTTAATGTCTCTGCATTTAATATACTCTTGTTGTTGGCCGCAGTGGCAATTTTTTTTATAGTTGTAGCACATTAAATTCAATAAATGCCTGAACTATGACAAGTGATCATTGCAAATTAGTATTTTATATTACTTTGGTAATATGGTAATAGCTGGGATTTTATGAAAAATTAATGTTTTACCTAAATGATAGAAGTAAAAAATGTTCCGAGTGATACCATCATTCAAGGGTTGTATGACTCTACTAATTTATAGATCAATCTCATTTGTGACATTCTTCATAACATTGTCTTTTTGACCTTGTGCACTATGATAATGGTACACTTCTTTGTTGGTTATAAGAAGGTTTGCAGGTTTATCAAGGAGGTTATAAAAAATTAAGATCGACATTGATTGTAGTGACTTCGATTTTGATTTTTGGCAGGCATACTTTCTATGGCTTTATGACTTGAGGATGTGTGAGATCCAAGAAATCTCTATTATGGACTAAAGATAAACATTTAATCATCAGAATCAAGAAACCCCAAAGAATAGCTTTCTATTTATTTGATTATTGATTCCTTGTGAATGCATTCATTATGTTGGAATTGTATTCATTATATCATTAAAATATCATACTTCTTATTTCCCATAACTTTTTACTATTTTATAGGTTGGCATTGGAGTGGAGCATTGGAATTTGGACAAAAGCAAGTGGAGTGAATTTGAAGAAAATTAATCCTTGAACATTGAAATTAAGACTTGAAAAAACATTTTTTAATGCTTATTGTTATAATCCGAGGCTTCAATTCGTGCTTTTGTTTTCTATTTTAGGCCAACTCACTTCATCTTTTGGGCTTAAATTAACCCTCAATTCAAGCTTTGTCAAAATTGGATTAAAATTGAACTTAGAAGCTCACTAGAATTTCAATTTGGTCTAAACATGAACAATCAACTTCAGACTTGGATTTTGGTGCTTAAAACAAACTCACCATTGCTTTGGGAATTAAAATGAACTTGTTCTTTCATTGTTTTGTAAACTTTTTCTCAATTTGTGTCATTCGAATGCGTATGCACTTCTCTCTAAATTCACAACAATCTTGAGAATCAAAAACGTTTTAGTGATATTGATTGTCTAAAAGGTTGCCTACATATTTCAATTTGGGTTTAAAATTGAGCCAATCTTGTGTGTGAGTGAAGTACATCGAGAGTGTTCTCTCTTTTTTTCTCAACAAATATTGATCGAACTACGGATGTACTTGCTTGCTTTTGTTTATCCATAAAGGGCCTGCCTGGTGGGAAAAAGTAATCACCCTAGGGAATGACCCAAATGGTAACATGCTAAAGCCAAGCAATCTAGTCAGTATACAAGTGTGGGTACTTGAGGAAAGTTCAAGTATCACGAGGATCATTCTAATAAGAAGAGAAACAATGGTCTCTTGTCTCATGGATGGTCCCGTACAAACAAAATGCCTACATTAAAACCCATTGTTTAGAAAGGCCAAAATCCTTATCTATTTGTTGGTGCAAAAACGGTCATTTTGAAGCCATCCCACATTCTTATGACTTTTAGTAGAGATGAGAAGTATTCCATTGAAGTTTCATGGGTACTGATACTTGGCTGACCCAAGAAGCGAGTGCACTATAAGGGGGAGCATGTGTGGTCAAGCATCTAATCATTCACTAAGAGTAAGCGTAACTGGATTCAGCCAAGTGGGAACCCAACAAATATTGTCTTTTCACCCTAGGATTGTGCATATTTTTGAAATCAAAACACTTTGCTTGGATCCAAAATGTTTGAAGACAAACATTCATGAAGTCTTCAAAATTTCAAACCCTTTGGCGGAGACAAATACCTTTGAAAAATCCAAGTGCTCTTGCTTGCCCTAGGTATTTCATCCTCAGAGGTTTCTAAGTATTTGAATTTAATCATCATTTGTTTTCAATAAAGTCAACATTACGAAATTTTTTGCCTTAATTTCTTCAATTCTCCACATAATGGAATTTTTGGGATGAGAAGAAGTTAGGACATTATAAATCTAGTTTGAAAACCTAATCAAGAATTGTTTATGGTAAAAAGAAGTCATTAAGAAAAGTTAAGAAACAATTGATCCCCACACATGTGTTCTTCCAAATGATTTCCTGAAAGATCAAAATCCAAAAACCAAAGTTCAAAAGTCTTAGCCAAAAATCTCGTGAGGAATGTCTTTCAAGGCTTCAAAAAGTTAGAGAAAGGTTGGTTTACAATTTTTACAAGAAAGATTCAAGGAAAAATACTAACTTGTATGAGTTTTATTGCCAACAAAATTTGAGTCTCTTTCAAAGGTTTTAATTTCTTACATAGGAAGTACCAAGCGTGCTCTTCAATATTGAGGTCTTGTAGAAAGGAGGTCTAATCTAGGATCAAAGTCAACATTTTCATCCATCCCTCAAATGTCAACCAAAAAATCATCTCACCAACAACTCTTGGAAATCTTGAAAAACATCATTCATACTAGACTTTTGGCAAATCCAAATCATCTTGTTTGATTAGATGTCTATAGATGAATCCTTCTCCACATATTTAGTCAAATTATCAATCCTTGTGAACAAGTCTACCCTTTGATAACATCCAACATCTTAGGGTTTATAAGTTCATTTTCCAAAAAAGAAAAAAAATCTTGTTTGACTAAGGGTGTCTTGATGAATCCTTCTTTACACACTTAGTCAGATTATCATCTTGTGTACAAGTCTACTCTAGGACAACATCCAACCTCTTAGAGTTTATGAGTTCACTATCCAAAATCAAAATACAATCAAGCCAAGGTTCCAATCAAATCAAGTCCTAAATTCTAGTTTCTCCTTCAAGATTTCTCAAAGAGTTCAATCATCCACACCATCCATCCTCCATTTATCTCATTCCCATCCTTTTGATCCTTAAAGAAAACTTGGATTCTATTCTTTGAGCCTAAAGTTTAGACCAATCTAAGGTGTTAGAGGTTCTTCTCTTACATTCCTAAAAATTGATCCCTATTTTATGGTTCAAACTCAATCTCAATACAAGAAAAACATCGAGCAAAACAAAGAAACATCCACTTCGAGCAAGCTGAGTCAAACTAAAAAAAAAATCAACCCTACAATATTCATTGACCTCCCAATCAATCCTCCTCCAATACCTAAAAATCCTTAAGAGGAAGGTCAAGTGGAAGACATCACCAACAATGTCTTAGGGATGACACAAGATGAAATCCTTGAGATGGTGCAAAATCCCGAAAATCATTGAATTGTTAATGTCATGATGAGGTTATACCCCTCACAATACATGATTGAATTGGAAAAAGAAAGGGCTAAACTCCCTTCTGAATATGAAATAATCACCCTTGTGGAGAAACCTCTGGAGATCA
This sequence comes from Sequoiadendron giganteum, assembly GCA_007115665.2. Taxonomy (NCBI): domain Eukaryota; kingdom Viridiplantae; phylum Streptophyta; class Pinopsida; order Cupressales; family Cupressaceae; genus Sequoiadendron; species Sequoiadendron giganteum. The sequence continues at coordinate 830,298,641 of CM021102.1, forward strand.
TTCCTCCAATCCCCACCCATACCTCCATATCAAAGCATCACCCAAAGCATCCCGAAAATCACATCATCGATTGCTCCAACTCCACCAATTGTTAGCAAGGGAATCTCATTGCTTGATGCATTTCAAGAACATCCCCTTGTGAATAACCAAGAGTTGGATGAAAACACCATATTGGGCCAATCCATCCTATTAAATCCATTACACCCATATGTTCTGCTCGCATTTCATAATCATACAAATTCATCCTCCTTTCATGCAACACCAGTTTATCCTCTAGACATGCAAACCTCTCTCCCTATGACCTCACAAGGAGAAGATGATTTTTTTGGAGCAGGTGGACTATTCAATCCCTTGTCATAATCTCTTCAAGGGAATGCACCACCCATCTTTCTACCATTTCCACCTCTACCACTTACATCTACATCACCCCTTACGTCAGGTCTTCCCCCTTTACCCACCATAAATCACCCAAATCAAAGCAACCCCCCTATCATTAATCAAAACATCATACTATATCCTCCCATCTTGCCACATATATCACAACAACAGGTGGAAACCATCCAAGCAACCCCCGCCATCAACACATCGACTATCCCCCAAGTATTGCAAAACATGGTCTCCCAAGGACCAAACATGTCAATCACACCATCCACCACTCAAACTCCAATCATCAATATGACTATTCCTCTCATCACAATGGTCAACACTATTCCTAATCCACCACTACCACCACCAAAGCCCAACATGGTGAATTCATTCAGTATCACATTGTAAGCTGCTCGACAAACTGCCTATCAAAAGGCACTCCAAAAAATCCAAAATCAACATGTTGCATAGCTAGCTGCCCAATAAGCACAAACATAAAAAGCAACACAACAAGCACACTAGGCACAACAAGGTACTCAAGCCCAATCTTTACTACTACAACAACAAGCTATCCAAGCCGCGCAAACAACTCAAGCCGCACAAGCTGCATAGGATGCTTAGGCTGCACAAGCAGCCCAATACCAAGCTTAGCAAGGGAAAGCAGTCCAACAACAAGCATATCAACATGCCCTACAAGAGTATCAAGCACAAAAAATAGTTGCTCGACAACAAGCCCAACAACAAGCTTTGTTGGCACAACAACAACACGATCAACAACAAGATTTGTTGGAACAACAACAACATGATCGACAACAAGTGTTGTTGGCTCAACAAAAATGTACACATTAATCGCACAACAAAGCTTGCATAAAAATCCCACCAACACCCCACGCGTCAATAAAACACCCCGACCCCCTCAAAACACGTTCACTCCACCTCCTGATCTACAAGATGATGTGATGACACAAATCAAATTGTTCTCGCAACAAGTGTTGGATCTTTGATTAGAAAAAACAACAAGGACACACAATAATCTATGTCCCTATCCCTTTGATAGGAGCCTTGCAATGATACCATTCCCAAAGGGATTCGAATTCCCCAAATTTGAAAAATATCATGGGATGGGAAACCCTTAAGATCACATCAAGGAATTCCAAGTACATTGCATAGAAGTCGCGTACAACAATACATATCTGATGTGGCTATTTACTTGGAGCCTGGATGGTTCTACCATGGAGTGGTTCTCTCATCTGCCTACATGCATCAGAACGTTCCAAGAAATTGTAGACGTATTCCTCAAGAACTATGCATTCAACATCAACAAAAATGTTAGTCTAGAGGAATTATCGATGCTCAAATAGGGAAAGGGGGAATCATTCACCTCCTTCCTACAACGATGGCAATCCAAGGCCAATCGAAGCAAGTGGGCCATGCTAGAAGAGCAACAAATTTGCACTATCATTGCCAATATAGAAAAGACCTTGGAATTTTATTTAATGATGCAGTGCATCACCACATATGACCAATTGATCCCCAAGGCACTCAACATAGAAAGGGCCCTTCTTGCATAAGGGGGAAAACCTACATATCCTGAACATCAAGATAGTTGCCCATCCACTAGCTATAATGAGAAACCTTGCAGTTGGGTGAAAAATAGGAATGCCACCAATGATGGGGTGGTTGATGCCAAGGTCATCATCAATGCTCCAAAGTAGAATGTCCAAACACATCATCAACCACAGAACAATAATTGCAATAACACGCAAGGAAATGCAGTAACCCAACAACCACCCCACAATCAAGTTAACAACCTCAATAATTAAGGAGGACCACCTCTGCAAAATTGATATCTCCCCAAGACAAAGCTCACATCCCTTGGGGAATCAATCAAATCCATCATGAAGAATTTGATTAATGGGAACCTCATCAAAATCCCTACTTATGATAATTACCAAGAGCCTCAGATAAAACCACCCTGGTACAATGCAAATTTCCTTTGTGATTATCATAAGCTCAAGGGACATACCACAACCAATTGCATTGAATTGAAAAATGTCATCCAAGATCTCATAGATGACAAAATCATAAATGTTAAGCAACCAACTGGCAATCAAGATCTGAAAATCTACACGAATCTGATGCTCGATCACAACCAAGGAAACAACAAAGGGAAGCAAAAATATGGCAATGTGAGCCATGCATACAAAGGAGTTGTCACATGCCTTAATGAAATGGTCACTGTTGTTAGCATCAAGGGAGACAAAATTGATTGTAGATTCACCACATGTGGTGGAAAGGTCACCATTGTTGGGGCATCACAACCACCTAGGACGTCCACCTCAAATCAAAAATCCATCCCTAATGGTTACAACATCCTTGACTAGTTAAAAAGAATCTCTTCTTAGATCTCCATCATGGAGCTGAAGATTTCAGCTACCCATAGAGAAATCCTTGAGGAAGCATTGGCTTCATCTACCATCTCTGCCAACCTTGATACAAAGCAATTCCAAACTATGGTCGGTAACATCACCACTCCGAATCTCCTCACATTTTCCGATCAGAACTTCCCCACCCAACCATCTCACAACCGTGCACTCTAGGTCTTGAAGTCGTGGTTCAAAAAAATAAGGTCTTGGTGGATGGGGGTGTAGGCCTCAACATTTTTTCACTCAAGCTTATAAGGGAATCTTTAAAAAATCCATTGAAAAAGGTAAAGGTATCATAATCAGGGCTTATGACAATCAAGAAAGAGTGTGTCAGGGCAATATTCAACTCCCTATTCAAGTAGTTCCAGCCATTATGGAAACTACCTGTCAAGTGCTTGACCTTGATCTACCTTATAACTTCCTCCTAGGGTGCCCATGGATCCATGGGATGTAAGTAGTTGCATCGAATTTACATAAATGCGTCAAGTTTTCATACCAAAATCAAGAGGTCACAATCTATAGTGATCTTGAACCCTTTGCCTACTATAAGAACCTAGAAGCTAAGTACTATAAAGTCCCCTAAGTCCCAAAGAATGATGAAGGCCCCTCAACTCCACATATAGATCCATCCAACATAGCATCCAATTTTGGGACAAAGACTCCCACCATCTCCGACATATCTGACATCAAGCTTATAATCCAAGACAATGGGTGTGGGGAATAAAAAATGAAGAAGGGAGCCATTGTGGTCGAGGAGTTACCCCAATCCCCTAGATCCCATGAACAACCACAACCTGCAATAACTCAAACCTTCAAAGCTGATCCCTCCCGATTTAGGAGTTGGGGAGATCTAGGCCAAGAAGTGGTGGACAAGAGAGACATATCCAATCTCCTCTACCAAGATGAAAGACCTATACCAACCTTTCTGATGGATGATGCAAACAAAGGACTTCAATTAATGTTGGGCATAGGCTATAATAGGAATGGAAGTCTGGGAAAGAACAACAATGGCCGATTGGAACCTATCATTGTTGAGAAACGAATGAAAAATCTTGGCCTTGGGTGTACCCCTTCAAGTGTAACCACACATGGAAAAAGTCCCCTGATTATTGAAATCAAGACTCCCCCTTAGCTATCGGCAACCACCCTTCAACTAACAGTATCTACAGGTCCACCCTTAGACAACTTTACCTTTGATGTAACCAATGTATGTAGTAGTAGTGATGACAAGGATACCATAACTGACTTATGCATGCTTTTTGAAGATTCCTCCCTACTCATTATTAGCACCCTATCTTTTGAGTTGGACCACCAAACCCACAAAATAAACCTGGTCTACCCCAACTCATCGATTTCGACCAATAAGGACCACCGATTTTGGACACATTCGAAAATGATGAGGTGCTTTCGGAGTTCATGGGATTGAGGGATACAATACCATATGTAGATCATAAGGTTGGGTTTGACATCATACTAGACAATCAAGCTTATTATGGGGAGATGATTGAACCCTTTAGTCGCAAAAGTGAAAAATTGAGAATAATCTCAAGGTGTTTGAGTGAAAACCACACTGTGGAACTCTCTGACCCAAAAATAGTAAAAATAAAGGATGCATCCAATAGTGAAAACCTCTCTGAGGCACTGGAGGATGAAGGATTCAATCTTACCCTCAGTTCCATCCATCGAGAAAGGTCAATAGTTCTAGCAGAACAATGTAACCCCATCAATCTGGGAATAGAAGCAACGCCACACATTACATTCTATGCCAAGTCACTTCTCATGGAAGAACAAGAGCTCCTAGCTGCATTCCTAAAAGAAAGGAAGGTAAAATTTGTATGGACCTATGCTGACATGCCTGGGCTTGATCCAGAGGTGGTGGTTCATCACTTAGCTATGTATCCAGGGGAAAAAACCGTGAGACAAAAGTTGAGAAAAATGCATCCCCAAATAGCCTTGTTGGTCAAAGTGGAATTACATAAGCTCCTAGATGCAGGATTCATATGGCCAATTGATTATCCAGAATGGGTGCCAAATCTTGTACCTATTTCAAAGCCAAATGGGGGCATTCACATTTGCACAAACTTTAGAGACTTAAACAAAGCATGTCACAAGGATGAATTTCCACTTCCCAACATCGATATGATTGTGGATATGATGACTGAACATGAGATGCTATCACTAATGGATGGATTCTCGAGATATAACTAGATCATGATAGCAAAAGAAGACCAACATAAGATGACATTCACTTGTCCATGGGGAACCTATTATTGGAACATGATGCCATTTGGGCTTAAGAATGCAGGAGCAACTTATCAAAGAGCCATGACATTTATCTTTCATGATATGATCCATAAGATTGTGGAAGATTATGTGGATGAGATATTGGCTAAATTAAGGAAAAGATGAGACCACATATCAGCTCTGAGCTCCATTTTTGATAGGTTGGAAAAATACAAGGTCTGACTTAATCCAAAGAAGTGTGTCTTCGGAGTGCAATCAAACAAGCTATTGGGGTATATCATGGCAATGAGAGGAATCGAGGTAGATCCCTCCAAATTCAAGGCAGTCCTTGAAATGGAAGCACCTCAGATATTGAAACAACTAAGAGGCCTACAAGGGAGACTCCAATCTATCCATAGATTCATAGCACAACTAGCAAAAAAACAAATCCCATATTCTCATCTACTCCACAAGGGGTTAGCATACAAATGGGACAAAAAATGTGACCAAGCATTCAACAAAATCAAGGAGTACCTACTAACACCACCAATTCTAGGCAAACCATTGATCCTATACATATCAACAACAACGACAGCTCTTGATGCTCTCTTAGCTCAACATGATGAAAGCAGAAAGGAAAGAGCAATATACTACATCAATAGAACCATGGTAGGACACGAGCTAAACTATACACCTATTGAGAAAGCTTTTCTAGTAGTTGTATTTGCAGCTCAAAATTTTAGACACTACATGTTGGTGCATCAGATCAAGATAATCGCAAAAATAGATCCACTCAAATACTTGCTTTCTAAAGCAACTCTTACAGGGCGAACGACTAAATGGGTAATGATCTTGATAGAGCACGACATTGAATATGTGGAATGAAAGGCCATTAAAGGGCAAGTAATTATAGACCACCTGGTAGAAGCATCGATGTATGCCGATAATCCATTAGTATCAGAGTTCCCTGATGAATCCATCTTCAACATAAATGTAGCAGAGCACTGGAAAATGTACTTTGATGGATCTCACATAGCATGGGTTAGGTGCTGGAATCTAATTCATAATGCCACAAGGTGATGGCATACCCAAATCTAATAATTTTTTCCTTTGCCAGTATAAACAACATCGCTGAATATGAGGCTCTCGTTATATGATTAAGAATTGTTACACAATGGGGGATCATTGAACTAAAGGTCTATGGATATTCACAGCTTATCATCAACCAAGTCAATGGCGAATACTAAACAAAGGACGACAAGCTGACTCCATACAAGAAACTGGTGGCAAGCCTCAAAGAATCCTTTATTGATGTCACCTTTGAGTAGATACCAAGAGCTAACAACAGGGCAGTAGATGCTATGGCCACAATTGGATCACTCCTGGAGATCCCACACAACATCCCAAAATATGAATTCCTTGTAGATCGGCTTCTCATACCAGCACTCGAGGTACCAAAGTCTGAATTCATGTGTGAACTTGTTGGTCTTGGTGATTTCTGGTACCATGACATTTACACTTACTTAAGAATAGGAGTCCTCCCTGCCGACATAACCTCGAACCTTAAACAAGCCTTCATCAAGAAGACAACCCTCTTTGTCATCCTAAGAGAACCCTCTATTGTAGGAGCATCGAAGGGACCCTATGACATTGCCTAAATACTGAGGAAGCCTTGAATGCTTTAATCGAGGTACACAATGACATTTGTGGTTCACACTCAAGCTGTATGACTTTGGCTAAGAAACTGCCGAGGACAGGATACTATTGGCTCACAATGGAAAGAGAGGCACATGACTATGTCAAAAGGTGTCTACAATGTCAGCAACATGGGGACCTCATCTATGCACCAACTTAGGAGTTCCATCCAAGTGTCACACATTGGCCCTTTTCTCAATGGGGGCTCGATCTCATCGGTAAAATCACCCCACCTCATCCAATGGCCATAAATTCATCATTACCGCCACAGAGTACTTCACAAAGTGGGTGGAAGCCATTCCCATGACCTACATAACTGGAAAGTAGATATCTAAGTTCATCTTGAACTACCTTATATGCCAATATGGTGTCCCTCAAGCTATTATATCAGATAATGGGACACCTTTCAAAAATTAGGATGTCTATGACCTTTGCCAAAAATTCAACATCCGACATTTCTTTTCCACTTTGTATTAACCCCAAGGCAATGGCCAAGCAGAGGCCACAAATAAAATCATTCTAAAAATCCTTAAGAAAATAGTCAATGATGTTGGTCGTGATTGGCATCTGTAGCTAAATCCTGCCTTATGGGCTTATCACACAAGCATCCACACACCAACAAGTGCCAACCCCCTTCTCCCTAGTCTACAGATGAGAAGCCATCCTCCCCATTGAGATCGAGCTCCCATACCTGAGGATATCACTTCAAAATCTCATTATAGATGAAGAATACCAGGTCTCATGATTAAATGAGTTGGAACTACTAGATGAGCAGCGTATGTATGCCTTAAAACATTTGCAAGTTTATTAGAATTGCCTCAAGTGCAAAGCTACAACAAAAAAATCAGGAGGTGGACCTTCCAAGTCAATGAGCTAGTACTAAAAGAGAATCAGATTAACATGCCAAATCCGAATAGCAAGGGCAAGTTTGAGCCCAACTGGCTAGGACCTTTCATCATCACTGTAAGCTACAAGTCAGGGGCATATCAACTATCAATGCCTAAAGGAAAATCTCTGCAGGAGCCCATGAACAAATCTCACTTCAAAAAGTTTTACACCTAATCTTTTAAGGGTAAAACCAAAAATACAAAAAAAAACAAAAATATAAAAATCCAAAAAAATCAGAAAAATGATTAAAAATAGTAAAGAAAAAAATCGTCCTCTAGTGAAAACCACTTAAGTGGCACTTTGGAAAAGTACCTTGGTAAAAACCTGAAAAATAGGCGCCAAGTGTAAATAAAGCACTCTCTATCCACCAGGAGTTTTATGACTTATTCTGCACACTTACCATCCATCCATCACATACCATTGATCCTTCCATTCACCCATCTACATCTGCACCATAGCTTGATCTTGTGTTCATATCATGTTCCACCCTAGTATTAATTGGCACATTCCTAAGGTCAGTTTGTCTTGCCTTTATTGAAGTAGTCTATCACATCACATTGGGGGCATGTTCCTTTACCTGCATCAGATCAAATTTGTGTATATTGTTGTGATCTTCCTTAAAATAAAAAATCCAAAAACATAAAAATAATAATCCAAAAACATCCAAATCTATCAAAATTCCAAAACATGTCAAAAATCCAAAAAATCATGTTAATGGAGTCATCATGTCCAAACTACATCATCTCTGAGCTTGAACATAGGCAAGGTTGAACTTTGATCATCCCTGAGACACCCTAGGCCAGTCCTTTAGGAGTCTGTCATAATAAGCTGGAAATTCATTATTTATTTATATCATCTTGTAAATTATTCAAGTCGTCAGTCGAACTACGTGGTCTCTATGTGTATAACATAGGCAAGGATAATCTATTGATCAGCTCCCGAGACCCCTATGATAGGTCTTTAGGTTAAGTTCTTGGTCAAAATCTGAAAAAATCCAAAAACATTAGAAAATTTGAAAATCAAAACATTCATAAAAGATCTCAAAATCCCCAAAACAACCTCAAAATATTTTAAAACATCAAAAACATCCAAATATTTGGAAAAACCCAAAATGGTGCATCTATCTCATCTTTCTTTCACCTGCAATAATCATCTTCTCATAATAAATTATCGTCGCTTTCATCCTTTGGTAAGTCACTCAGAAGCAAGTCTAGTAGGTTCAAAAGTGAACACCTAATCGCCAAAGTCTCAAGTCTAGGTCAGTAAGTCAGCAAGTTAATCAACTCGGAGTATCAATAACTTATCATCCAATCAATCCCAAATCACCTGATCACAACATGTCCCAGGATGCATCCTTCCTACAATGGACATCAACATTAGGCATCACCATATTTTAGCCTTGGCTAGCGGTACGAAGAAAATTAGCTTGTTTGTTTACTTTATCTTGGTCTTTTTGACTTATCTTATTTTGTGTTTATTCCAATGGCCTCTCAATGATCCCTAATCCAAATGGTTTAGAGAGAAAGGAATGGGGCAACGATCATTATCTTTTTATCTCCTATGCTTTTTGGATGTTCTTGTAATATAACTCGGTTATATGCTTTGTTTGGTTTGTAGGGAAGGTGTTTTAGATGTCTTGTTGACCACATAGAAAGACTTTCCTTTCTATGTTTTGGTTTGAGATGTTTAGAATATCTAAACTACAATCTGAATAAGGTTTTGTATGTCAGGTGTGAAAAGGATTACTCCTATCTGATTGTCAAGTTATGATCTTTATTTTTCCCATCCCTGGAAGGCAATACATCGTCATCATGTCTAATAAAGTCTCAACCACTCATGGACTTGTTGGACTTCTACATCTTCTTGGATTCAAGGGTTGATCCCTCTCATTCTTCTATCCTCTTTCAAGCTAACATAGTATCGTTTCATCAATGCATCCATCCCGCATATCCATACATATCATCAATAAGACAACATCTTCCATCTCATCCATCTCACATGCATTGCATCATCATTTAAGTTGTTTAAAATAATATAGATTTGTTATTCTAAGCATCTTAAAAACATCTCATTTGCATCATCATCATCATATAGATTTGTTAGTCTAACCATCCGTACATCCATCTTGAAGCTCTTTGTCATGAGATCGACCCTCGAATTGAACTTTTCGCTCAATCTCTCGAGGGGGCAATGTACCAATGTTTTTCTTTCCGCTACGACATTCAAAAATAAGATTTTTTTTTAATTTCAATCTTGGTGGCATCATTCTTTGAATCAATGCAACAAATACATTGCTTTAAAGAGGGAAAAAATGTAGACATGCAAATTAACATCATGTATCTAACGTTCTTCATTTAATTAAATAAATGAAGTTTATTTAATTAAAAATCTAATGTTATTCATTTAATTAAATAAATCAAGTTTATTTAATTAAACATCTAAGGTTCTTCATTTAATTGAATAAATCAAACTTATTTAATTAAATTACTAATCTTCACATTCCTCTCATTTTTATTTAAATAAACCCAAAAATATCTAAATAAAGTGTCATATCATCTAATCTCCTATTAAATTGATAAAATCTTGATTAATTTAATCCTAACCACATAATTTCTCTAGATTTTGCTTCTTGCATATGAAAATACATTTAATTGATTTATTAAATCTATATTTTCTCTCAACATGGCATCTTTAGGGGAATATTCCTCCAAGTTTAAAAATCCCTCCAAGTGGATTCGTCCTTCCAACAAAGCATTTATCTTCTCTTACATGTCCTTGTGCATTGAGCCAAGTGGAATTTAAGTCATTTTCTTTCCCTCTCCAACAAGTCATTTCATGATTTTCAAAATCCATCTATTATCATTTATTGGATTATTCATCAAAATGTGCTCAAGCTTCCTCCATTCACATCTTGAGAAGTGGCACTTGACCATTGGATGTTGAATGATCCCACATTGCTTCATTTTGCTCATTCCCCCACCTTATATTTCTATAAATAGAAAGCTCTTCTACTTCATTTTCATCCACAGTTTGAGCATTTGCACTATAGGCATTTTGAGTTCATCTTATATTCTCATCATCTTGAAGCTTATCAAGGATTGAGAAAGGGATCCTTTTCATATCAAAGGTAGACCAATCCACTATGGGATAGGTATGCACCATGTTTTTTATTCTTTCAATTAGTTCATTTAGCATTTCTTGTTGTTTTAATGTCTTATTTTAGCATATCTAACATGAGGTAATATTTCATACAAGTGCTTGATTTGTTATGTTTGTTTGACTTCCATGAAAGTTTTAATCAATATACTAACATTTTGCAGATTTAGCATCCACAAAACCAAACCAGTCATACTTTATTAATCCAATCATATAGTTGCAAAAATATTCATTCTTGTTAATACAATTTAACTTACTCCTTGAATAAGAGTGTAACACAAATTTTGGCATCTTAATGCTTTTTTACACTTCTAGGGTTTTTCACCTTAAAGGAGAAAGATGGGCCAAAATGCTAATTTTACATTCAACATCATGTGTTAATGTGGGTATGAATATGTCTAAGTATGATGTCTAAGGGCAGAAAATTGAAAGAAAGATGACTTATTAATGCTAAATCTAGAGAATGTGAAATGCTGGAAAACACATAATGATATGCAAACATGTACAGGATGACCTAGAAATGTACATTAAACTAAATAGAAAGATAAGAGATAGAATGTGAGCACTTGGAATTTGAAGAGGGATGAGATGGAGGTTTGAAATACTACTGAAATTATTGCAGAAGCCGACTGGGACACTTGTGCTAATCTGGGTGACCTAGTCCCGAATTTGGAAAAACTAGTTTGGAGTCTGTTTTTGCCAAATGGGTGTTTGAATATGTAAAAATAACTGAAAGACATGCCTAGTGGGACTAGGTCACCATTTTTGGTGACTTAGTCCTCTTTTGGATTACTGGAAATTTGAAAAGGGAAATGAAAGCCCTTGGTCTACACTTCGGTTCTTCATAGGTGTTCACTTCTGAAACTCTAGTTTTGGGGCCTGAAAGTGACTTTTGGTGGATGTTTGGACTTTGCAAGCAAGGAGAGCTCCTAAAAAAATCTTCAAAGCCTTCAATGATCTTCAATGTACTTGAATCTGCAAACACACAAGGAGAGAAGGAGAAAATATTGATTGTTAGGGCATGGGGGTTTGTCTTGGTCAAACCCCTTTTAGATAATTAAATGAAATGAAGAGACGATGAAGTAAAGAAGGAAATAATGGAGTTAGTTACCTTGCCTTGATGATTGATCTTGATTTTTTGCAACAATCAACCCTTGAATGCTTCATAAAAGATATCTTGTTGACTTAGAATGCTCAAACCCTAGCTTGCTTGAGAAGAAGGAGAGATGAGAGATGAGGAAAGGAGAGAGATTTAGGAGGAGGAATTAGGGTGAAAATGATGAGAAAAACCCTTATTGATACATTTTGTGCCCTAATTCCCCCGAAATAACACCACACATGCTGACCTTAGGGTTTAAGAGATAAAATCCCACAAGAAATTTGATTTAAATTTAATTTTTAAGCCACATAGAACTAAGTCGCCCAAGGTGGCGACCTAGTCCACCTAGGAATTTTTGAGTGGTTGTCGGGGGTTAAAAGATGATTAATAATTTTTTTCAGGATTGTCTCACAAAACACACTAAAGTTGGACCTATAAGTGCATTAAGGGGTCATTATGCCATGAGAAAGGGTTGATTTAGTGATGAAAGTGCAAAGATGTGTTATAGCAACTTACAACACTTTGGCACAAGGCTAAGAAAGGGGTAAAAAGAGTTCTAAAATCCATAGGAAAGGGCCCAAATGAGTGAAAAGTATCAAAAGCTATACTTTTTGGTGACACATTTAGCCCCCACTTTAGTGAGAGGATGAACTTGCTTCAAATTCACACTAAAGTAGCCCAATGGAGATGGTGAGGAATGAGAAAGAAGAAGGAGGTGGTCAAGCTCCCAGGGTTTGAGATTCTAATTCAAAATGAAATCCATGCAAGAATGAGCATTTAAGGGTGAATGACATGCAACAAAGCAAGATACATTATCATGTGATGAAAAGAACTAGAAAGAAGAGATGGAGGAAAGGGAAAAGAGATTGGATCAAGCTTCGACCATTTATCTAGCTAGTTGTGGATTAGATCTAGGATGTTTATCCAAAGAGAAGTGCACTCACTCTAGGGCGATGAGACTTTTGGTAGTCTGTCGGGTGATAAGGCCCAAAAGGTGAGAAACATACACATGGCTAGTATGTACTCACACACACGTAGGTGGAGGTGGCTATGGGGAAAGTAATGATGCTAGATGGGATTCCTACTCAAACCATACCAAAGCTATACCTCATGATAACTTTGATAAGGCACCATAAAAGAAAAATGATTTGAAATGATGTAAGGAATGTCCAAAGGTATTTTTATTAGTTCGTGCAAGGTCTCAATCTTAAGAAACATCATGCGTAATTTCTCCAAGAGAGGAAAAGTGAAAAAGGACTCATCTTGTTTCCAAGAGAGGAAGAATGCAAATGTCTCATCCTGAGTTGCAACATTGTAACTAATGTTTCTAGGAGAGGGAATCACAAGAAAAAGAAAAACATGCAATGAAATATGAGTGTTGATGTATGCCACCACTTTAAAGAAATTGTGAAACACCATTACTGTGAGCAATTACTTTAAAGTAGAAGAGGATGAAGAGGACATGAGATCTTGTTCGGAAATCCCTATGCCAAGTCATATGTTTCTGATAAGCTACATCATGAAAAGGGGTAGTATGTCACATGCAAGTCAACTTAAGATATGTCATCCACATCCCAAGATTTCTCTTATATGTTCATGAAAGGTTAACGATTAGTCAAAAGAGACAACAACAAGTGGCATACGAGGACAAGGCTACCTAAACCCTTGCCCCCACTTAGTGTAGGACAAGAGTGAGCTTGAAAAGAGTGATGAGATGTAAGGTAAAGTGAAAATCAGTATCAATTAGAGGAATGAGGTGCCCCCACATAAGGGAAAGCACCAAGCTCCTTAAGATGTTGGATTCTACTACTCATGGCCTTACACTCATTAGTAGAATGACCCTGAACTCGATGGTAGGAGCAAAAGGAATGTTTATGGTAACATTTCTTTCGAGTTTTGGGAGTAAGAGAGATCAAGTGATCTTGTAGGAGGCTCAACAAGATACCCTCTTGATCAAGGGGAGAAGGTGGTCCTTGATTTTGTAACAAAGAAGCGTCTTGCTTAGTATAGGATGTCATAATTACTCAAGGCACTATAGATTATGAGATTTTGTACACTCCTTTAGTGTAATGTGTAAAATCCAAATCAGTAGGGTTATGTGAGATGACATTAGCATTAAGCAAAGAGTCCTTTGTTGGTTTCAATTTTTGGAAAGGATCACTTTCTAAGGTTGGTTTAGAAGGGTTATTTGGGATGGTGTTGATGTTGGAAGAGGGCTTGGTGATTTCAATCAAGGGACAGTAAGCAAGACCATGATTAGATGTTTGCATGGGAGGCATGATAGGGACATGGATACCTTGTTCACTGGTACCACATCCTTTACCACTGTAAGAAAGTTGTTTCATAAGATCATAACCTTTTCCATAAAGCTTTTTCATTGCTTTTGGATCAGGTGATTGTTCGTTGTTGGTGTTGTTGTACAAAGTGGTTGAGATGGATGCTTGTGAAGGATCTACCAAGTCTTGTGTTGATAAGACTGTGGTTCCCTTTCTAGAGTCATTGTTTGCAATCTTGGATTATCCCAAGGATGTTGGTGTGAAGTCTAAGGAACCCCAATCATCATCTAAGAGATTTGTGATTTGCTCAATATGTTGTGCTTTGTTTGTTTGTTGGGAGGGTTCAACTTGGGTAGTGGGTGTTAATCTGTTCAAGGGATTTTATTCATGTTTTTGAATGCTCAAGCAACTGTTAGGTTCAGGGTCAACTTCAAGTTTGTACACTTTGTTGTTGTAGATGTACTTCATATTACGATGAAGAGTGGAAGGCACACCATTCATTGCATGAATAAACGGTCTACCTAAGAGAAGATTGTATGAAAGTTCATGAGACATAACATGGATTTTTGTTTCCAATGTAGCCATTCCAACTATAAGAGGCATAGTGATTACACCAAGCAGTTGCTTAGTGATGTTTTCAAATCCTCAAATAGAGAAAAAATTGGGTTGAATGTTTGATCGAACAATGTTAATCTTATCCAAAAGACTCAAACTACACACATTAAGAGTTGAGTCTATATCTACAAGAGTTCTCTTGATCCCTTTTGTTTTGTGTTGAGAAATTATTACGAAAGCTTCATTTTGTTTTTGTATGTCCAAAGGAGGAAGCTCACTCTGGTAAAAAACAATATTAGCATTAATTTCATGAATAATGAATGGTAAGATGAGATTAGGTAAAGGTAAAGGTTTTGAGGTTGATTGTTGCAGTTGTATATTTTTTCTCATGTAATGTGTATGAACAATGTTATTGGAACTCGATTGCTACGACACATTATTCTTATGTGGGTAGAGTATAAGTTCAGGTTGGCTTTGAGTTGGAGGTTTGTTTGATGGTGGGTAAAGGACAAGTTGGGGTTGAATAATATTAACATCCTTGAGAAAGGGAGGGTAATTTTGTCTCTTTATTTTTTGTTAAGGATGTGATATTATTATTGTCGTTGTTATTGTAGATACCGAAAATTGGTCTAGGCCTGCGAGTACAAATTCAACATAATTTTCTATAGTCCGTGGTCTTGGTTAAATAATGTTTATTATTTAATTACCTTTCTAACACATATTTCCTCTATTAATTAAATACCCCTTTTTAATTAATTCATTAATTAATAAATGACCTTTATTCAACTTGATTAATTAAATAAGTCATATTTATTTAATTATTCATTTAACCCTCTTTATCTATAATTAAATATTTATTATTTACTTATTCAATTTATCCTTTTCAAATAGTCAAATTAAATAAATTACTTTATTTATTTAATTAAAGTCTCTTATTTTCGAATGTTGAATTAAATTAACATTTAATTCATATTTTAAATATTTATGTCACAATCTTCTATCAATCAGTTATCTAAGTCATTAACTCACCTTCTGACTCCAGATCTATTTTTAGTTCTCCAATTATCTCTGGATTCAGCACCTGTTTATCTCTGCGAGAAGACTCTCCATCACAATTAGTCGATTAACTAGTTCTAACTCCTGTTTGCATTCGAATGCATTATTCTTTGAGTTCTAACTTTGTCTTTTACATACAAAGTCTATTTCTTCTATTTCTGAAGATTAAGATCCTGAACTCGTGTTCTAACTCACATTCTAACTTAGTCTCTATCTTCAGTCTTTCCCGAACTCATGTTCTAACTCATGTTCTATCTGAGATAAAACTCAGATCGCATGGCATTCATCAATCTCATCCATCAATCTCTCTTGCAATCTGAGCTGATCGGTCGAAAACCCAAAATCTATAAAATGGCCTGTCATTATCATTATTCCTCCTCCCGAAATCATACAATTTTGAGAAGAAACTTATCTTTGATATTTTTCTTAGACACTCGACGAAGTTATGCTTGCATTCAAACACAAAAAATCTGAGGGAAAAAATACTGAAAAGGAAAAATGGAGAAAAACAATCAAGATAATTTGAAGGGGTGAACGCATATTCGGTGAGAGCTTTCCATTAATTTGTTTAGTTTATTAGTTTACTTATTTGTTCTTTGTTGTTTGATTTTAGATTATTATTTAGATTAGGATTAACATCATTTATTCTAGTTGCAGATTATCCATCTCATCATATCGAAGATCATCTTTTAATCTATTGTTACATTTGGTGAACCCACGCTTCAAAATTCGCACATCTTTTTGTCTTTCCGTTTTTCTCCTTTTTTTTTGCAGGTTTTCATATGGCGCACCGCATCTATTCCAAAAAATGACACATTTGTATCCACGAGCCACATCCGCTTGAAATAGCGATGCATTTGTCAGTCCGCATCGCATTCATGAAAATCTGTGCCGCATCCGCCTGTCAATAATTCTCGAACCACATCCACCTGTCAACATCGAACCGCATCTATGGCTCCAAAAGCCACATCTAGCTGGTAAATCTTTTTCACTTTTTTATTGATTTCCGTACATCCATATTTTTATTTTCACTGTTTAGGTTGTTTTGATTTCCGCTAATGTTTGTTTCAGCTATGTTAAGGTGGAATAACGTAGTGTTTGCAGGACGAAGCATAGAAGACAATTAAAAACCAAAGACAATATTTTCTACAGGATGAAAGCTGAAGACAAGAACAATGAACTACTGATAAATTTGCATGCAGGAATTAATGCCTTTGTGTTTATTTATTTAGAAAGCTTTTTTTTGGTAGATAGAAAATTGTCGTGTGGATTAAAAAGAACTTTTCTGTTTGGTAGATAAATAACTGTCATTTGGATTAAAAAGAATCACTGTCTACTTTGTCTGGTACATTGCACATATTTGTCACCCTTATGATTCAGTATATCGAAGTATCCTCTCCCCTTGCGTAGTCATGTGATCCTAGGTGTAAGAGAAACAGTTGCTGACTCTAGAAGTTGGGCTTGTCTTGGTGGGAAAAAGTACTCACCCCAAGACGACTCAGACCGGTAACACGCTAAAGCCAAGCGACTTCCACCCGATATATAAAAATAGAGTTATGGGGAAAGCCCAAAAATCACGCTCACTATTCCGACGAGATGGACAAAAATGGACTCTCATCGACGTTGGATAGTGCCACACGAACATAATGCCCTTATTAAACACCTTGTTGTAGAGTTACCAAAATCCTACCTACTTGTTGGTGCAGTAGGGTCGACCCTGTGAAGCTGTCTTACATTCTTATAGTTTATGTGTGGAAATGAAATGTATGCCATGAGAGTTTCATGGGTACACTAGCTTGGCTGCCCCGTATAAGTGAGTGTCGTGGAGGTGAGCCAGTGGGGTCAAACTACTAGTCATTCGCCATAAATATGCGTAGCTGGAGAAATCTAAGTAAGAACTCAACAAGTATTGTCCAAAAAGCCTAGGTTGTAAATGTTTTTCGAGTCTTAACAAGTCTATCATCACAAACTGAAAATACATTGATTGCTGTGTTTTTTTTCGGCTATATTCGCCAAAATCTTGATCAAAAAACTAAGTCATCAAAACAACTTTTGGGAAAATTTCAACTGTCAGAAAATTGAGTCGCAATTGCCAGTTTAAACGCCACATCTATCATAGTGAGTCGCATTTGTTAGGGGAAAAATTGCATGTGTCTGTCAAAACATTCATTATTCATAGTTTGGGTATAACGAGCCACAACTATCATATTTTGAGTGACATGTGTGCATGCAAACCGCATCTGTCAATTTTCGAGCCGCAAGTGTCTTTCAGAAAATTTAGGTTTACGGAATCTAGAATTAGAACCGCATGTGTATTGGTAAACCGAATTTGTCATAGGAAAAACCGCAACTATAAGAAACACCGCATGCACTGTCAAAAACCGCATCTGTCAACATTTGAACCACAACTGTTAGGTGAACCGCATTTGCCTGTCAACACAAAACTTTGAAAACCACAAACTGAGTCTGAAACATCATTGTCACTATTTCCTTCTGGTTCTTAAGATCAACCTTGGACAAAAACTGATAAATTTTTCTCAAGAACATTGCATCATTAGGTGTCATATACATCTTATTCATAGTAAACATCTTAGTCATATTTATCCTAAGTTGCATGCATATAGATACTTCCTAGGAAATTGCATATCACAAAATAGATAACTTTCCTCATCATTGGAAATGTTCATGTTTCAGTTTGTCACAATCATTGAACCTAGTCACTTTAGTCCCATTTAGTGGATCTTTTTAGCTCAATAGTCTAGTTTGGAAAATTCACCTTGTCAACTATCCTTGTCATACAATCAGGTTCCTTGGTCAAAAACAAATCTTTGCATGCATTTATTCCATAGGTGGTAGGTTATACCCATCTTAGACTCATTTATCATCATAGTATACTTGAGATTTTTCATATTGTCCGTCCTGTCATACGTCATCTTAGTATATGTCTTTTTTTTAGAAATCATTTTAGCCACGTCATTTATTGTCAAGAAAAATCCAAAAAACATAGACATAGGTCATATCAATTTTTAGACATAGTCTGCATTACCTCTTTTTGAGCAACTTTTTCATGGTCGAAACAAGGTCTAAAAAGAAACATACAACAATGACAGACCCCAACGAATTCATCAATCCATTCGGAAATCAACCATCAGGAAGTAAAATACCACACAAACCTTTGCTTGAAAAAAACGTCACTAGAGACACACATGGACAAATTTACATAGAAGACATAGACGCAACAGTACAAGATCCTGAATTTTCATCCTTTATGGATGAGTGTTTGGAAAATGATCCCCAACGATATCTATTAAAGTTGCTAGCAGAAGGTGCCAAACTACCACTAGCATTTGATATTCGTACTTTACAAACACCGCTGATTCAACCAACACAAACTGTCATGTCAAGTGTTTCTATTCCCCAAATTACCGCAGCGATACCAACTAGCGTATCTACTCAAACATCATCAATTGTAAGCACAATCCCTTTCATCGTAACACAAGGTTTATAATTTACTGCGGGGGAAAATTCCTCCAACCCCTTTGGCACCAACACGATTGGTAAGAGATCCAAAGTTGGTAGAAATATACCTATACCAAATCAGACCATTCAGACAGGAAGCATTCCTATACCAAATCAGACCATTCAAATAGGAAGCATTCCTATACCAAATTAGACCATTCAAACAGGGAATATTCCTATACCAAATCAGAACATTATAACAGGATATATTCCCTCGCCAAATCACAATCCGTCACAGAACATGGCATATCAGAACACCTACATTGATCCAAACAATGCAAATACCATGTCCTTGACACAAGTAGATGTACTTCAAAACAAAATGCAAACTCTTCAAAAATAGATGGACAACATGTCTATGTCAGGCAAACGAACTATCTCTATGCAAGACCTATGTCCATGTGCATTTGAAAAAGTGCTTTATATGACACCTTTCCCCCATGGATACATTATACCGATTTTGCCTAAGTATAATGGGAGAAAGAATCCTTTGGAACACATTAGAGAATTCTCAACAACATGCATGGACATATCATATGACCCCACATACTTGATGCGACTATTTCCATGAACCCTTGTTGGGATAGGACTAGAATGGTTTTCTAAATTACCATATGGTATACGATCCTGGGGTGAATTAGCTGAGAAGTTTGGCAAAAATTTTGCCTTTAACATAGACAATGAGGTAACAATAGCAACCTTGTGCCACACAACACAAGAAGATGGCAAAAATTTCACTGCTTTCTTCTAGAGATGGAGAAGTCAGCTAGCAAATGTCCAGTTGAAATACCTGAAAAGCAAAAGGTCACGATATTCTTAGAAAACATCAACCCAAAACTACAAAGTGATTTAAGGGTACACTATTGTACTTCATTCCCGGACTTGGTACAAAAGGGAATCATCCTTGAAAAAGGCCTTATAGACAAAGGATAAATTAAGGTACCAGGTAGAAATCTGATTGTCCAACATCAGAACGCACCAAATGATAGAAACAAATTCTAGTTGAGAAACAAAAATGTTACAAATGATGACATTGTTGATGATAAACACATACATACGGGACCAGTTATCACACTTAGAGGTTACAATTCCAATCAAGATATGATGAATAGTTCAGATCAAACAACCAATTATGTCCAAAATTCACAACAACAAAGACCATAAAGGAGATTTCCTACACATGAATTTACACCTTTAGGACAACCAATCAAGACAATTTTCAAAGAGTTGATTAAACATAATCTCATCAAAACTTTGGAACCAAGAGAGTATGATCCTAGACAGTTCAAACCTTCATGGTGGGATGATAACTCTTTTTGTGACTATCATCGAACGAAAGGACACAACCTACAACAATGTCGCCAACTGAAGAATATTATACAAGACTTTGTTGAAAATGGAACCATACAGGTCGATGGGCAGAAAAATACCAAGAACAGTGATCATAAGGTCTTCACAGACCCGTTACATGACCACACAAAAGGAAAAGCATCTAGTTCAGGACCCAAGAATAATCCATCAACCAATTATACCAATACCAAGTATGACTATGGTAAAGGAACGATCATAAATCACCTCCGAGTCGCAAATGAGATCGTCAATACAATCATCATTAAGAAGCATTTGAAATGTAATGTGAACACACGTAGAACTGAGATTACTATTCTAGGTCCTTCTTCTGAGCCACCTACGCAAACTTCCAATTTTAAGTACAACCTTCTTGATCAATTGAGTAAAACCCCCACGCAAATATCTATCATGGAATTGTTGACGTTATCACCTGAGCATCGAGCCTTTCTTGACAAAGCTCTACAGACCAAAACTGTCCCTACAGACTTAGATGCCAATAATTTCGAAGAGATGGTGGGATATTTGACCAACTCGCATCATGCCACATTTTCCCAACAAGATTACTCAATTGAAAAGTATGATCATAATGACCCCTTACATCTTGAAGTCTTAGTCCATCAAACTAAAGTCTGATGAGTCTTGGTAGACGGAGGAGCAGGTTTGAACCTGTGTACCCTAAAATTGGTTAAGGCATTAGGATTCTCAGAAGACTGCGTAAACACCTCTAAGAGTATAGTCATCAAGGCTTACAATGATGAGGAAAGATCATCCAAAGGAGTTGTCACACTCCCTATTAGAATTGGCCCAGTGATCATGAACACCAGCTTCCAAGTCTTGGATCTCACCCTTCCGTACAACTTGTTGTTAGGTAGACCTTGGATACACGCAATTTAAGCTGTACCTTCAACATATCACCAATGTCTTAAGTTCCCGTATAATGGCACAAAGATCACAATTGATGGTGATCCAGATCCTTTTAAGTATTGTACAAGCCTAAGGGAAATACCACAATGACAAGTACCAGTTAACCAAGAAGCTTCATCATCCACTTTATCCCTATACGTTGACCCATCACATCTCACTAAGTCCATTTCATTCAAACCACCATCAACTACTCCTAAGCTCGAGATCCAAGACAAGGGCTATGGTGAATATCATATAAAGGCATCATACTATGTCAGTCAACTGATTCCACCTAAGGCATATGGCTTACCCATAGCAGATAAAAGATAGTCAGTGGTCACATTTCATGTTCCCCCTACAATGACATTGACCAAATGGGGAGAGTTAAGTGAAGAAATTGTGGATCAAGGTGATTCCTGGTTGTATCAAGAAGACAATGACTACCCCTCCCCGTCTATTCAAATAGCTAAGGACCAGTATGGAAAATGCTTTAAGATAATGCAAAACGAAGGCTATGACTGACACAGTGGGTTAGGTCTACACCAAAATGGAAGGACAAAACTGATCACTATCTCCCCATGACTGAAATACCTAGGGCTAGGGTGTCAACCGCTTAGAATTGGGTTT
Source organism: Sequoiadendron giganteum (assembly GCA_007115665.2). NCBI lineage: Eukaryota > Viridiplantae > Streptophyta > Pinopsida > Cupressales > Cupressaceae > Sequoiadendron > Sequoiadendron giganteum. Next base: position 830,320,780 of record CM021102.1, read on the forward strand.
CCTAGTACTCCGTCACCATTTCAAGAGGAAGTGAGTGCTTGTGCAGACATCGAGATATCTCATGAACCACTTCCCCTAGTTTATGACAAACCTCCAATTTACGATGAATCCCCTTACTCAAGCGATGGTGAATGGGATTCCCTTTCATCTACCAGTACCATGAACATAGATGCCCTATTTGGAGAATTGGACCTAAAGGTAAAACCTACACTAAAACCATCTAGTCCCCGTCCTAGGAAACACTTGTCCAAAGAATAATGGAAAAAGAACTATTATTGGGAAACCCTTGATCATGCATCTTGGGCACCTGACAAACCATCTTCTGATGATTCCACCCTTACTATAGTCCCACATCAGAGTATACCTACCCCTAGGAAGAAAAACAAGGAGGAGTTAGTCCAAAAATTCTGCGACCATGTCAACCATTCTATATTCACCTTGTCAACACCTACCTTTAAAAACTCCGATGATGACATGCCCCTTTTATATCCCAAACTTATTGACTTGGATCAACAAGGTACACCTATCATAGATACATTCGAGAATGACGAAGCAATTGTTGAGTTCATGGGACTTAGAGAAGGCATACCACGAGGGGATCATAAAGCAGGTTTTACCATAGACTTGGTCGACAAAGCATATTTTGGGGAGTCTATTTACACCTCTAGTCACAAAAATGAGAATAAAAATAAAAAAGACAATGAAAAGAAAAATGACGAGTCCCTAGGTGAAAACCGAAAGGCACCTTTGGACGAAGAAACAATCAAAATAAAGGACGTATCCGAGGGCGAAAACCTCTCAGAGGCACCCAAGGATAGAGGTTTAAATATTCTCCCCTTTGAATAGGAAAGTCACCAATGCTAGTAGAAGAATATGTAGAAGTCAACATAGGTACAAAAGAGAATCCTCAGAAGGTATGTTTTGTAGCTTCTTTAATAGAGATAGAAAAACCTGAGTTTAAGGACTTCTTCACAAAGAGACAGATAAAATTTGCATGGTCATATGCTGACATTCCTAGGCTGGATCCAGACCTAATATTGCACCATTTACCACTACAACCAGGTATTAAGCCAATCAAAAGAAGTTAAGGAAAATGCATCCGCAAATTGCTCTATTGGTCAAGGCAGAACTTAAGAAACTCTTGGATGTAGGATTCATAAGGACGAAAGACTATGCAGATTGGATATCAAATCTTGTACCAATGACTAAACCAACTGGGGGAATTCGCATTTGCACAGACTTTAGAGACATAAATAAGGCATGTCCTAAGGATGACTTCCCTTTGTCGAACATCGACATGATAGTAGATCTTACAATAGGATACGAGATGTTATCCCTCATGGATGGTTTCTTGAGATATAACCAAATTAGAATAGCAGTTGAAGACCAACACAAGACAACTTTCATGTGTCCATGGGGCACATACTATTGGAATGTTATGCCTTTTGGCCTTAAGAATGCAGGAGCTACCTATCAACGAGCAATGACTATGATTTTCCATGACTTTGTACATACTCTCATGGAAGATTATGTAGATGACATTATAGCTAAATCAGAAATGAGGGAAGATCATTTGAAGGTTTTGGACAAGATATTCCAGAGGCTAGAGAATTACAACGTCAGGAAAAATTCGAAGAAGTGTGTCTTTGGAGTGAAATCAAGGAAACTATTAGGGTATATCATTTCCAGAAGAGGCATTGAAGTAGATCCAGAGAAGGTAAGATCTATAATAGAAATGCCTCCTCCAATAAGCATTGGTCAACTCAGAACCCTATAGGGAAGATTACAGTCCATCAGGCATTTCATAGTACAACTGGCAGATAAAATACACCCATTTCAACATCTACTCAAGAAAGGAGTACCATTTATGTGGACACCTAAATGTTAGGAAGCCTTCCAACAAATCAAGGACTATTTTCTCACTCCACTAGTCTTAATGCCACCTACAGAGGGAAAACCATTGATAATATACATTTCAGCAACTCAATCGGCATTAGGGGCTCTTCTCGCACAACACGATGATCAAGGTCATGAGAGAGTAGTCTATTACATCAGTTGTACCTTAGTGGGCTATGAATTGAATTACAACAACATAGAATGTGCCTGTCTTGTGGTAGTTTTTGGTACCCAAAAACTTTGGCACTATATGCTCAATCGATAAACAATGTTAATTGCAAAGATTGATCCACTCAAATACCTCCTAAATAAGACAACATTAACAGGCCGATTGGCTAAATGGGTTATGATACTTAGCGAGTATGACATTCAGTATGTCGAGAGGAAGGCTATAAAAGGGCAGGTAATTGCAGATCAGTTAGCCGATGCACCTATGAAGGCAGACCATCCTTTAGTGGCAAATTTTCTTGATGAATTTCTCTTCAACATTGACATTAAAACCGATTGGAAACTATACTTTGATGGGTCACATACAAATTGTGGTTCAGGAGCCGGTATCCTATTTGTTACACCTCAAGGTGATACCATTCCTCAATCATTCAGGATTTCTTTCCCTTGTACCAAAAATATAGCAGAGTATGAAGCCTTGGTGACAGGGTTAAGAATGGAAGCTCAGTGGAAGATTAAGAGCCTACATATTTTTGGTGACTCTCAAGTGGTAATTCGGCAGGTAAATGATGATTACGAGACTAAGGATGAGAAGCTTGCCCCTTACAATCATATGGCTGATAGTTTCAAGTAGTATTTAAATGACATTACTTTTTAACAAATACGACGTATTCAGAATAGAGCTACAGATGCTATGGCAACCGTGGGTTCCTTGTTGGATATTCCGAGTAACATGCCTAAGTTTGAGTTTCTGGTTGAACAAATATTGGTCCCCGCCTATGATGTCCCCGATACTGCGATGGTGTGTACCATTGTCGGTCCTACGTCTCCTTGGTATAAAGACATATTCGAATATCTCACTGACCAAACCATACCTCAAGACTTGTCCAATAACCAACGCCGAACCTTCATCCAAAAGTTAGCTAAGTACACCATCATCAGAGAAACCATGTATAGATGTACCTTAGATAACACCCTAATGAGATGTCTCAATGCTGAAGAAGCACAAACAATTTTGTGAGTGGTACACAAGGGTATATGTGGATCTCATTCGAGTGGTCCTACTTTAGCCCATAAGATTATGAGACTAGGTTATTATTGGCCTACAATGGAGAAAGACTCATACATCTTTGTAAAGAAATGTAGACAGTGTCAAATACATGGAGATTTGATAAGAGAGTTGGTGCAGGAGCTTCGTCCAATTACTTCACCATGGCCCTTCACCCAATGGGGACTTGACCTCATAGGTAAGATACACCCTCCATCATCCAACGACCATAAATTCATCATTACCGCCACTGAATACTTCACCAAATGGATTGAAGCTATTCCTATGACCTACATCACCGGCACACAAATATCTAAGTTTATCCTAAACTATATCATTTGTCGGTATGGTGTACCCCAATCCATAATCACAAACAATGGCCGCCCATTCAAGAACCAAGAAGTATGCCATTTATGTGAAGAGTTCCATATCAACACCATTTCTCCACCCCGTATTACCCACAAGGTAATGGCCAAGCCGAGACATCTAATAAAACCATTGTTAGAATCCTCAAGAAGACTGTCAATGACGCCGGTCGTGATTGGCACCTACAACTTAATCCTTCCTTATGGGCCTACCGTACAAGCATCCATACTCCCACTGGTGCCACTCCATATTCCCTCGTATTCGGATCTGAAGCTATCTTACCTATTGAGGTTGAAATACCTTCCCTGAGGGTATCCTTGAAGGGTCATATTGATGATGAAGAATACCATGTATCTAGATTACAAGAGCTAGAATTACTGGATGAACAAAGACATAAAGCATTAGATCATTTGCAAGCATATCAGAATCGTCTTCGTCGTAGCTACAATAGGAAAGTCCTCAATAGACACTTTGACATTGGTGACCTAGTATTAATGGAGAATCCTAAGAATCAAGCTGAACGAGAAAAACCAGGTAAGTTTGAACCTAACTGGTTGGGGCCCTATATTGTCACAGAGGCCTTTGGATCAGGAGCGTACCAACTCTATACTCCTGCAGGAGAGCCGCTTTTTTCACCTATCAATATTCTGCATCTAAAGAGGTTCTATGCTTAGTTTCTGAGAATCTATGTCTTAATCTAGAAAAATACAAAAAAATGGTTACTTTGATGAAAACTTGGCAAATAGGCATCTTTGTAACACCAATTTTTTTTTTTTGAGAAAATAAAAAAAGTAAAGAGAAATAAATCCGTCCAATAGTGAAAACCGCTTCAGTGGCGCTATGGATAAGTACCATGGTGAAAACTTAGAAAATAGGTGCCATGTGTAGTCAAACTCGCTCTTCTGTCTACCATCATTCTCTTTAGACCTTTTCACCGTCTCTCATAATAAATGGTTGTCTTCTCCATTGCTTGGAATGATTGACATCTAACGTCCATTCCATCACATTACCCACTGCATCTCACATGTCTTATTCCCGACTAGGGGAAAATCCTCGTTTTGTGCCCTGACACCTTGTACATAATGTCACACCATCGAAAATGTTCTGAAAAATCCCAAAAAACATTAGAAAACTTCAAAAATCCAAAAAAATCAAAACATGTCAGAAAATACCAAAAACAGAGTTGAGTCAGTCATAGTTGAACTACATTGCCTCTACGACTGGGATGTAGGCAAGGCCATCAATCGATGTGCCCTCGAGGCATTAGGTTTGTCAGTCTAGGTTTGTCATGTATCACACACATTTAAATCATGACTCTTTGTACATTCAAAGTCATTGGTCAGTCCAATAGGGTTCATTCACAATCACTATCACACAAGTTGCATATCATAGTTTAAGGTATCATCTCATGCAATACACTATCTACGCACACACTTTTATTAGTCAAGGAATCGAAACAAGTCATGCAACAACAAGGCAAAAAATCTCAAACTATCATCAAGTCAATATCAAACACATTGTCAAAGCAATCTACCTATGTCTTAACAAGTTATGTCTTTCTTATCAACAGACGTCATCAAAATTTCATAGTCTCATGTAGCTTGTCACTTCAACGTCATCAGGCTCCAACGTCTTATACGACACGTGTCTTTCTGAAACCAGGCTTTGTCATGCCTTATACAAAAGTCACCAGGTCAAAACTAGACTCAACGTCTTATGCAGTATGTGTCATCTCTCACATTACGCTATGTCAAACATCAACAATTAAACAATCCCACAAGATCAAGTTTTGGTGAATACTTTTATTTGGCTTTATGACATTATATCTTATTTTGTGTTATATTTTTATCGATTTATGAATTTAAGTCCGGTTACTAGCTTTCTCAAGAATGTCTCAGGACTCTTTTTCTTTGGCTACTGTCTGTCAACTGTCTTTTTAAACATTGGTTTTTTGGTCATGTTACTAGTTCTCAAGGATTTCCTATGAAGGATTTAGAGGAGCAATGATGTCTCATGACCCACCTTTTATTTGTCTACTGTCTGTGGTTTGTCTTGACAAAATGACAGGGGCAATTTTGTCCTTAGTATGAGTTAAGACACTCCTTGTCTGTGACTGTCTGTTCTTTGCAGATGGATGACTTTGTACACTATGGTCAATCTCATATCATAGTGTGTACTATCCATTAGTGTCATGTCCCTCCCAATGATTATAACAAGCAAGCATAGCATATTTTGGCAATATATCGAAGATTATATGTTTTTCTCAATCAATCAACCTTAATTATTTCTTACTAACATTCTGAATTCATTTCGTGCTAACATTTTTTTTCTTTGACATAATGATAAAGTCCTGTGACACAATAAAAACATTAGATCATTTGCATATGCCTACATTCAATAAACATCTCACATAGTTGCATTGCATTTTAACATATAGATAGTAACAATAACATCTTCATTTCGTACATCCAAAATCATGACATAATAGGCATTTCATCATCATAGCATAAATAATGTAAACATTGCATGTACATATCACCATTACATATAAATAAGCATCATATAGAACATTAAATCCATTATCATAAGTAAATTAAGACATCCATAATATCATAAAATGCATAACTCATAACATGTAGAAACATTCATTCATAATACATGTATAAACATCACCAAGGAAACATAATCATGTAGAACTAATGCATCATCCATAAAATAGAACTGCATATCATATAGAACCCGCCAAAATCATATATATATCGCTCAAAAATAATGTGTCACAGTACAATGTCTGAATGTATCCATAAATAAAACACGAGCTCGCAGGTTCTCTGATCAAAATACAATGTGTACATATGAAACCCTATCATCATGTCCCACTACCACTATTGTCATGTGGTGAAGGTGGTGGGAAAAGCCTCAAAGGTGCTCTCTGCGAGGTGGAAGGCCTCTCATACAGACCTACCCTCGATGGTCCTACCACACCCTCAGTAATCTGTGTCCTCTAACTCTTGCTCTGTGACCTCTGACTGCACACCTTTGAAAAGCTAGGAGCTCATCTCTCTGCTGGCACCACTGCCTCATATAAGTCCCTATAATAGGTGGCTCTCTCAACCGATCTGACTAACTCTCGTACCATTCCATCAGATGAGGACCCACTGCAAAGGCGTCTAACCTCTATGAACTGCTGCTCTATTTCCTGTCTCTGAGCTATAGCCTGATCTCTCTACATAAGTGCACTGTCCCTCTTTGTATGAGCACTATCTCTCTCTGCATATGCATTGTCCCTCTCTGTGTAGGCACTATCTCTCTCTAACCTCATAGCATCAAACTTTGTTGTCATGAGTCTGAGTCTCTCCTCCAAAGCCTCCCTGTCACCATCCTTAGGAGAATCCTCCTCCTGTCTCCCCTCCACAATCCGATCCCTGAGCTCTCTCTCCTGCTCCTCCATCAGTGCCTCCTCCTCAACATCATCCTCCCCATATCCTACCAAAAATACCCAGAGGCTCTATAGCCATATCCATATCTACATCCTCTGCAATATCCTCCACTCCAATATCCACCTCTGTACACTCCTCTACTACTACATCCTCTACAGCATGCTCATCCCTAGCCTATACATCCACTCCACCTTCGATGTCCAACATTGGTACATCCTCTGCTATTGCCTCATGGATAGGTGAAAGTGCACCTACCCGACCCCCTCTCTGTCCTCTCTATCCTTGCCTACCACCTCTACCATCACCATCTCTCCCTCCAACTCTACCAACTCTAGCACCTCCACCTCTCCATCGTCCTCTAGGTCCTATACCTCGTCTCTCAATAGGGGTTGGCTGATCTGGATCCATGTAAGGAACAGGCTGATGCTCTACCCACCATGCATCATACACAACTATCATCCCTGGGTCTGCTGCTCCGTCTCTCCAACCCCACTGTACTGGCTATAATGCCTGTATCTCTGCCTCTGCAGTAGCTATTGGAATCATAGGCCCCCAATAAGGAACCTCTCTGGATGAACGAGAAAACTCTGCTCTACTCCGAGGCTTATCCTGAACCTCGCCGAATTGTCTCAGAACTCTGTCTGGAAAATGTCGCTCAATGATATGAACACTAGAAACAATCCTCCCAATAAGGTACTGTGTCTATCTGTAGAATACCAAATGTACCTCCTCATCTGACCACTCCTCACAACCCATGTATGGTCTCCATGTGAATTGGATCCAGAATATCTAATGCATGTCTCCAAAACCTAGTGTCTCCAACATGAGTCTACGTAATGTGTCTTGTATATCGAAACACATACAGGAATCTCTCCTGTCACTCAACTATAATTGGAGGATGAAAAATAGCTATCCTCTCCCAAGCCCATACCATTAGCAGAGTGGTCCCATAGCTCAATGACTTTGCGTCTCTATAAGCATTGTCGTGTATATGAAAATATAACATCCCTAGTAGACATGGACCCCAAGCATACCTAGTCTCACTCTCCAACATACCAACCAACATAGCACCCCATCCCACTAGAAATCCGTGACCTCGTCTGTCTGGAAGAACTATCCCCATTGTACACAATATACAGTCAATCTTGTCGTATCTATTTGCTAACACTGGCCATCTGATCTCATAGTGCTCGATACCGAGCCTACTGATATCGTCTACCTGATAGAATCTCGCCAACTCGGTCAACCCGCGCTGGGTATCATACATAACCCGCTTTCCCCTAATCGGAAGTCTCAAGATCTTGTTCACATCCTCCAATGTGACAATGGCCTCCCCAGTCGGCAAATGAAAGGACGATGTCTCAGAGTGCCATCGCTTGCATAATGCCGTAAGCATCCCCTTGTTCGCCCAAATAGTAGGCATCGACAGACAGTGACGTAGACCCAGTCTCCATAGAAGTCATATCTCTGCACTCATCAAAAAAATCTCTCAGATCGAATGTACGTGACTCCCGCATATATATAGGATCTAGTACAAACTGCATTTAAAACATGATGTCAAGAATTTTCAAGTTTTTCTTAGAATTTTTTTCAAAAATTTTACCAGTCAAATGCGGCTCACTTTAACAGATGCGGTGCATTTTTGCCAATGCGTTGCATGAAGCCTCGCTTGTGGTGCATATTACATATGCATCGCATATTTCCCCCATCCACTTTCAAGCTGCTGCACATGCAGTGCACTAAACCACATGCGGTGCATTTTAACAAATGTAGTGCATTCTCTACAACCTACCTATCTACTACATATGCGTTTCACTAATGCATATGTAGTTCACTACCCTACATGCGACTATTCCTAATGCAGATGTGTTGCATAACTACATATGCAGTGCATTATAATTCAAATGTGATCATTCCCCAAAATGCTTAACCTATCCTAGGCGTGTTTTTGCACTTATTTCGTAGTCAAATGTGGTGAATACGATGACATATGCATCGTTCATGACGAACCGCATTTGCTAATTGACTTTTCAACACCTAAAACTACGTGCAAAAATAAATTTCAAGCATTCATTTTCGGGTACATACTGATGGTCCTACGGTGGCTGGCCTCCTGAATGTCCGGATCCGATATCCATGATGCGCAACATATGGAATGGGTGCCATTTTCATCAGCTAGTCAGAGCAAATCTTCTGTTTTCCTAACTCCTCCGGGTGCAAATGAATTAGATTTCAACCTAATTCCTATTTATAGGTTGGGTGTGAATGGCATTTCTTCAACCCTAGTCTATTGGCTGCTTAACCTTTCAACTTCAAATGACCCGTACTCCTCCGTATCATCTCCAAATTCAATTCCATCAACTCCATAGCATTTATGACTATCAAATTGACTTATCGGGAATATTTCCTTATTTTTTTGAAACTTTCAAAAAAATTGTCAATTTTCCCGAGGGGGCATACCTTACCTGTTTCATGCTGGGGCATGATCGAGGCATATTTTCTTTGACACAATGCCGTACCGACATTGTATCAAAGAGGGGCAAACTGTAGATACCGAAAATTGGTCTAGGCCTGCGAGTACAGATTCAACATAATTTTCTATAGTCCGTGGTCTTGGTTAGATAATGTTTATTATTTAATTATCTTTCTAACACATATTTCCTCTATTAATTAAATACCCCTTTTTAATTAATTCATTAATTAATAAATGACCTTTATTCAACTTGATTAATTAAATAAGTCATATTTATTTCATTATTCATTTAACCCTCTTTATCTATAATTAAATATTTATTATTTAATTATTCAATTTATCCTTTTCAAACAGTCAAATTAAATAGATTACTTTATTTATTTAATTAAAGTCTCTTATTTTTTTTATGTTGAATTAAATTAACATTTAATTCATATTTTAAATATTTATGTCACAATCTTCTGTCAATCAGTTATCTGAGTCATTCACTCACCTTCTGACTCCAGATCTATTTTTAGTTCTCCAGTTATCTCCGGATTCAACACTTGTTTATCTATGCGAGAAGACTCTCCGTCACAAGTAGTCGATTAACTAGTTCTAACTCCTGTTTGCATTTGAATGCATTATTCTTTGAGTTCTAACTTTGTCTTTTACATACAAAGTCTATTTCTTCTAGTTTTGAAGATTAAGATCCTGAACTCATGTTCTAACTCACGTTCTAACTTAGTCTCTATCTTCAGTCTTTCCTGAACTCGTGTTCTAACTCACATCGCATGGCATTCATCAATCTCATCCGTCGATCTCTCTTGCAATCTGAGCCGATTGTTTGAAAACCCAAAATCTATAAAATGGCTTGTCATTATCATTATTCCTCCTCCCGGAATCATACACTTTTGAGAAGAAACTTATCTTCAATATTTTTCTTAGACACTCGACGAAGTTATGCTTGCATTCAAACACATAAATCTGAGGGCAAGAATACTGAAAAGGAAAAATGGAGAAGAACAATCAAGATAATTTGAAGGGGTGAACGCATATTCGGTGAGATCTTTCCATTAATTTGTTTAGTTTATTAGTTTACTTATTCGTTCTTTGTTGTTTGATTTTAGATTATTATTTAGATTAGGATTAGCATCGTTTATTCTAGTTGTAGATTATCCATCTCATCATATCGAAGATCATCTTTTAATCTATTGTTACAGTTATCCTTATGGTGTATCATGATATCCTCCCTAGGAGGAAGGGTTTTAGGAGAACTAAAAACCAATTGCTTGTGACAATCAAAGGTTGGTTCTTCTAAAAGGACTTCATCACGAGTAGGGGAATGATCAATAGTTGAGTTTTCTTGTGCAATAAGGGTGTGTTTAGGTGAAGGGGGACAACTAGGATCTTCATGACCTTCACTAATTATGTTTTCTAGCAACAAAGTATCTTCTTCACAACAAGGAGAAATACTAGGAGAAAAATGAATGTTATTGTCATGATTAGCTAGGTTTGTGTTGTCTTGGTCAGTAATGTCTTGTCCACTAAGAGAAGTAAGAGGAGGGAAACAACTAGGATTCTCATAAATCTCATTGATTGGTTCTTCTAACACCAAATATCATGATTATCAAGGGTAGAGATATTAGGAGAAGAACAATTTATATGATCATTAGGAATGTCAAAAGTTGTCTCTTTTGTCACTACAATACTCTCATAGGGAGAGGGTAGGAAATTTTTCTTAACATGTCTAGATGTGTAAGCTATTAACATTTTTTGAACAAAAATTAAAAGTACATGTAACCATTTCTTGCAATGTTTCAACAATATAAATAAAGTATATGCAAAAATACAAAACATTTTTATCCAATAAATGCTAAGCTTTAAGAATGTAAATAATGTATATGAAAGAATGAAAAGTACTTTTAAAAAACTTATGCAATATTTTATGAATATAAAAATTGTATAGGAAAAAGTGAAAAATAATTTTATTAATGTGATGCAAAAGTGCAGAATTGTAAGCATTTTCAGATTTAATGATAAAATGATTTCAAGAAGAACCATCCTAAAATGGTGATTTTGAGATAGAAGCATAAAACCTATGTTCCTGAAACTTTCCATACTTATAGTATATGGTACTAGGAGCCTAAGAAAGCACATAAATGAGGTTTTTGGTGCTATAAAAACCAGTGAAAAATCTAGATAGGGACTAGGTCGCCAAGAATGACAAATTAGTCTGAGTTAGGGTTTTTTTCAAAATTTCAAAAAATTTGCAGCTGTTTTGGATGGGTTTGATGTTGGATGATCAAAAGAGGAAAGGTAGGTGTAGATTTTGAATGAATGAAAATTATTTGAGAGGTAAGAATGCAAGTTATATACACATAATTGCATGCAAAAATGTGAAACCCTAGAATGCAACTTAAATAATGCAATGCAAACCTAGGATGAGAAGGACTCTAAATCAGAAAAGAAGGGTGTAGGAATGCTGGGTTCACCAAACTATAATATAAATTTTGGCACCTTAATGCTTTCTTACACTTCTAGGCTTTTTCACTTAAAAGGAGAAAGATGAGCCAAAATGCTGGGCCAAAATGCTAATGTTACATTCAAGATTATGTGTTAATGTGGGTATGAATGTGTCTAGCTATGATGTATAACTGTAGAAAACTGAAAGAAAGATGACTTATTGATGCTAAATCTAGAGAATGTGAAATGCTGGAAAAAACATAATGATATGAAAACATGTACAAGATGACCTAGAAATGTATATTAAACTAAATAGAAAGATAAAAGATAGAATGTGTGCACCTAGAATTTGAAGAGGGATGAGATGGAGGTTTGGAATTCTATTGAAATTGTTGCAGAAGCTGGCTGGGACATTTGTGCCAATCTAGGCTACCTAGTCCTGGATTTGGAAAAATTGGTCTGAAGCTTGTTTATGCCAAATGGGTGACTGAATATGTAAAAATCACTGAAAGACATGCCTAGTGGAACTGGGTCACCGTTTTTGGTGACTTAGTCCTCTTCTGGATTTTTGGAAATTCAAAAGGGGAAACATAAGCCCTTGGTCTGAACTTCAGTTCTTCATAGGTGTCCAATTTTGAAACTCTGATTTTTGAGCCTTTAAGTGAGTTTTGTTGGTTGTTTGGACTTTCCAAGAAAGGAGAGGTCCTCAACAAATCATCAAAGCCTTCAATGTACCAAAATATGCAAACACACAAGGAGAGAAGGAGAAAATGTTGATTGTTAGGGCATGGGGGTTTGTCTTGGTCAAACCCCTTTTCGATAATTAAATCAAATGAAGAGACGATGAAGTAAAGAATGAGAAAATGGAGTTAGTTACCTTTCCTTGATGATTGATCTAGAGTTGTTGCAGTAATCAACCCTTGAATGCTTCATTAAATATGTCTTGTTGACTTAGAATGCTCAAACCCTAGCTTTCTTAAGAAGAAGGAGAGATGAGAGATGAGGAAAAGAGAGAGAGTTAGGAGGAGGAATTAGGGTGAAAATGATGAGAAAAACCCTTATTTATATATGGTGTGCCCTAATTCCCCCGAAATAACACCACATAGGCCGACCTTAGGGTTTAAGAGATAAAATCCTACAAGAAATTTGATTTTTAAGCCACATAGAACTAAGTCGCCCAAGGTGGCGACCTAGTCCACCTGAGAATTTTTGAGTGGTTGTCGCCCTAGGGGTTAAAAGATGATTAAAAATATTTGTCAGGATTGTATCACAAAACACACTAAATTTGGACCTATAAGTGCATTAAGGGGTCATTATTCCATGAGAAAGAGTTGATTTAGTAATGAAAGTGTGAAGATGTGTTACAACACCTTACAATGCTTTGGCACAAGGCTGTGAAAGGGGTAAAAAGAGGTCTAAAATATATAGGCAAGGGCCCAAATGAGTGAAAAGTGTCAAAGGCTATACTTTTTGGTGACATAAAGAGTAATAATAGTGAACAAACATTTAGGGAAATACAAGAAGATAAACAACAAAAACCCTTGATTTTATTATATTCAAAACTTATGCAATGCCAACAATGGAGAAAACTGGCCGAAAATATCTTGTCATTTATTTATCTAATATTAAAGTGTTGTAACTAAATTCTCAATTACAACATTCATAAAACTTCAGGAACCTAAAATCAATACTATAAATTTGAGGCCCTGTTACAAATGTATTCCCGTGAGACCAAACTGTAAGCAACTTTTTGAAAGAAGCAGAAAATCTGCACTTAAAGAAAATACAGAAACCTGAAGTGGAGATCCCGAATAGACATCTAGGTAAAAGCACAAAGCTATGTCACACTTTATAAAGGAAATGACCAAGGCTGATCCAACTTTTAAACTTGAATCACTAAAAAGTGGCATACATCTTTTGAATTTTGAAATGATGTAAACTAGTAAAATATGTATTTTTTAGTATATTTTATGTTTTTAATTTTAATTTTTTAAATTAAAAAATTATTTTAAACTATTTTTTAATAAATTAACACTATAATTTAGTTGTTGATAAAATGCTAAAAAATGAAGTTGCATGGGGCGTCAAACTTTTTATAGTAATTTTTTTTCTTTCAATTTTTTTGTGTGTATTTATAACTTGAAACTTTAGTGCATGGATATTTTTTTTTTCCAATTTTGATAAATATATATTTTTAAATAAATATTAACATGTTCGTGAATGAAAAAATAGTTGTTTCCATCGGATGCCAAATTTCATATTAAATATTTATCTAAAATGGAAAAAAATGTACCATCTTGAAATAGATTCTTTTATCTAGTGCATCATATTTTTTTCAATTTTTTTTAATAAGTTTTAGTATTTTTCCTTGGCATGGTAATCGACCTAATATTTTGTGCTGATAACCTACTTTCAGTAAAAGAAAAATATAAAATATAAATAATAATTAAAATATTAAAATAAATATATTTTTGAAAACTACACTCATGGATCTACAAAAGGGTATTTTTATATTTAAAAAAAAATGTTATTTACATTAGCAAGAGTTATTGAAACCTCAAGTTTTGCAAATAATTTTTTTTTTTGGTAAATTGGATTCAAAGTGTGCTCCATATTTTTTTAGCCAACAATTTTAGCTTAAAAAGTTGTGGAAGTAGCTAACTTAGCTAGAATGAATCTTACTAGATCATATGTTTGACCAAAATATATTTTTAGTTAGAAATACTTAAATTCAGTTGTGCTGATAAGTTGGTTGAAAGTGTGACACAACTTTGTGCTTTTACCCATCTAGCACCCTCTTCTCCATTGATCAATAACTACCTCCAACACTTGAAAAATATTCAATTTGCACCTTGATTCATGCCTCTTCATTTTCTTTCCTTGTAATAGAAAATATTCCTCACCATGATGACCTTCTTCATCCTTTATGCCATGCTATAGAAAATATCTACTTTGTGAAAGAATAAAAATCTTCGTGAAAGTCTTTCACTCCTCATTTACCCCACACCTAAAAAAATAAGTTTTTACCATGAAAGAAAACCTTCATTCACCTCTGCAATTTACCCTCTACCTTTATATGCAACTCCAAGCCTTTATTTTCATAGTGAAAAAACATTACACTTAATGGGCCCTTTATTAACCCTTCAAAAATAAAAGTTTTATTCTAACTTGTGCAGGCTTTAAATATTACTTCATCAAGCAATAAAGAAATATTTACTAATGAGTTTACAAATTTTAAATGCCCAACATTTAAAATTTAAAATCATTAACTTATGGGGGCTTTAATTTTATAGCACCGAGCAATAAAATAATCTACCTGTGCCTCATATTTCCCCAACAACTCAAAGATTCACTTTTACTTACTTACTTACTGGAGGCTTTAAATTTTTTTATCCGGCTATAACAAACTCTTTACCCATGCTTTATCATTTAATTTACCTCCCACCATTTAAAATAATCTTCAAATAATGTAATTTTTCATTTTATCCCCAAGCCCACTGTTACCTCACACAAACCTTTACCTATTACCATCGCACATCACAAATTTAGTGTGAGAAATGAAGAACTCAATAGCGATGCACGTTGGAGAAAACACATTATCACGCATCGCAGATGTATCCAGGGAGAAGGCTTGAGAACAGTAGGCAAAGTTATTGCTCCATCGTGGATGCACCAAGAAGAATAGGTCCTCAATCAATGATGAGCGGAATTGCTTCTCATCCCACTGCATTGCTTCACTCCACATTCAACCATTCATCCATGGATATTGGCTGAACCCAGTAGATGCTTGTAGTAGTTAAAATGTAATTCTATCTCCATCTCATCGATGCCAGGAGTATGAGAGCTCATCACAATTGTAATTGGCCAAATCATAAAGCATAACCATAGATCCTTCCAATCGCTTGAAAAACCCTAGTAGCCATGCATTTACATTTTTACTTCCAGCAAAGAAAGTTTTGATTCCTCTTTTTTTTTCAGTTGCAGAAGACTCTTTACTTGTGATTTTACCATTTGTTTACTTCACCATAAAAAAACTCATGAAATAATGCCAAGATTAATTCTTCGTGGCCTTGCACAAACTATACCTGACAACCATCATCACACATGGCAAAAATGAAGACAAAATGGCCACACAAAATAGCGATGTGTGATGGAGAAAAGAAACCATAATAGATGTGATGCAAATATTATGTGGAGAAAGAGAAATCTAACAACGATGGGTGATGGAAAGGAACTACCATCACTAATCGCTAATAACAAACGAGAAATGCAAATGAACCAGCGATGAGTTTTCCCGTGTAGCGGTGAAAGCCATGTCTTAGCCAATCAAAAGTAAGAATTAAACTTGCTTATGACTAAAAAAATTTGAAATACATTTTACATTGTCCCTAAATGCCCCTTTCACATTTTGGTAATGTTTAAAATATTCAAAAATATTATAAACATAAGTGTTTGAAACATTATAAATTTTTTACAAATTTTAATCACTTGTAGGCCAAACGGAGAAATTTCACAACGCACAAACAATGACCTCTAGAGGTAAGATTTTTGTTTGCATACATAATCAATTATTTAGAGAAAACCCATTTCCTCAAAACTTGCATCTCCAAAAGATTTCTATGACCTCCTTTGTAAATTGGTTTGTCAAATGCCTTCATCATAACTAAAATACATTAAAATAATACATCATATAACCTTCATTTTTGATGAAATCAAAACTGGAGATGTTTTAGACCAAAAAAATAAATGGGTTTCCTTTAGAATTTTGAATCGTGAAATTTTTCGAAACACCAATTTTGGCCCTATCACAGTTAGTAAAGCATTAATTAACCCATCAAAACTCATACCGAAGGCACGAAACTGCACAAACATGTAGACATTTGAGCCAAAAATTTAGTGCAAGATTTTTTTTAGAAAAATTCATCCTAAAGTCCAATATATTCAATGCCAAAGTGGCTCACTCAGACTTTTCTGCAACTGCACCGATAAAAAACCAATCAGGGCTCACCAAGTCACCATCTCGAAAAAATACCAAATCATCTCCTGGGAAACTACCAATGGAAACACTAAATAATTTAGGTCCATTGAGCATGTGTGCAAGAGGGATTTCCTTCAATCCACATTCTTCATCAGATATTGAGGGTCAAAGATGACCTCGAAACATTCTGGAAATGCAGATGTAAAAACATAAGAAACTGCATTTGCTTTTGACCTGTTAAAAATATCAAATCTTATCTTGAGACTCTTAAACCGGACCAGGGAGCACATGAATATGAGGGGAATGTAGAGGACCAATCCATTTTCCATGACGATTATCCAACTGTGAAATATCATCTTGAACAAGAGGCCATTGAGAATATGAAAACATCAAAACAGTCCCAGAACCCTCCAACTTTGCTTCTCAAAATCTTATCAAAACTCATCACAGGAATATGAAATCAATCATATTCACATATGGCAAATAAATACACCCACCAAGGGATTTGGCATGAAAGAAAATGGGCTCTAAATTATGACCTTCCAAAGTAGGTCACTGGGGTAGATTTTTTAGGTGTATTTCTAAGTGTGTGAACCAAAAAATTTTTGTGGTGGAGACTCTCTCTAGGACTTCTATGGTTTTAAACCTAAAAGGAAAGAGTTCCACCCTTTTCTTCTAAGGCACGATTCACTGAAGAACAACCCTTGAAATTTTAATGCAAAGGAGACTGAAATCTAACAAAGGGAATGTTCTAGGGGGATTGAATGATAAGAAATGAGGGGTTCACCACCAGGTGTAAACTTGGAAAAGAAAATGTTTGAAAAAACAATGTGATATGCAAGATGACCTAGAAATGAAAAAATAATGCAATATAAAATTGTAAAACTGGAAATATGCATCTAGGAAACTGGAGAAGGTAGAATGGAGGCCTAAAATCCTAAAAAATCCATTGTAAAAGCTAACCGAGACTCATACACCAAGTTGGGAAAATCAGTCCAGTTTCGGCTAAACTATGTTGGAACAGGTTTCAGACACATGGCTACTTAGATCTGCAAAAATCCCTGACAGACAGGTATAGTGAGAATCATTTTCCAATAGTGGAAAATCAATCCATTTTTAGATTTCTAGAAATTCAAAGTTGGATCCTATAGCTCTTAGTCTGCTTTTTTGTTCCTGATTCAGATCTGGGTCCAAAACTGTTAGATTTACTCTATAGGTCCAAGCTCCTCTATGGATTGTAAGTCTAGAGGAAGCCAGTAAGTATTTGTCAAGATGGAGCTTGTTGGAAACAGGTGCCTCAACTTCTGGCTTGGAACCTTTGTTTAAGACTTGGCGGATTTCCTTCGTTTCTAGCCTTTACCGCTCTACTGCTAGGAGCATCTATTGGAGGCGCGGTTTACCGCCTTACCATGAGCCTCCTTCTTTCGGTCTCTGGTTGGGCGGTGTTACCGCCATACCACGACAGACTCCTCACTGTTTGGTGGTTGTTTGGTGAAGGATGGATGGTCGGCTACCGCCTTACCGTGGGGTCTTTCTCCCTCCTTGGTGGTGATGCATTGAAGGGAAATGGTTAGGCAGAAAAATGACTACCTCCTTATTGTGGGGGTCATTCAGTGAAGGCACGGTAGCGCAGTAGACAATGACAATCAGCGAGAGCATTTACCTCCATACCATGATGGCATTTTGGCCATGGTGCAGTGGCATGGTAAGCCATGGTGATCGGTGGAGAAGCTTACCTCCTTACCACAGAAGGAAAGGAAAGGAAAGGTCCTTTTATAGTCCACGATACTAGGTGGTCTATTTTTGGGTCTACAGATGGCTTACAGTATATGGGACTCCTTGTACTCCCAATATGAGGGAGGCACCTAACTCGTGCTCCACAATATGAGGTGTACATACCTTACCCCCTGCAGGATTTGAACTTGTGACCTCTCTTACAAGAGTACAAGTTTTCCACCATTAGGCCAACTAAGGAAGTATCGTGGTCATGGCGCAGTGGCGCAGTAAACCATGATGGTCGGCGCAGACAATTACCTCCATAGTGCGGAGGGTTTTCTGAGGCTCGATGATGGTGGAAGCCTGGCGGTTGAGTGCCTACCACCATACCACAGTGGTCTCAACACTTAGTCGTAGTGGTGTGGTGTATATTCGGCCATACCGTGAAGGCCTTGTCTAGGCTGAGTGGTAGCGCAGTACACCACATTGCCGCGAGAGCTGGCTGATAGGCTTGTGGTGGCACGATAAAAGGTGGTTAGTGCTTGGATGACATATTTGACTTGATGGTCAAAGCGATGGATTAGTAATGTTATGACACGCGACGCGATAAAACTCGTTGATTTTACATCGTTGTTGTAAATCAACAACTGGTTGGCTAGATGCTTAAAGAGGTGAAAGCATTTATTGCAAGGCTTGATTCAGCGGTTGACATAATATGATTATGGAAAAAATAAGTAAATACTGGG
The DNA here is from genome assembly GCA_007115665.2 of Sequoiadendron giganteum. Classification (NCBI taxonomy): domain Eukaryota; kingdom Viridiplantae; phylum Streptophyta; class Pinopsida; order Cupressales; family Cupressaceae; genus Sequoiadendron; species Sequoiadendron giganteum. The sequence goes on from CM021102.1 coordinate 830,340,056, forward strand.
TGGCCCGATGTATGATTGCAGGGCGGTCGATCAGGGATCAGATTCGCTTTTCAGATATATGTGTAATTAAATACATCTAATTGGTTGGTTGATTGTATGATGAATGCAAGACTTGTAATAGTCGAATGATTGTAATAGTCACCAAGGGTGATGGTGAGTCTGTATTTTTATTTGTATGCTGTAATAGAATTGTGACAGAGAGAAGTTTGAGAGAGGTATGTTAACTTTGTATGTAATCCTTTTACTGTAATACAAAGTGATTGCTCTTGGTGTGGTGGGTTTTTTCTTGAAAAGGTTTTAACATGTAAATTTGGTGTTTTCTCTATTTGTATGTTTTATTTCTGTTACTCTTGTTATCCTGTATGTGTGCATCTTAAGTGTATGAAAGTTTTAAAAGATGGTTTTTTGCACTTCTCCTCTGAGGTATTAGTGTTAGGAAAGCGTATTCCACACCTCTGATTTTTGTTTCAAATGGTATTAGATCCTGACCAGTTGTGCTATCCTTGTTAGTAGGGCTGGTTTTTGTGCTAATCTTGTTTCAATGGGAGTCTTGCAAAGTGAGAACCATTTTCTATTTGAGATGGCAAGTACCTCAAGGAGAGTAGAAATTGAAAAATTCAATGGCGGCAATTTTGAGTTGTGGAAACTCAAAATGGAAGAATTGTTGGTGGATAGAGACCTCTAGATTGCTATGTCTGGAACTATGCCAAAAAATATGAAACAAGAAGATTGGGATCTTGCAGATAGAAAAGCTAGAGGCTTGATAAGACTTAGTCTAGCCGATTTTGTACTCTTGAATGTTCATGAGGAGAAGTCTGGAGCTTCATTATGGAAGAAGCTTGGTGTCATTTATTAGGGAAAGTCTCTGGTGAATAAGTTATTCCTGAGGAAGAAGTTGTACTCCTTGAAGATGGAAGAAGGAGGATCTGTTGTAGACCATCTGAACAAATTTAATATGAGTGTTTCTCAATTGGCGTCTGTGGGTGTGAAGATAGAGGAGGAGGATCACTACATGTTTTTGCTATGTTCCTTACCTGAAACTTGGGATCATCTGGTAATGGCTATTGGAAGTACAACAACTAATTTCAATATGGAAGACGTGGTTGCCTCGTTGCTATCAGAAGAAATGCGGAGGAAGTCTTTAGAGATGGCCAAAGAGGCCCTTGCTATTCAGGGTAGATTGAAGGAGAAATGTAAGAAGAAGGACAAGAAGTCTAAATCCAAATTTGAAGGGAGATCAAAGTCTCCTGGTAAAAATTCCAAGGTGAAATTATGGAACTGTGGGTAGCCTGGTCATATCCGAAAGGATTATAAGGAGAAGAAGAAGAAGAAGAGTAACTCTTCGGACAATGACTCTTCTCAGAGTGATGCAAATTCCTTCATTGCAGCCTTGGCGACTCAGGTATCAAATGATGTCTGGCTGGTTGACTCAGGTGCATCTTTTCACATGACATCTCATGGAGACTGGTTCACTAAGTACAAAAAGTATGATGGTGGAAAGGTGTACCTGGGAAGTGATTCAACACTAGAGATTGTTGGCCATGAAAGAGTCAAAGTACAATTCCCTGACAAAAGAATCAAAGGGATTGGTGATGTACTACACATACCAAGTTTGGCTCGTAACTTAGATTCTTTCAATAAGCTAAATGATACTGGTGTGGAAGTTTCCTTCTCGAGTAAAGGATGTAAGATGGCTAGAGGAACAATGGTGTTGGATAAGGGTGTACGTACATGCACTTTGTACAAGCTATATGAACGTCATGTTCAATGTAACAACGTCTCTGAAAAGTTAGGTAAAGTTGCTTGTGAAGAGAAGGAAAAAGATGCTCCTCTGGATGAAAATTCCTTGGAGGTGAAACTCCTAATATAAACGACCATGTTGTGGCATCATAGATTCGATCACATAGGTGAGAAAGGTTTAAAACCTTGAAAAATAAAAATCTTGTTGAAGGGCTTGTTGATTGTAATCTTGAGTTCGATTTTTGTGAACACTACATTTATGGAAAGCAACATCGCATTTCATTTTATTTGTGTCCTCATAAATATTCTAGTGTATTGGATTATGTTCATTCTGATGTGTTTGGTCCAGTGAATGTTCCTTCATTATCAAAGTCTAGATATTATGTATCTTTTATTGATAATTATTCGAGAAGGGAATTTATATACTTCCTTAAAAGTAAATAAGAAGTGTTCAGTCATTTTAAAGGGTTTAAAAACTTGGTAGATAATCAAACTGGAAGGAAAATTAAATGTTTGAGGATGGATAATGGTGGTGAGTTTTTTTCTACAGATTTTGAAAGATACTGCAAATACCATGGGATTAAAAGGCATAAAACTACACCTTATACTCCACAGTAGAATGGAGTTACTGAAAGGTTGAACATGACGCTAATGGAAAGGGCAAGGAGTATGTTGAGCAGTGATGGTCTGGAGCAAAAGTTTTGGGTTGATGCTATGCCTACAAAATGTTACCTAGTAAATCATCCACCTTGCTCTGCTCTTGTTGATAAGACACCTTTGGAAGTGTGGTCTAGTAAGAATCCCTCTCCGAGACATATTCGTGTCTTTGGATGTCAGGCATATGCATATGTGCCGAATTAGAAAAGATCTAAGTTGGAGAACAAGTCTATTAAATGTATCTTGATAGGCTATGGTGTTGGTGTGAAAGGATACAAGCTTTGGAATCCTAATACTAAGAAGGTTTTGTATATCAGAAGTGTAATATTTCATGAGCTAAAACCTTCAACAATTCATCCACAGTTAGAGACAGATCAAAGAGAAAAGAAGAATGATGTAGTTGAAATTCCTCAAACTCCAAAAAAGGAGGAACTACATAGTGTACCTAAAATTGAGGAGAGTTCTAGCAGCTCCGAGATATCTGAAGAAGAAGAACAACAACCTTGACCAGTGAGAAGGTCTTCACAAGAAAGACATCAACCAAATAGGTATGGTTTCTCTATGTTGGATTCGAACAATGCCTATGCTTTAATTACTAGCACTGATGAGCCTAGGACTGTGAAAGAAGCAATTAGCTTGTCTTATTCAAATTCCTAGTTGGAAGCCATGAATGAAGAAATGGAATCATTGAAGAAGAATGAAACCTTGGATTTGGTACCTTTTCCTGAAGGGAGAAATCATGTTGGCTATAAATGGGTATTTAAGAAGAAGACTGGTCTAGATGGCAGTGTTGAAAAGTATAAAGCGAGGTTGGTTGCAAAGGGGTATTCCCAGGTAGAGGGAATTGATTATGGAGAATTTTTTTCCCCTGTAGCTAAGTTAACATCTATCATATTTCTCTTGTCATTGGTAGTCGCGTATGACTTAGAGATTGAATAGATGGATGTGAAAAAAAAATTTCTCCATGGAGAGTTGGAAGAAGAAATTTATATGTCCCAACCTGAGCATTTCATTGAGAAAGGTAAAGAAATTCTGGTCTGCAAGTTAAATAAATCTCTGTATGGTTTGAAATAATCACCTAAAATGTGATACCAAAAGTTTGACACTTTTGTGTTGTCTATGGGATTTGTGATATCAAAATTTGATCATTGTTTGTATTAAAAATCTGAAAATGATCGTGTGCTTATTATTACCCTGTATGTGGATGATATGTTGTTCATAGGAAATAGTAAGACTATGATTTCTAATCTTAAGTATCAATTTTCTGCAAAGTTTGAAATGAAAGATCTAGGTGCAACAAGGTATATTCTGGCTATGGAAATAACCAGGGATAGAGCGAGTAGAAATCTTTGGGTTAGCTAGAGTAAGTATGTTAACACCGTTCTAGAGAGATTTGGTATGAATGATTGCAAGAAGTTAGTTGTTCCATTTTTGGAGGGAATGAAGCTATATATTGAAGATTGTCCAAAATCTGCTATTGAGATGGATGATATGACCAAGGTGCCTTATTCATGTTTTGTTGGAAATTTAATGTATGCAATGGTCTGTATAAGGCAAGACATTTCCCAAGCAGTGGGAGTAATTAGCCAATTTATGGAAAATCCAGGAAGGACACTTTGGGATGCTGTGAAAAGAGTGTTTAGATATTTAAAGGGAACTTCAGAATATGCTCTGTGTTACCATGGCAATTTGGTTGGACCACAGAGAACTATCAACATTTGTGGATATGTGGATTTTGATTAGGTAGGGGACATTGGCAACAAAAGATCCACCATTGGATATAATTTCATGTTAAATGGTGGTGCAATTAGCTGGATGAGCAAGCGGTAGGTTGTAGGTGCTTTGCCCACTATAGAGGCAGAATACATGACAACAAAATATGCCTACAAAGAAGTTGTTTGGCTCAATCGTTTGTGTTTTGATATTGGTTTTGAAGCAGGGAAGATTACTATTTGCTATGACAATCAGAGTGCCATTTGCTTCCAACAAAAAATCTAACTTTCCATGCCAGGACAAAACATATCGATGTGCAGTATCACTTCGTGAGAGATATGATGGAGGATGGAAAGGTCTCTTTAGAGAAGGTGGATACTTTGAATAATGTTGTAGATGCATTGACAAAGCCAGTGAGCATGAACAAGTTCAGATGGTGTGCAAGCTCGATGGGCCTTGAGGCCTATGATCATCAGTAAATTCAAATTCTAGAGGAAGCCAGTAAGTCTTCGTCAAGTGGGATCTTGTTGGAAATAGGTGCCTCAACTTCTGGCTTGGGACCTCTGTTTAAGACTTTACAGATTTCCTTCATTTCTGGCCTTTACCGCTCTACCACTAGGAGCATCTCTTGCAGGCGCGATTGCACGGTTTATCGCAAGCCTCCATCTTTCGGTCTGTGGTTTGGCAGTGTTACCGCCATACCATAGTGGACTCCTCATTGTTCGGTGGTTGTGTAGTGAAGGCTCAATGGTCAGCATAGATGACTACTACCTTACCATGGGGTGTTTCTCCCTCCTCAGAAGTGACGCAATGAAGGCCGACAGTCAAGTAGACATACGGTTTTTGCCTTATCGTGGGGGTTGTTCGGTGAAGGCGCGGTAGCGTGGTAGACCATGAAAATCAGTGAGAGCATTTACTGCCATACCATGATGGCCTTTTGGCCATGGTGCAGTGGTGTGGTAAGTTGTGGCAATCGGTGGAGAAGCTTACCTACTTATCGCGGAAGTCTCGTGGTCATGGTGCTGTAAACTGTGACGGTCGACGCAGACAGTTACCTTCATACCGCGGAGGGTTGTCCAAGGCTCAACAGTAGCATAGTGATAGTGGTGGCCTGGCAGTTGAGTGCCTACAACCATACCGTGATGGTCTCAACACTTGGTCATAGTGGTGCGGTGTGTAGATCAGTACACCGCATTACTGCGAGAGCTGGCCGATAGGCTTGTGGTGGTGCGGTAGGAGGTGATCAGTGCTTGGATGGAAGATTTGACTTGACGGTCAAAGTGATGGATGATTAATGTAAATCAACAACTGGTTGGCTAGTTGCTTGAAGAGGTGAAAGAATTAACTGCAGGGCTCGATTTGGTGGTTGACAAAATCTGATTATGGCAAACATAAGTAAACGCTGGGCAGCCCAATGCATGATTGCAAGGCGGTCGGTCAGGGATCGAATTTTCTTGTCAGACAGATGTGTAATTAAATACATCCGATTGGTTGGTTGATTGTATGATGAATGTAAGACTTGTAACAATTAAATGATTGTAATAGTCACCAAGGGTGACGGTGAGTGCATTTTTCTTTGTATGATGTAATAGCATTGTGATAGAGAGAAGTCTGAGAGAGGTCTGTTAAATTTGTACGAAATACTTTTACTATAAGACAAAGTGATTGCTCTTGGTGTGGTGGGTTTTTTCCCAAAAGGGTTTTCCCATGTAAATCTAGTGTTTTCTCTGTTTGTATGTTTTATTTTTGTTACTCTTGTTGTCTTGTATGTGTGCATCTTAAGTGTATGAAATTTTTGAAAGATGGTTTTTTTCACTTCTTCTCTAAGGTATTAGTGTTAGGAAAGCGTATTCCACACCTTTGCTTTTCCTTTCAGTTAAGAGAAATTATGATTGAAAGAATATTAATTATGCTTAGAAATCTTAGAAAACTGTGAAAGTGTGTTACAACACTTTGCAACATCTTTACAAGGCATCATTAAAATATATTAGTTCACAAGGGCCTAGGACCTAATGTGAATGTGTTATCCACATTACAACACTAAATCAAAGCCACACTAAGCCAAAATCTGTAAGAAGGAGCTAAAAAAGTGTGAAAAATCCTAAGGACCCTTTTTTCGATGTTACATTTAGCCCCCACTTTAGTGAGAGGATGAACTTTCTTCAAAATCACACTAAAGTAGACAAACACGCATCAAGGGGCGTTCCATTGTACCAATGCTAGAAAGATGAGACAACAATGATCAAGAGGGATGATCAAGCTCCTAGGATCGAGATCCCATGGAAAACCAACATAAACACAAAGGAACACAAATGAAAGTGATATAAAGAACAACGACAAGGCCAATCATACAATGCCAAAGATGAAAAATAAATAAAAGAGAAAGCCGAAAAAGATTCGACTGTTTTTCCATTGTGATGTGGATTAGATATAGGTTGTTTGTCTGAGAAAAATGCATACTCACTTTGAGGCAATGGAACTCATGGTTTTCCACTAGGTGAGAAACATACACTCATGGCTGGTATGTACTCACACACACATGCAAGTGGCTACGGTGAAATTCATGCCATTGATTGGGCTTCCCGCTCAACCATACCAAAGTTATACCTCCTGACAAATTTAATAAGGGGCCACACAAAAATGACTTGGTTTACAAGCTTCACGAGACAAGCAAAAATTTGTATGCTTGGAGCTCATGAACAAAAAGTATCACTCAAAATGCATGCAAATTGTGTTTTGCAAGGTGGCCATATAAAAAAAAATGTGAAATGCAAAAATAGGAAGCATTCAAAGGAGTCTTTCTTAGTTCATGCAAGGTCTTTAACTTAGGGAACATTGTTCCTAATGTCTCCAAGAGAGGAACAATCAAAGAATAGAAAATTCACAACTTAGGAGATGCAATGTGTCACATCAAGCCACTAAGAGGAATGTAATATGCTAAGAGATATCACACTCATGAAGAAAATCACACCCAATGTCATCCAAAAAGTGAAAAACACAATGTATGAAGTAAGAAGTTTGCACTAAGAACCATGAAAATGAAAAAAATTGAAAAAGAGATAATGCTAATATATTCCCCCACTTTAAAGGAATTGCTAAACACTATGTTGTGAGAAATTAATTTAAAGTAGGAAATGAAAAATGCTAACAAGAAGAAAGACATGAGAGCTAACTTGGAAAGCCCTATATGCCAAGTTATATGTTTCTGAGTAAGGCTACGTCATGCAAGAAAAAATAGAAGAGAGGGGTTGCCCCCAAAAAGAAAACACCAAATACATAAGGGATCTATGGATTTGGGGTCAGTATGTTCTTTGCTACAATATTTTTTAAGGAGCTCAGAACTATCATCATTGGTGCGGGAGCACCTCAAGTTCCATTTACATTGTATTAATATTTAGGCACATAGCATCATATCTAGCATTTCGGGGGACCATGTTAAATGGTTAAGAATGTAACTTTGCAATGAAATAAGAATGTAACTTTGTAATGAAACTTCTCATACAACAAGATTAGAAAACTGTTGTAACCGAATGGACATATCGGGTAGGGAACAGTTGGTCTAACTACCCTCGAATCCCTTTTAATGAAAAAAAACATGTAACCAAATGGATATAGAGGGGAAATAAAGTGTGCATCTACGGGAAAAGAGAGAAGAGAGTTAAAAAGGAAGGGAAGAAATCAGGCTCTCTGGCCGATTTAATGTATTAAGCATTTTACAGTATTTTTAATGAATGTGTTTTGTTTCCTGTCGCTTGCATCATTCCATTTTTTTGTCTCTAGATTGTTTAACTGTGAGTGCAGATTAGCTTCGGGTGTATGACTGTCAGCCTTTGCATCGAGTAGTTTGTGTATGGCTCGGGTATGGTAGACAACCATTGAAGTTTAGGCGTGGGTTCTTTATGTCAGGCCCGCACACCTTATCATCTCCCATGGAGCAGTCGCGACTCCAGCATGGTGTGCGGGCCTGACATAAAGAACCCGCTCCTAAACTTCAATGGTTGTCTACCATACCCGAGCCATACACAAACTACTCGATGCAAAGGCCGATAGTCATACACCCGAAGCTAATCTGCACTCACAGTTAAACAATCCAGAGACAAAAAAATAGAACGATGTAGGTGACAGGAAACAAAACACATTCATTAAAAATACTGTAAAATGCTTAATACATTAAATGGCTCTCTGGCCGAAGGCTAGAGAGCCCGATTTCTTCCCTTCCTTTTTTACTCTCTTCTCTCTTTTCCCATAGATGCACACTTTCTTTCCCCTCTATATCCATTCGGTTACGTGTTTGTTTTCATTAATAGTGATTTGAGGGTAGTTAGACCAACCGTTCCCTACCCGATATGTCCATTTGGTTACAAAATTTTTCTAATCTTGTTGTATGAGAAGTTTCATTTCAAAGTTACATTCTTATTTCATTGCAAATTTACATTCTTAACCATTTAACATGGTCCCCCGAAATGCTAGATGCGATGCTATGTGCCTAAATATTAATACAATGTAAATGGAACTTGAGGTGCTCCCACACCAATCATCCCCCAAATACACATAGAATTGGAAGAGTGACATGAAGAGAGTGAAAAAAAAGAAAAACTCTTGGCTCAACATGGAAGAGACATAGGGTGTCTCGACGCCTTGTGTCATCCCTAAAAGGAAAACACAAGAAAAGGATAAAGATGAAATGAAAAGGCAAAAGAAAAAAGAAATCCTTTTGGGTCAACATGAAGGAGACATGAATGTCTTAATGCCTTATGTCATCCCCAAAAGGAAAACACAAGAACAAGATAAAAAAATGAAAGCGAAAGCGTTGCATGATATAGAAAATAATTTAGGTACAAATAGTGGAATGTCACAATGAGAGAGGAAATAGAACGTCACGGGGGATCACATTACACACATGCAATCACACAAAAGAAAATGGAAAAGATATAATGCAAACGAATAGTAAGGAAAATGTGAGTCAACCTATGAGAAAGTCATCTACCTCCCAATCTCAACTTGTATAAGAGGAAGGGGAATGGAAAACCCAAGGGACAAGGACAAATGCATAGCTAGGAAAAGGCTATCAACTTTGTGCCCCCACTGAGTATGAGACAAGAATGAGCCAAGGTAGGTGATGGGAAATGGGTCATGTAACAGTGAGAATTAGGGGATGTTTTACAACTATTACATGACAAGGGGGGAAAGATCCCGATCAAGGGATTATTTCTAACATGTCAAGTCTTTTGAGTATATGTTGCAAAGTAAGACACTCATCAGTAAGATGCCTGAGAGTCCTATGATATGCACAATATTTGTTATTTTTATGATGCTTTGTTCTAGTAGGTGGTGACCTAGGGTGATCCACCTTGTGTTAACAAGTTCTTCCAATTTTTGTTCAATGTTTGTGAGATTTTGAAAAAATGGTAAGTCTTTGAATTTTTGAGTTTTTTGTCTCTTGCTAACTTCATGAAGTTCTTCAAGTGAAGGTTGGGGGGAAAAACCAAAGATGAAATCTTCACGTCTTTGATAAACACCCATTTCTCTAGACAAAGAAGGATATTCAAATCAGGAGAGGAATCAAAGATAATCATACCATTGCTATGAAGCCTTAGATATTATTTAGGGATATGTTTGTTGCAAGGGGGATCTTGGAATCCTATTCCATTTGTATTTTCCTCAGCTTGTATTTATTCTAAGATTTGATGAATTTTGTGTTCACTTGTTGTATCACACCCTTGTTTGCTCAAGATTGTGAAACCTTTTCCATGTGTTTCTTGAAGATTAATGGGAGTGTTTGTGACCATGTTATCATTAAAGGGTCGAGTGTTTACTTTCTTAGAGGAACTAGGTTCACCTATTGTAGGGAACTTAGGTTGAACTTTTGTTTTAGGATGCAAATAACCAAACATCTCAAGAGGTGGTATTGTAGGAGGTTTTGGTTCATTCATGGATGGATAAAAGGAAGTGTTAGCCTCAATATTGTTAAGACAATCATGTAAGAACCAATTCATGTTGTCATCATCTTCTCCAGTGATGTCAACAACACGAGGAGGACATTCATTAGGAGTTGAGTGAGCATGAGTGAGTTCAATGTCATTAGGGTCATTTCCAAAGGCACAACTTGACACATCCACTAAGGATTTTAAGGACATCCAAAGTTTTCCAAAGTACATATCCATGATGCAAATTTTAGATTCTAAACTATGAAGCAATATTGTGAATGCAATTTTGGTCTATGCATAAAATGAATGAATGTAAGCTAAACACAATGAAACAAAAAAATTGAAAACTAAAATAAAAAGGAAATAACAACAAACAAAAACCCATAATTTGAAATGTAAATGATGGAAAATACAATGCAAAATATGCAAATAGACTGATTCACCCAAGGTAGTGAATGAGTCCAACTACTATTTTTTTGAAAATTTGTAGAATTTTTTAATTGAATTTTTTAATTTTTATGTTTTCTAATGCAAATATAAGATGCAAATGTAGAATTTTACTGATTTTCAATGAAACTAAGTGCAATAATGCAAGCTAAATGAGATTTTTACTAATGCAAAAATTGAAACCCTAGAATGCAAATTAACTTTAATGCAAAACCTAATGCAATGTTAATACACGCTAAATATAGGATGTAAATGCACTCCAAATCAGAATTATGATGCTCTAAATGTAGGTTCACCAAAATGAACCAAAGAAAAATTGGTGGTGGAGAATCTCTCTAGGACTTCTAGGGTTTTAGACCTAAAAGTAAAGAGGTCCACCTTTTTCTTCTAAGACATGGTTCACTCAAGGACAATCCTTGAGATTTCAATGCAAAGGAGATTGAAATCTGACAAAGGGAATGTTCTAGGGGGAATGAATGATAAGAAATGAGGGGCTCACCACCAAGTGTAAACTTGGAATAGAAAATGTTTGAAAACACAATGTGATATGCAAGATGACCTAGAAATGCAAGAAGAATGCAATAGAAAAGTGTAAAATTGGAAATGTGCACTTGGGAAACTAGAGAAAGTGGAATGGAGGCCTGGAATCTTGAAAAAACCATTGTAAAAGATAATTGGAACTCATATGCCAAGCTGAGTGAATCAGTCTAGTTTCAGGTAAACTGTGTTGGAACAGGTTTCAGACAAATGGGTACTTAGATCTACAAAAATCCCTGGCAGACAGGTACAGTGGGACTCATTTTCTAATAGTGGTACATCAATCCACTTCTGGATTTTTGGAAATTCAAAGTTGGATCGTATAGCTCTTACTGGAAAAGAGAGAGCTAAATAAGCACGAAAAAGCCTAAGGACCCTTTTTTTGATGTTACAATGTGTAGATCAAATTTTTCAACATGGGCACTTAAAATTTTGCAAATTTGAAGGTGACATCAGTGTCTCTAACTAGGGATGCGTGCCCCTTGTAGGAATGGTGAGATTCAGATCTCTAGGGAGTAGACCAAGTGCTAGAAACATTAGGTAGCATAGTATTTATCCAAACTTTTAAACCTTATTTTATGGCCCTAGACCATCAAATGAAAAGAAGAACCCATGTTTACCTCTGTCAAACACCAACCTATTGAAAGAACTAATTTCCATCAACCCACATTTACCTCTGCCATACCATTGCAACAAGTATAGCCCTCTTCTTTCAAGAACACATATGTGCTTACCACTAAAATCTACATGATCACAAACATTACCATTAACATCCCTCACAACTTTTTTGAGCATACCATTTCTAATGTAATCTTTATCATTATGCATTGTATAACTAGCCATAAATTGAAAATTTTCCTTATCACATGACACATATGTGTTATATTCAACATATGAAACATGTTCATATTGAAAATATTATTCCTTGATGTTCATCTTATTGTCATTCTCCATCAACATACCTCCCAACTACACTGGAAACTAAAAGTATTCATACTCTTCCAAGCAACTGACATTATGATACTCAACCTTGTCTGCATCATATGTATCAAATGTGAAAAATTCATAGGAAATTCCCTCAAGGAGTTCATCAATGCGTTTCTTTGTTTTCTCAAGGTCACATTCTAACCCTACCTCAGATGCATTATCAGAGTTCTCAACAAATAGTGGATTATCTCTGCACTAATAAGGATCATCATTTTTCATCTCTAGTGAAGATGGAGGCTCATCAAACAAGGGGTTTTCCATTACATTTATTTTTGATGCAAATAATTATGCCTTCTCCACATAGAGTTCCAAATCTTTCATATGATCATTTTATTCAAAATCATTGCAATCAATAGAAGAGCATACAAATAGATTTTTTACTTCATTCACATCATCAATAGTTAACATCCTTGACTCACATTTTGAAAACTCTTCATAGGAAGAAATTTATTCCTTCTCAAGAAAAAATGTGTTCCCATCATTATCAACATCTTTCTTATTTGCAGCAAAGGATTCTATCTCTACTTCATGAGGATAATCATAATCATTAGAGTGATGACCATAGTCAATGGCATCATAATTACTACAACAAGGGGACTCATCAATACTGAAATTATGTTCAAAATTTTTAGACTGAATGCTTAGTCTTATGTCTTCAATGAATACCAAACATGTATTTAGGCTCCTGCTCTTTAGATTGGTTATTCAGACATACTATCTCAACATCACCAATCACTTGGGTTGATTTTTTTGGACTCAAGGGAACACTGAGAGGGGGGGTGAATTAGTGCTCAACAAATCTTAACTTTCATTACTCTGAACCTTAACAATTTTGTCATTACATTAAAAGAAAGATACAAGCATTCAAAGGAAACATTCATAATACCATGACACATAGATTTTTGAATGGAAACACTATTAGGGGAAGAACCACGGTGGAGGTTAATCCACAATGAGTACTCAAATATAATTGTTTACAAAAGGGAATGCACTTGCATTCAGACACACTACCTAGAGCTCACTGCTCAAAGAAAAGGCTCACTTCCTTACAAGATTTATATTCAGACCATTTGAAGGGTGAACTAAGATAGTAGCATCTATTTATTCCAAGTTATATTTCCGGTGAAGCTCATAGATTCAGTTCTGGATCTACTTTCTGATTTTTCACTTTGCTCTGCTCTGTTCTGCTCTTTTCTACTCTTTGCATTACTTACAGATAAATTCGCACTACTACACTATTGAATTTTGCACTACATAATGATGTATTACACAATCACACTTCTACACATATAATCACTTACATTATCTTTTTAAATGATAAAAACAATCTCATATATATATATATATATATCTGTAATCAAGGATTTATTCATCCATCAGTCAACTTCATAAAGTATTAAGTTACTTTCATCTTGTCGGCCAGATCCACCACTAAATCTTTATGCACATCCTCTAAATTCGGTTAAGATAGATAGAGGACCCAACAAAAACTTAATCGAGCATGAAGACTTTTAATTGATTACATCTTATACATCCACAATTACTATACTTGTTGGGTTGACCTTCTAGCACAAATAACCAAAAAATTAGTGCACAAATATTCTAGATCACGTACCAATGAGTGTGCATCAAAAAAATCCTTTACTAAGGTATTAAAAACATCAACAGACCTTCCTCAAAGATCCTCAACTCAAAATATTTGATCAATAAGGTGTTCAGATCAACTTTTATGTCTATAATCAGATGCCCTATTTTTTTATTTTGTTATGCCAAAACTATACTGTACAACCAGATGCAAGACTTAGGTTGAATGACTTGGGTTGCCATCAATGAAAACACTTATAAGCCATATTCCAAAAATCTCCCCCTTTGGTATTGATGGAAACACTTAGTGAAAAATGACTAAGTGTCAAAATCATTATAGGTATACTACCAAACTTTTTACCACACTTTCTCTACTTGAGATTTATAAGGCATTCTCTCCCCCTATATTGCATTATTTTCTCCCTCTATAGGGCATTTTTTACTGCATTCTGTCCCCCTTTGACATCAATGACAATGCATGGATGTCATATGCCAAAAATACCATAAGTGATATTGACAAGATAGAGACAAAACATGTGTTCAAAATCCTAAAATTTTTAACACATATATACCGATAGTTCTCCTCCTTTGATCAAAACTTCAAAAACTTGAAACCAATTGAGTGCTATCTCTAGAAGATTATCTTATGGTTTTCCTTCATTTCTGGAAGGAACTTCTTCCAAGCATCTATTGTGATCTTGATGATTATGATCAAGTTTTTTTTCTTAGATGTCTTGTTAATAATCTCAATGAGAGATTTAGGAATTGTAATGGCTTCCTCAAGTTTTTCACCTTTCTTCAGAATCTCCATCATTTGCTCCAATCTGAATTCAGTTTGACCCTTAACCTTCCAAAAAGTATCCACAAGAGTGTTCTTGGAGAGTTGATTTTTTTTGTGCTCGGACTACAATTATTTAATCTTTTTCCAGATGGAGCCATCCTGATCTTGAACCATATCAAAAATCTTTCCAATTTCACTCAATTTAGACTCAATCTTTTCTAACTTCTCTTTGTATTTTATAACTAAAAGGGGCTAATGGATATAGTAGTTGTAGATGTTGTTAGCTGATTTGATGCGCTGCCTTAACTCATTCATTTTCTTCTTCAATTTTGTGAGAGATATTTTGAGCTGTTCCTTCAAGTGGGAGGTAACTTCTCCTTCTTTCTCTTTAGCCTCAAAACTCATTGATTCTTTACTGCACTCAATCATCTCCTCATGTAGAATGTTCTTCAAGCTTTCCAATATTATCTTACAGTGCTCAACATGAGCATTCAGAACTTCCAGTATCATGTCCTGATCATATGATGGTCTGACTGACCATAACCTCACAACTTTATGCATTCCTCTTTCTTCCTGAATGAGCTGAACATTGTAGATTTTCCTTTGTTAAATCATCATCTTCCTCACTAGCCTCTGACACCTTCTTTTGAGGTTCTTGTTCATTATCTTCATCATATTCTTCATCTGTAATATTCAAAATTTCCTTCTCCTTTCCTTTTCCCTCAATCCTTGGAATCTTTCTTTCCAGAGGGCTAAGTTCAGTAGTTACTTTTCTTTTCTTCTTTCTCACTATGCCACCAAAAGAGGAACCAACATCAATTTTTCTTACCGGCAAAGAAACATTGACTGAACCACACTTTTCAAGCACATTCTTGAAGAAATTTTCAAATTCTAAATCCCAATTATCGAAGCTCTTAGAATAAGAGTATATTTGTTTGCATACCGGTTCGTTTGATTTCCATACTACATTGTCAATTTTCGAAAAGAAATTCAAGAAATAAATTACCGAACATATAATTAAGGTATCAAACCTGAAGGGGTAACCTTTCTCCTTTTTCAATTGTATATTCTCCATGAGATGATCCTTTAACAACCTACATAGGTCAAAGTTCTAAACTTTAATTATTATCTTGTGAGAAATGAAGACTGCCCCAACCGATGTGGCTCCTTCTAGATTTCTGTAGAATATTTTATATGTTATTTCATGTGCAATTTAATTTGTAATAGGATTCTTGATTGTAGCAATCGTCAAGGCCCTTTGATCTCTAATTATTTCGGTTAGGGTTTCAACCTCTTTGTTTCGAATAGATTTATTCCTTAGTATATCTCTGACTTTACAAAATCCAGTTAGATTCTCAATTGCCTCTTTTAAAATAATGTAAGGCTTGTCCAAAGTTAAAAAATCATCATGTAATCTACTTAATATGAATTTCACGAATTCTTCATTCTCAAAGTATGAAAAATCACTCCACATATCAAAATTCCCATGTTTAGCTTCGCTCATTTGCTTTAATTCATCAAGCAGTAACAAATTCATCATAGACCTAATATTTTCATTGTTATATTCATCTAGAGTGATTGAGCCTTTGATTTGCTCCATTTTTTGTTTGTATTTAGGGTTTTCAACCGTACACCAAATTGTATGAAGATTTCGAGAATAATTTGAAGTACTTGATAAATTTTGAGATATCCTGATGAATTAATTTTACTGCTTCGTAATTTTCTCCTGAGTTCTCTCCTTCATCTCTTCTTCGATGCAAAGTGACGAATGATGGTTTTGACTTGACTTTTATAGCTCACACATGTGCAATAAATGCATCTTCCCTAACTTTTCTGGAGACTCTGTTTTCCCAAATAGCAACAGAAAAATATTTTGTGGACCTATAAATTGTCTGAACTCTCTTTGCTAAAGTTATCCAAAACTTTTGTACACCATAAGTACACCTTCTTAACTATTCTCTATGTTCCTGTACCATCAAGGATAGGGGAGGAAGGATTTTCTTGAAAAGACTCCCCCTAGGCCAATGGCCTGAAATCAATTACCGGAAGAGTTACCAGAGGTAGGTTCCAGTGCAGAGCCACTACTAGCATCAGACTCTCTTTTCTTCACCCATTTCTTCTTCATCTGATCTTTGATTTCATTCGTAGTCACTTTTTCTTTTCCTTTATCATTTTTCTCTATATTTTTGCCTCTGTATACCGGACCTCCTTTGTCTACACTTTTGTTTTTGCAGAATTTTGCAATGTGACCACACTTATTGTAGTTGCAGCACACAACGCTTTCTTGTCTTGACCAATCATTCCAATGGCTTCTTCTAGATCTACATTGATTATAAATATGTCCAAGTTTCCTGCATGTATAGCATTCAACATTTCTTCTATCAACGGAGTAACTTGACAGATTTATGCATTCAATTCATTTATGACCAAATTTTTTGCAATTGAAACACTGATCAGAGAATGATGAGACTCTTGAATTCATATTATTTATACACTGAGAAATCATATGAGAAAACTTATTACAAGCAAAAAAATACTCGAGTATGCGCAAGATCATCATGGAAAAAATAGGCCCTTAAGTGGCGATGCAAATTCAAAAAATCAGAGTTAGGCAACTTGACATAAGAATTTGAATAAGTTATCTATATTATTTCAAGAATATGTAAGAATAGAATCTACATAAAATTGAAGGTAGTTTCTAAACTACTAAGTTTATTTAAAATAGAAAAATCTATTCAAGGTGAAAATTTGAAATTTAAATGCAGTAGTACTTAAATTTCAGGGAAAAAAGAAGTAGGTGTATGTCTGACCACCCTAACCACAAAAAAATGATTAAATATTTTTATAAGATTTTAAATATAAGTAGAGGAATCATGTCCCAATGTGTTGCACATTTTTTGTAATTTTTTTCCAAGTTAATAATTAATTATGAATTTTTATTACAACTTTTAGAAAATATAAAAACTTGTATGTCTGACCACCTTAACTTGGTCAAAAATTCATGAAATTCAATTTTATTATTTTTAATCCTATAGCATGTGAAGCATATAATGTGACACATGTTTCAAATTCAAAAAATGTGATACCGTTTGAAAGCTATAGATGTTTTTCAATCAGCCTTTCAATCAGGACTTTAGTCGTAATTCAAATAGAAAATAAATAATAATTATTAATTAAATTCAAAATAAAGCATAATTTATATTGGTGGAAAACTGAGAATCCCCTTTAAAAACCCTTTTTGTTTCATCAATTTTGGGTAAAAAAAAGTCATCAACCACATAGGCCATCATATCACTTACATATCACCACTTTTTGGCCCATCATGATCTTGCACATACCCACCCATTAAAATTTTGTGCATTAGGTTGTCTTATCGGATACCTTCCATTTTTGTTTTATCTAAAATTATTTTGTCCTGATCTAGAACTTTCTCCCTTTTCATATCCAAGACCTCTCTTATCATTTCCACTCTTCTGTCCTTGCGTCAACTCATCAAGTTTTACTGAACTGATCTTAAAATTTTCTCTATATTCATTTCCAATGACAAGATCATTCCTAAGAGTAACAATCTGCTTATCAAGTTCTTCTTCACTGTTTCTAGTTCTTTGTAGTTCACTTTCCAACTCAGTGAATTCCCATTTTATTCTACTGCATTCATCAGATTTTTATTTTAGGTTATGAGCAATATTTTCCTCATTTTTCTTCCTTTCTTCGATTTCTTTAGTCATCTTCATCATCATAGATTCCATCTCATGTTTTAGGTTTGTATTGTCTCTAGAAATATTTTCACATTCTTCGATTATTTCCTTCAAGGTTTGATTAAAGTGAGCATCATCCATATTTTCACTCTCTTTTTGCTTAATCTAATCACAAAGATCTTTCCTCTTCACCCTGGATTTGACTACCTAATCCTTCAATGACTGGATTAATTTCTCAACATCTCTAAGATTTTCTTTCAATTCTTGAACTTCTTCTTTAGATTGATCAAGGTCATCAAGTGCCACCAAAAGCTGTTGTTGAAAACTACCAAAGTCCATCACATTCTAAGATCCACCTCAAGCTACAAAAATTCTTCAGAGGAATTGTGCTTTGATACCAGTTGTTGGACTCAAGGGAACACTAAGAGGGTGGGGGGGTGAATCAGTGTTCAACAAATCTTAACTTTCATTACTCTGAACCTTAACAATTCTATCATTACATTAAAAGAAAGATGCAAACATTCATAATACCATGAAACACAAATTTTTGTGTGGAAACCTTGTTAGGGGAAAAACCACGGTGGAGGTTCATCCACAATTTGAGTACTCAAATATAATTGTTTAGAAAAGGGAATACACTTGCATTCAGGCACATTTCCTAGAGCTCACTGCTCAAAGAGAAAGGCTCACTACCTTACATAATTCAGATTAAGACCATCTGAAGGGTGAATTGAGATAGTAGCATCTATTTATTCTAATTTATAGTTCTGGAGAATCTCATAGATTCGGTTCTAGATCTAATAAGTTCTGATTCTGCACTTCGCACTGCTCTGTTATGCTCTTCACATCACTTATGGACAAATTCACACTACTAAACTATTGAATTTTGCACTACACAATGATGTATTACACATTCAAACTTCTACACATATAATTACATTCACTTTTTAAATGATAAAACCAATCTCATATATATATCTGCAATCAAGGATTTATTCATCCATCAGTTGGCTTCATAAAGTATTAAGTTAATTTCATCTTGTCGGCCAGATCCTCCACTAAATATTTATGCACATCCTCCAAAGTCGGTTAAGAAAAATAGAGGACCCAAACAAAACTTAATCAAGCATGAAGAATTTTAATTGATTACATCTTATACATCTGCAATTACTATACTTGCCAGGTCGGCCTTCTAGCACAGATAATCAAAAAATTAGTGCAAAGATCTTCTAGATCACATACCTATGAGTGCGCATCAAAAATTCCTTCACCAAGGTATTAAAAAGATCAACAAACCTTCCTCAGAGATCCTCAACTCAAAATATCTAACCGATAAGGTGTTCAGATCAACTTTTATGCCTGTAATCGGATGCCCTATTTTTTATATTCTATTCTGCCAAAACTATATTTTATAACCAGATACAAGACTTAGGTTGCATGACTTGGGTTGCCATCAATGACAACACTTATAAGCCATATGCCAGTAGATTCAACATGTTGAATACTTGAGCCCATTTCTATTCCCTGATTAGCAGAGTTGTAACAAGGGATAACTTCACATACCTCCTTCTGTTCACTAGACCATGCATTTGAAATATAACAACTATGATCATTCTCTACATAAATAATGAATGTGCCACTCATTTCACTTGCTTCACTGAGGTGTATATTTTCAACCTTTACTCTAGTCTCTTCTCCTTTATGTGATATCTCATTTCTTAACTCATATGGAGCAACAAAATCATTATCATTACAGGTTGAAAGCATAATAGTTTTTTGATGACCATCTCTAATCTTTTCAAAAAGAAAAAATTATTAACACACTTGGTTAAGCCTAATAGGCTTCAAATCCTTTAGCAAAGCACTCAAACTTGGTTCATAAGATTCATAAATAAATCAATACATACCAAATTTTCAGGTCTGTGACACTCAGGAATTGCAAAAAGAGTATCCATAAATCTTGCATAGAGATTATATGATGATTCTCCTTCATGTTTCCTTATGCAAGAGAGGGATTGAACATATACCATAGGATCACAAATTCATGCAGCTTCTTGATAATTTTTTTGAGGATCTATGTGTTTAATATTATGGAATGATGTGTAAGCTAAAACAATAGGGGTGTGTAATGTAGAAAAATGTATCCTTGGTATTTTCACTCATTTGGGCCTTTCCTATGGATTTTGGCTCGATTTTGCCTAGATATAATATTATAATGTGGCCAACACATTCACATTAGGCCTTGAATGCTTGTAAATCAACAAAAACCTAATAATGTCTTGGAAAGGTGTTGTAAAGTGTTGTAACCCACTTTCACACTTTTCTAAGACCTTTCTGTTATAATTCACCTTTTAACAACCTCTTTTTATCATTTACCAAGCCTTATTTCAAAGTGTTGTAAGGAGTTGTAACAAACTCACACTTTCCTAGGCTTTTCATCAATAACTTGACCCTTTCTTATGTTTAAATGGTCGCATTATGCACTTGCAGGTCATACTTAAGTGTGTTTCAAAGGAAAATCATGTTTAAACATCATTAAACACACTTTAATTCCTGACACCTAATAAAATTGCCCTTGTTGGACCAAGTCGCCACCTTGGGCAGGCTAAGTCCCATCTGGCTTAAAAATCAAAATTGTTTCAATATTCTTGTGGGATATTGTTCTCTAAACCCTAAGGTCAACCCGTGATGAGGTATTTTCAAGAAATTAGGGCAAATCATGTATAAATAAAGGGTTTTCCTCTCATTTTCAACCCTCTAAGTCCCCATTCTCTCATGATCAAGCTATCTATCTTCCTAGTCAAGCAATCAAGAAATCAAGCACTCTAAGAACTTCAAGCATTCATCCATTAGAGCTATTACTTACATATCTTCATACTTCTACATGAAGGGTTTGGTGAGTTGCAACATTTTCATGTTGTTCAATCATCTTTCCCTTTCTATTTTATTTTCATTTTCTAGGGTTTGATTACCAAAATCGGGTTTGACTAAGGCAAACCCCTATTCTCTAACCCTAACCCTTTCCCCCTCTTTGCATGTGTGTTTTTTAGGTGTTGTGTGCAGATTTGTCAAAGAGAAAGGTGTTAAAAGGTGTCAAAATCCAATCAACATCATTCAAAGTCAACAAAACCCTAAAAGAAGCTTGGAGACAACCTATAGGTCAAAGTCTGTAGATTCATACCCATACACATGTCAGGAACCAAAGTATAGACTGAAGGCTACAGATTGCAAATTTCAGATCCCCAAAAGCTGAAGGTGGACTAAGTTGCCATCATTGGTGAATTAGTCCTATTTCTGATACCTTAGTGAGAAGAAGTTTGAGACTCATGGCATCTCGTGGCAACACGCTTGTTGTAGATCTTGGGTTATCTAGAGCTTCCACTCCTAGTATTGATAATAGTTCACTCAACATGGAAACTACCCTTAGTAATTCTTTGCATTAAGGTAGTATGCATATTGAACATAAACATGTTGATATCTCACAAGACAATATCATTCACCTTCATGAGGACTTAGCACACTTGCAACATCAAGTGAGCCTTGAAACCATTTCAGCTACCGCAATTCCAACTATAGAAAACATCCACCACATGCTTGATAGGGAAGAAGTCCTAGACGTTGTGAAGCAAATAGTTGAGATATATCAAAAACATGTTCCTTCCACCTCTAGTGTCTCTCAACCATAAAACATTGTGGTTAGCTAAGGAGGACCTCAAACTCCTCCTCCATCGATAATAGCCGCCATACCTACCTATGCCTCTCCTAATGTCACAACCACAATGCAACAAGTTATCAAAGTGATTCCTCCCATCAGTATTCCTACTAGCATTCCTAACTCCTATGTGGCATCACATGATTTATCCTCTTCTACCATACCATTCATTAGCATTCCATTCAATTTCCCTACCACTACCTTCACCCCATCACCACTTTCCCTTCCACCTCACACCACTTACACTGACCCTCTCATAAAATAACTTTTCCAAACTATCTCATCCATGCAACAACAAATATCTACCATGAACCAAAATCAAAATGGCCCACCCACATATTATGTTTGCAACAACCCATTGTCCCTGGAAATCTTGCAAACCAAAATTCCACAAGTAATAGAGATGCCTAGATTTGAGAATATAGAGGGAATGGAGATACTTCTAACCATGTTAATACATACACCACTTTGTGTAGTGACTTTGTCCTTGATGATAAATTGTTAGCTAAACTGTTTCCTAGGACTTTAAAAGATACTGCCTTGGAATGATTTTCTTCTTTACTGAACAATTCAATTAATTCATTTAATGAACTTGTTGATGCATTTATCAATCATTTCCAAGTGCATAAGACTTTGAAGAAGACCTTGGCTGATTTGATGTATGTAAGCAAAACAATATGAAAAGATAACTGATTTTATCTCACGCTATTAATCGCTTTATTCCAAAATCGATGTCAAGATCCTTGACCCACATCTACAAAATATGTTTATAGAAAACTTGATAAATCACCTTCAAGACAAACTCGCTATGATGAAATTTCCCTCTTTCATGCATTTATGCACAACCCTTTGTGATTATCACAACTTGATTACCAGTCGAGATACATGATCCACTTCTAGTCAAATTGAGAAATCTAAAAATGTCAACCAAACTAATTCCTAACCATTTAGAAAGAAAAACAAAGGGTTTTTACAATTTATCCCCCCTCAACAACCAAGTAGTAGCTGTTAAAATAATGGTGCCTTTTAGTTATGGAGATCCAAAAAGACACTTCACACCTTTACCCAAAACCCTTCATAACACAATGTGTCAACTTTTACAACAAAAAATGTTTACCTTACATATTGTTTATGCACCCGATCCTACTAAGCCTTTACCTCCAAAATTTATCTCTAATGCTTATTTCCATTTTCATAGACCAAATGGAGATGACACAAAACAATGCAAGTGTCTTAAGAATCTTGTTCAAGACCTCATTGATTCTAGTTGTCTATCTATTGCAGGTGTCAATGATCAAGGCAATAAGTATGTTGCCCCTCCAAATCAAAACTTAAAAATCTTCACTAATCCAATGCCCAAACATAATATTTCATTTGTAAAAGCTAGTGAAACTCCAAAGAATGATGTGATGAATGTTGCTAAAAATGATACACATTCTAATCCTATCCTGCATGTGAGCCATGTTAATCCTATGGATAAAATGGTAGGTGTGATAGATGTTATCCCTTGTAAGGGCCAACCTAACAAATCTCTTGATATTAATTTATCCTCTCAAGACATACTTAAAAATCTCCTCGATGGTCCTTTTCACATACTGACCATATCTATGATAAGCCCACTAATGGGATATTAATAGATCCCACCTATGGAGATAATGTGATCACTGAGGATTTTTTGGTATTACAAGATCTTTATCAAGATGATTATGATAAACCTAAAGCATGGATCAAAATGCACAATGGTTTTTCTTTCCCTACGATAGGATTGATTGTCATCCCATTAAAAATAGGACCTAAAACATTGGATGTTACATTCTCCATCATCGTGCAGTCAAACCAGTTTTGTTTGAGGCCAGGCCATCCATGGCTTCGCTCAATGAAAGTTGTCCCTTCGGTTCTTCACAAATGCTTAAAGTTTCCATTTGTCAATGACATATTCACTATCCACCATAGTGGCTTTAACCCCTTGTATTCCAAAGGAAAATTTTCCTTAGAATCCTTTTGGTCTGAGCCCATGGAACCCATCATGCCTTGAAAATATTTCATTTTCATTACTTACCAAAAATTTAAAGTAAAGAAAATAGCCAAATTGTCTCTTTGCAAAATATCCCCATCCACTTCGGAAACTCCTATCTTAGATGAAATGATGCTTCAACCTGAACAAGACCCACCTAACCAAGCTCAACCAACACTTGAAACTTCACCTACATCATCCAAGAGACCTAGAGATTGTGAAAGTAACTCTGTCATGCCTCCTCGCATAAAACAAGTTTACAAAGCAAAGGAGAAAGTGGATGAAAAACCTTCCATGATTCCTTCTATTCCTCCCCTTAGGGATGAAAATAAACCTATGGTTTATCAACCCAATCCTTCACAAACACAACTAGACAACATAATCAAAAGAAACATAGGAGCTAGGGAGTGTAGGCATCGACATCGCGCCCCTTGCTTGCAAGTTACATGAAGAAGAAAATAATGAAAATCATAATCCGCATTTTCCAGATTAAATGTATGATGATCCTCCTCCCCAACCACCACAACATGAACCTATACAGCAACCACAACCAAAGTTACACACTTCAACCGACATCATCATTCATCCTGCTATTGTCATTAATCTGGATGACGATGATGATGAGATTGCTAAAATAGATGAAGAGGTGCATAAAAATTTGAACACATTATTTAACTCTTCCATGAGCTTGCATGACAACTCTCCTCAAATGAGCATTGAACGTGATGCTAGTTCTGCAATTTTTGTTGTCCCTCTAACTAGTTGCCCAAGCTCACTTTACATTGAACAAGATCGGGAGGCGGATGACTTGCTCCCTTACTAGTATTTTTCATTCTCTTTTTCTTTTGTGTATGTATGTAACATGTTCCCCCATACTATTATGTTTTAGGTTCCCTCTCTTTGTAACATTCTTCTATTTGTACCTTCATTCTTCTATATGTCTTGCATTTCTTTTTCTTTTTCTCTTTTCACTTTTTTCCTTCCTTTTGTGGATGATGCAAGGTGCATTGAGATCACAATGTCTCCTTCATGATGACCCAAAAGGATCTTTTTCTTTTCCTTTTCCTTTTGGGGATGATGCAAGGCATTGAGACTGAAATGTCCCTTTTATGTTTTACCCAAAAGGGCCCTTTTTCTTGTGTTGTCCTTTTGGGGATGATGCAAAGCGTTGAGACACCCTATGTATCTTCCATATTTACCCAAAAGGATCTTTATTTTTCTTTGTTTTCTCTCTCTTTATGTCATTCTTCTTGTTCTATGTATTTAGGGGATGATAGCAATTCTGAGCACTCTAAAAAAACATTGCAACAACGAGCATACTAACCCCAAATCTATAGATCCCTTATGTGTTTGGTGTTTTCCCTTTTGGGGGAAATCCCTTCCCTTTCCTTTCTCTTTATTTTTATTTGCATGACACAACCTTACTTGGAGACATATGACTTGGCATAGGGCTTTCCAAGCTGTCTCTCATGTCCTTTCTTTCTTTCTTGCATTTTTCATTTTTCTACTTTAAAGTAATTGTTCACAGTATGGTGTTTCATAATTATTTTAAAGTGGGGGCATACATTGGCATTATTTCTTTTGAATTTTTCCTTTCTCTTGGTTCTTAGTGCAGACTTCTTGTTTCATACGATACGTTTTTCGCTTTGTGGATGACATTGGGTGTAATTTACTTCATAAGTGTGATCTATCTTAGCATATTACATTCCTCTTAGTGGCCTGATGTGACACACTGCATCCCCTAAGTTGTGAATTATCTATTCTTTGATCGGTCCTCTCTTGGAGACATTAGATACAATGTTCCCTAAGTTAAAGACCTTGGATGAACTAAGCAAGACTCCTTTGAACATTATTTTTCATTTTACATTTTGCATTTGTTATATGGCCACCTTGCATAACGCAACTTGCATGCCTATGGTTCCATCTTGTGTTTGTTCATGAGCTCCAAAAATATGAAGTTTTGCTTGTCTCACGAAGCTCAAAATGTAATTTTTCTTTTGTGGCACCTTATTAAAGTTATCAGGAGGTATAAGTTTGGTATGGTTAAGTGGGAAGCCCAACCAATGATATGACTTTCCCCATAGCCACCTGCATGTGTGTGGGTGCTTATCAGCCATGAGTGTATGTTTCTCACCTTTTTGGCCTTCTCACCCAGGGGAAAACCATAATTTTTGTCACCTCAGAGTGAGTATACATCCTCTCGAACAAACAACCTAGACCTAATCCACAACTAGTTGGACAAATGGTCAAAGCTTGATCTGACTTTCTCTTTCCCTCTCTTTCACATCTCTCACTTTCTTGTGTGCTCCTTTGTGCTAATGTTTGGTTTGCCATGGGACCTTGATCCTGGGGGCTTGATCACCCCTCTTGATTATTGTTGTCTCATCTTGCCAGCATGAGTGCATTTGGATACCTCTCAATGTGCATGTTCTGGCTACTTTAGTGTGAGTTTGAAGCAAGTTCATCCTCTCACTAAAGTGGGGGCTAAATTTAATGTAGAAAAATGTATCCTTGACATTTTCACTCATTTGGGCATTTCCTATGGATTTTGGCCTGATTTTGCCTAGATTTAATATTGTAATGTGGCCAACACATTCACATTAGGCCTTGAATGCTTGTAAATAAATAAAAACCTAATGATGTCTTGAAAAGGTGTTGTAAAGTGTTGTAACCCACTTTCACACTTTTCTAGGACCTTTCTATTATAATTCACCTAAACAACCTCTTTTTTATCATTTACCAAGCCTTATTTCAAAGTGTTGTAAGGAGTTGTAACAAACTCACACTTTCCTAGGCTTGTCATCAATAACTTGACGCTTTCTTATGTTTAAATGGCCCCATTATGCACTTACAGGTCATACTTAAGTGTGTTTCAGAGGAAAATTTTGTTTAAACATCATTAAACACATTTTAATTCCTAACACCTAGCAAAATTTCCCTGGTGGGACCAAGTCGCCACCTTGGGTGACTTAGTCCCATCTGGCTTAAAAATTAAAATTATTTCAATATTCTAGCGAGATATTGTTCTCTAAACCCTAAGGTCAGCCTGTGATGAGGTATTTTCAAGAAATTAGGGAAAATCATGTATAAATAAAGGGTTTTCGTCTCATTTTCAACCCCCTAACTCCTCACTCTCTCACGGTCAAGCTATCTATCTTCCTAATCAAGAAATCAAGAATTCAAGCACTCTAAGAACTTCAAGAATTCATCCATTGGAGTTGCTACTTGCATATCTTCAGACTTCTACATGAAGGTTTTGGTGAGTTGTAGCATTTTCATGTTGTTCAATCATCTTTCCCTTTCTATTTCATTTTCATTTTCTAGGGTTTGATTACCAAAATGGGGTTTGACTAAGGAAAACCCCTATTCTCTAACCCTAATGCTTTTCCCCTCTTTGCATGTGTGTTTTGTAGGTCTTGTATGCATATTTGTCAAAGAGAAAGGTGTTAAAAGGTGTCAACATTGCATCAACATCATTCAAAGTCAACAAAACCCTAAAAGAAGCTTGGAGACAACCTATAGGTCAAATTTTACAGTTTGGACCCGTACACCTATCAAGAACCAAAGTACAGACTGAAGGCTACAAATTGTAACTTTTAGATCCCCAAAATTTGAAGGTGGACTAAGTCACCATCATTGGCGAATTAGTCCCACTGCTGTGCTTGAAAAGTGAATTTTGTAGTTCTGGATACACATTTCCCTAAAACTTGTTTTGGTAGAATCTCCCCAAAACAAGACTAAGTCACCTAGCTTGGTGGAAGTGTCCTAGTTGGCCTCAACAATAGATTCTGAAATATTCTAGAACTCCTCTACATCAATTTTTAGGTGCACCTCTCCAATCTTATTCATTTTTATTATAATTTGCATGCATTCTTAGGTCATTTTACATAGTGTTTTTAAGCATCTTGCATTTCATTAGTTTCAAATTATTAGTTAGTTTCTTTCATTAGTTTTCAACATCTGGACACATTTCAATCACACTTAGCATTAGTTTTGAATGAACCTCCTAGGTTTTGGGGAGAAAGAACTCTCTCCTTTTAGGTGAAAAACCCTAGAAGTATTAGAGAACCCCTTTTCCCCCAAAATCTATGGTTTAGGGTGTAATTGCTTTGACATTAATTTTTAACTTTTGACTTACACCTTTCATCAACATTTGGTGTCTTAGGGTAGCAAACACTTGTAGAAAAATGAGCCTTGTGCATTCCACATTTCCAGTTGTTTTTAATGTTCATGGCTATATCATAGGCCTGATGCAAGGTTTTAGGATCCTTATCTCTCAGCAGATAGCTTGTCTCATTATCAAAAGCTCCCAAATAAACAACCAAACATACTACATCACTTAGTCTCAAAACCTCAGGAATATCCCTCAATGTTTTATCAAATCTTTGGTTAAATATTGGGACCAACTCATCCTCTTCTTTCTCAATGCTCATAAATTTATTGATCATATAACTAGTATTGATTCTTTCACCAAAATGCTCCATGAACACTGCTTTGAACTCACTCCAAGAATAGACAAAGCATCCTAGTAAATCAGAGAACCAATCTCTTGCATCTCCTTTTAGATATTGAAAAAATAGCCTCATGATCACATCCTCATGATCTACCTCATAGTCATCCATCAAATTATTGAATTCTTCCAGATGCTTACTTGATGATTCAGACTTATCACCATTGAATTTTTGTATTTTATCTCTAATTTTAGATTGAATGACATTAGGTAAACCACAAATTCCATCAAAATTTATGGCTTTGTACCTTTCAGTGCTGAAACTTCTTCTATTAAATGACAGGGACAACACACTATGCATTGCTACATTTGGGTCCACATAGAGATGCATAAGGTGATGATACATTTTCTTATACCCTTACAAGCCTTTTCATATTAACTTTTCAGTTATACAAGGAAACTCAAACTTCTTTTACAACATGATCTTAATCTTTTACAATGCAAATTTCTACCTCAACTTTCTTAAGATCTTCTAAATGTGTTTCTTCAAGAATATAGCATACTTCATTTCATAATGGACACTACAAATTATAACTCAGATGTTGCATGATCATGTCGGAGTAGAACTTTCAAAGTTCTGAAAACCTCTAGCTTGGCAATCCCAAAGGTATGTAGGAAAATCACTACTATTCCATTTCTTAGTGCTTAGTTTCACTCAATAGGGAACAAATTTTTTCAAGACTTTCAAATATGGTTTTCACATACAAATGTATCATTCTTGAAAACCAAACAATGAAAAATACCTGGATATGTTGCAACTACTACAAATTATTCTTCCTTACTAGAACCTTTGTAGATTTGAAACTGTCTTCACATCTTCATCAGGTTCTTTAGAAAAAGTCACCACCTCTCTTCATAGAGGACTAAACTTCAAGCAATAGGAAGCTCCTTCAAAGATGAATTTCCTTCTGGGTCTTCTCCCACAATAGAGACAAATAAATTCATTTAAAATTTCTACAACAAAGCCTCTTCCAAGTCTCAAAACTTTAGTATCTAAACCAGATGTTCAAATTCACCACATTCTTGACTCTATGATATGACAATCTGTAACTAGAGATTCAAAGTTAATCCCCAGTAGAGTCACTAGTTTGTTGGTGACTCAGCTGGGCAAATAAGACTCCACAATTTTAAACCTCTGGTTACAAATAATATTTCAAGATTTTGATGAATCCTTGATAAGACAGTCTACAACCAAATTTCAAAGTTATCCCCAGTAGATTCGCCAGTCTATTGGTGTTTTTTCTAGCAAAACCTTAAAATCCTCTAAAGGGTAGCCAACCCTTATGCTCAAGAATATTCAAGTTCAATGGCCAACAAATGGGAGCTCGATATACAAAATTTTCTCCCCTGCACTTCAGGCTCTGTTAAACATGGGAGGGTAATCCCAACAATGTGCTTTAAGATACTTGTGTTCGATAGTATCAAACACACAAAGAATAAATGAATCTCCTTTATATGCTTAACAAAAACAATACCCTAAAGGTATGGCTGACCTTCATGGTAGTGTACACATTAAACATGAGAGATATGAGTCATTGAGTTCCACACACACACACAACAATATTGATAAGTAAATTTGAATATAAATTTTAGTTGCTAACAACATAATCTCAGGAAATTGCAACATCAAGAGACTAGTTCCTAGTCCTAGGGTGGAGTCACCTAAATCAAATAATCTCAAACTCATTAAAAAATTAACTCTGTCATAACTATGCCTATCAGATGATGCATTAAACATTGATAATAGAAACCAAACAAGTCATACTTTATTAATCCAAGCATATAGTTGCACAAATCTCCATTCCTTTTAATACAATTTAACTTACTCCTTGAATATGAGCAATAACAGTGAAATAACATTAAGGGAAATACAAGAAGATGAACAACATAAACCCTTGATTTCATTATATTCAAAACTTATGCAATGTACACAATGGAGAAAACTAACACATAATATCTTGTCATTTATTTATCTAATATGATAGTGTTGTAATTACATTCTCAGTTACAATATTCAAAAAACTTCAAGAACCTAAAATCGACACTATACATTTGAGACCCTGTTACAAATGTATTCCTGTGAGACCAAACTGTAAGAATTTTTTTGAAAGAAGCAAAAGATCCGCACTTAAGGAAAATACATAAACCCTAAGTGGAGATCCTCAATAGACATCTAGTACCCTCTTCTCCATTGATCAGTAACTGCCTCCAACACTTGAAAAATCTTCAATTTGCACCTTGATTCATGCCTCTTGCATTTGCTTGCCCTGTAACAAAAAATATTCACCATGATGACCTTCTTCATCCTTTATGACCTATTGTACAAAATATCTGTTTTGTGAAAGAATAAAAATATCTGTGAAAGTCTTTCACTCCTCATTTAACCCACAGTTGAAAACAAATAGTTTTTACCATGAAATAAATCCTTCATTCTTCACTCTTGATTGTAAAAATATCCATTTCACCTGTTCATTCAATTTACCCTCTGCCTTTATATGCAACTCCAAGCCTCTGTTTTCATAGTGAATTTTTTTTAGACTTAGCAGGCCCTTTATTAACCCTTTAGAAATAAAAAAAATTATTCTAACTTGTGTAGGCTTTAAATATTACTTCATCAGGCAATAAAGAAATATTTACCTATGAGTGTACAAATTTTAAATTCCCAACATTTAAAATTTAAAATCATTTACTTATGGGGGCTTTATTTTAATAGCACCGAGCAATAAAATAATCTACCTATGCCTCATATTTCCCCAACAACTCAAAGATTCACTTTTACTTTTAGTGGAGGCTTTGAATTTTTTTATCCGGCTGTAACAAACACTTTACCCATGCTTTATCATTTAATCTACCTCCGACCATTTAAATTTTTTTTCAAATAATATCATTTTTCATTTTATCCCCAAGCCCACCATTACCTCACACAAACCTTTACCGATCACCATCGCACATCACAAATTTGGTGTGAGAAATGAAGAACTTAATAGTGATGCACGATGGAGAAAACATATTATTGCGCATTGCAGATGTATCAAGGAGAGAAGGCTTGAGAAAAATGATAGGTGAAGTTATCGCTCCATCGCGGATGCACCAAGAAGAATAGGTCTTCAATCAGTGATGAGCGAAATTGCTTCTCATCCCATTGCATTGCTTCACTCCATGTTCAACCATTCCTCCATGGATATTGGCTACACCCAGTAGACGCTTGCAGCAGTTAACATGTATTTCTATCTCCATCTCATCGATGCTAGGAGTATGAGAGATCACCACAATTTTAATCGACCAAATCATAGAGCACAACCATAGATCCTTCCAATCGCTTGAAAAACCCTAGCAACCACGTTTTTACATTTTTACTTCCAACAAAGAAAGTTTTAATTCCTCCTTTTTTTTGTTGTAGAAGACTTTTTACCTGTTAGTATACCATTTTTATACTTCACCTTCAAAAATTACTCATGAAATAATGTCAAGATTAATTCTTCACCTTACACAAACTGTACCCAACAACCATCATCGTGTGTCACCAAAATGAAGATCAAATGGCCACACAAAACAATGATGCATGATAGAGAAAACAAACCATCGCACCAGCATAGATGTGATGTGGAGAAAAATAAAGCTAACGGTCATGGGTGATGGAAAGGAACTTCCATCACTGATCACTAATATCAAACGGGAAACACAAATCAAAACAATGACCAACAATGAGTTTTCCCGTGCAGTGGTGAAAGTCATGTCTCGACCAATCAAAAGAAAGAATTAAACTTTCTTATGACTAAAAACATTTGAAATACATTTTAATTTTCCCTAAATTCACCTTTCACATTTGCATAATGTTTAAACTATTCAAAAATATTTTAAACATTATAAAAATTGCAAATTTTAATTATGCTTTTAAGCCAAAATGGAGAAATTTCACTGTGCACAAAAGGTGACCCCTCGAACCGAGATTTTTTGCATGCAACCATAATAAATTATTTAGAGAAAACCCATTTCGTCAAAACTTGAATCTCCAAAATATTTCTAAGACCTCCTTTGTAAAATGGTCTACTGGATGCGTTTGCCGTAACTAAAATGCATTAAAATAATGCATCATATGAACTCTGTTTTTGAAAAAATCAGTATTGGAGATGTTTTAGACCAAACAAAGAAATGGGTTTCCTTTAGAATTTTGAAATCTCAAACTTTCTAAAACATCAATTTTGGCCCTGTCGTAGTCAGCAAAGCATTAATTAACCCATCAAAACTCATCTGGGAGGCACGAAACTACACAAACATGTAGAAATTTGAACCAAAAATTCTGTACAACAAATAGCTTGGAAAAATTCATCTTTAGGTGCAAGATATTCAATTCCAAAGTGGCTCACTCAGAATTTTCTGCAACTACACCTATCAAAAACCAAGCAAGGTTCACCAAGTCACCATCTTGAAAAGAATACCAAATCATCTCCTGGGAAATTGCCACTGCAAACACCAAATAATTTAGGTGCATTGAGCATGAGTGTAAGAGGGCTTTCCTTCAATCCACATTCTTCATCAGATACTGAGGCTCAAAGATGACCTTGAAACATTTTGGAAATGCAGATGTAAAAACATAACAAATTGCATCTGCTTTTGACCTAGTAAAAATATCAAATCTGATTTTGAGACACTAAAAATAGATCAAGGAGCACATGAATATGAGGGGAATGTAGAGCAAAAATCCATTTTCCATGACGATCATCCAGCTGTGAAATATCGATTTGAACAAGAGGCCACTTCGCAGGACTGAGAGTATGCAAAGAACAAAACAGCCCCAGAACCCTCCAGCTTTGCTTTTCAAAATCTGATCTAAACTCATCATAGGAAGATGAAATCAATCATACATGTTCAAATATGAAAAATGAATACACCCACCAAGGGATTTGGGATGAAAGAAAATGGGCTTCGAATTATGACCGTCCAAAGTAGGTCATTGGGGCAAAATTTTCAGGTGCATTTTTGAGTGTGTAGATCAAATTTTTCAACATGGGCGCTTAAAATTTTATAAATTTGAAGGTGCCATAAAGACACAAAAAATGAATCTTCAACAACACTTACTGACCCAAAAAACCTATCCTAATATGGTAGAATTATGAAAATATCACCTCAATAATAGATCTTGAGATGAATCCCATTAGTTGGGATTGGAAGCTCCTCTCCTTCAAGATTTGATAGCTGAGAGGCATTGTGTGGCTTGCATTTTTTGATCATGAAAGGACCACTCCACATAGCATCAAATTTGGTGTCTTTTTTTAGCTCATTCCATTTGTGAACAAGATCTCCTTCATTAAAAGTTCTTGGGAATGCATTCCTGTCAAATGTATTCTTCATGAGTGCTTGATGAATCTCAATATTTTGAAGTGTGGGCATGTGCAGGATCATGATGGGCCAAAAGTGGCAATAGGAAAAAGTAGCGTTTTTCACTCGCCAAAAAATGCAGAAATCCCGAGTTGACTTTCTTTTGGGTTGGGTGTCAGTACATTGCTCCATAGCAATGCACAAGCCTAATTTTTACAAATCAGATATCCGTTTTGAATTGGATAACCGATTTTTAAAAGTATAAAAAATCGGGGTTGGGCAATATTTGAAAACATTTAAAAATGTATTGTGGTGGTAAATTTTGGTGCCACAAAACTTATATCCGATTTGAAACGGATATCTGATTTGAAACGGATATCCGATTTGTGGCGCACATAAACCCAAGAGTAATTAGGAGGTGTAGGGTGGACAAGAGATAGAGAGAGAGAGAGGGAAAGGGAGAGAGAGACAGAGAGGGATAGGGAGAGAGAGAGAGAGAGAGAGAGAGAGAGAGAGAGAGAGAGAGAGAGAGAGAGAGAGAAGGAAGGGGAAGGGAGATGGAAGGGGAGGAG
>CM021102.1:830374353-830424825 GCA_007115665.2 Sequoiadendron giganteum
ATATATATATATATATATATATAAATATTTATACATTAACTAGAATATATAAATAATATTTAAATATTATACATAATAGTATAATATATTATATATTATACATAATTCTGTAAGAGATTATCATAAATTATAAATTATATATTGAATTATAAACTATATTGTATATTCTCAACTAGATATATTAAAATAAACTATAAATTATTTATTGCAATTTTTTAAATCATATATTAAAAACTATATTAGATTTTTTAAAATATATATAAAATAAATCGGATATCTGATTTAAATCGGATATCTGATTTGAAAATTGCAATTTTTTAAATAATATATTAAAAACTATATTAGATTTTTTAAAATTTTATATAAAAAATCGGATATCCGATTTGGATCGGATATTCGATATGTCTGACACAAAACCTACTACCTAGGGATTAGCCTCGGGTTTGCTTCGAAATTTGGCTAGGACATGCCAATCCTAAGAAGTCAACACAAAAAACGTGTTTAACAGCTTACCTTGCTTTTCTAGACTTCGCCCATGTGGCTGATGACTTTTTTTTAACCCTAAATTGATGAAACGAAAAGGGTTTTTAAAGGAGATTCTCAACTTTCTAAAAATATAAATTATTTTTTATTTTGAATTTAATAAATAATTATTATTCATTTTCTATTTGAATTACGACTAAAGTCCTGATTGATAGGTTGATTGAAAAATATCTATATCTTTCAAACCGTATCACATTTTTGAATCCAAAACATGAGTCACATTCTATGCTTCAGTTACTATAGGATTAAAATAAATAAATTGAATTTCATGAAGTTTTGACCAAGTTAAGGTGGTCAGACATACGAGTTTTTATATTTTTTAAAAGTTGTAATAAAAAATTCATAATTAATTATTTCCTTGGAAACAAAATACAAAAAAGTATGCATCACATCGAGACATGAGTCCTCTACTTATATCTAAAATCTTATTAAAAAATATTATCATTTTATTGTGGTTAAGGTGGTCAGACAGACACCTACTTCTTTTTTTTTCCCTGAAATTTAAGTACTACTGCATTGAAATTTCAAATTTTCCCCAAATAGATTTAAAATAAATAAATATATCTAGTAGTTTAGAAACTACATTCAATTTGCTACAAATTCTATTCTTACATATTTTGAAATAATATAGATAACTTATTCAAATTTTTATGTCAAGTTGCCTAACTCTGTTTTTTCTGAATTTTCATTGCCACTTAAGGGCCTATTTTTTTCATGATGATCCTGCACATACCCATGTTTGTCTTCTTGTTTCCTCAAACTCTATCAACTCAACAAGCCTTACGTCCATCGGTTCTTCCTCCATCATTTCCAGCTCTTTGATCAAACTTAGTGTTGGGAATTCTAGTAAGATGGGAAGCTTGGCTTCTTTTCCATAAACAAGAACACATGGAGAATTACCTTTAGACCTCTCGGCTGTAATTCTATTAGCCCATAAGTCTATCTTCATCTTTTTATTCTATCTTCTCTAATTCTTAATGATCCTAATTAGATTTTTATTAGTTGACTCAGCTTGTCCATTACCTTGTGGATAATAATTGGATGAAGTGTTAAAAAAGAAATCATTCTTAACAATCCATTCAGTTATTGTCATTCCTACAAAAGCTAGTGCATTATTTGAGATGATGGATTTAGGGATACCAAACCTTGTTACTATGTCCTCATAGAAATTTAATACTACACTTCTATTTGCCTCCATCAATGCTACAACCTATATCCATTTTGTGAAATAATCAGTGGCTATCATTATCCACTTGTGCCTTGAACTAGAAGGTGGGTTTATGGGTCCAATGAAATCAAGAACCCACTTCATGAATGGCTACTCTACTTGAATTGGATGCAAAGGTAAGGCTGCTAATCTTTATTTTCCTACAAATATGGCACATTGTTTGCATTTTCTCACCCACGCATAAGAATCCTTATACAAATTGGGCCAATAGTAGCCAACTCTCATGATTTTTAGAGCTGCAGTTCTTGGTTTAAAATGGCCACTAGTTGATCCATTATTAAATTCTTCCAGCACTTGGTTAATCTGATCAAATTCTATGCATCTCAATAAAAATCCATGTGAAAGTTCCTCCTATACAAATTTCCATCCAAAATGACATAATGAATGGATTGAAGTCTGAAATACCTTCCTTTTGCATTGTTTAGGCCTTGTGGAAACTCACCAATTTAGAGGTAATTCATCATTTCTTGAATCCAACTTGTAGGAGGAGTTGGGACAAACATTTGATCTTCATTATCTAACACAAGAAGAAATTCTTCTTTGATATGTTTGTTGTCCTCAACCTTACAAGCTAGTTGCTCACACAATCCTTTACCTCTTACCAACTTTGCCACTTTAATGTCTAAGTCATATTCCATGACTTTGGTTATCCAACAAACCCCCTTATCATTTAGATCCTTACAAAGAAAAAATATTTAATGCTTGGATGAGAAACCATAAGATGAATCTTATTATTTGAAAGAAAATATTTTAATTTCTTACAGCTTCTTATGACAACTAAAACATGTTTTTCCACAAAGGTATAGCTTTCCTGATAACCTTCCAAACCTTGGCTGAAAAAAGCTATTGGCTACTCTATTCCATCTTCATTCTTCTGCACCAACATAGCTGAGATAATATCAATGCTCCCAAAAGCATATAGTATGAAATCTTTAGAAAAATTTGGGTTTACAAGAGTAGGTGCAACTGTAATTGCTTCTTTGATCTCTTCAAAAATCCTCTTGGCTTCCCTTGACCAATTGAAACTTACATTTTTCTTCAATATAGCTTTTGTAGGCTTCAAGAAGATTACAATGTTAGGTATAAACCTTCTAATAAAGTTTATTCTTCCTAAGAAGATCTGTAGACCCTTCTTATGAGCAGGTAAAGCTAAGGCTAAAATTTCTTTTACTCTTTTAGGATCTATGGTGATACTTTGCTTTGATACTTTCTGACCTAGAAATCTACCTTCATGGACAATGAAAATGCTCTTCTTAGGATTGAGAGAAACACCATATTCCTTGCGTTTCTCAAATATTTTCCTTAAGTGATCAAAATGTTCATTAGCATCTTTTGGAAAAATAGTTGTCATTGAGATAAACAAGTACAAACTTGTTCACAAGGCCTTGGAAAGCCATGCCCATAGCTCTTTGGAATTTTTCCCCTGTATTGGACAACCCAAAGGGAATCTTTCTATATGCCATGGCTCCCCATTGGGTGGTAAAAGTAGTTTTGAACCGATCTTCTTCTTTTTCCAAAATCTGATTTTACCTTGAATAACCATTTAACAATGAAAATCTATTAGATCCCGCTAAAACTTGCAAAATTTGCTTCATTGAGGGCAACAGATAATGATCTTTGAGGGAAGCTTTGTTTAGATCTTTAAAGTCAACACATAACCTAATCTCACCATTCTTTTTCCTAACATGTACTAAATTTGAAACCCAGGATGTATGCTTAATAGGAAAGATGATATTACCTTGGATCAACTTGTTTAGCTTTGTTTTCATAAGGTGTTCCAACTTTTGATTCAAAGGCCTTTTCTTTTGTCTCACTAGTTTTGCATTGGGTTCCAACTCAATGGTGTGTTGAGCCAATTTAGGGTTATTTAACCTTTCAAATATTCATATTCCCAAGAAAATACATCATTAAATTCTTGACAAAGAAAAATAAAAGAATTCCTTTCTTCCTTTGTGCATGCCTTTCCAAGCTTAAGGAGCTTATCTTTAAAGATCTCAATGGGTTTGCAATGCTCCTCTTTTATTGACATGCTGGTTTTATCTTTCCTCACTTTATCATCAGTGTTGAAAATAGATTCTAAAGTTACCAAACCTTTTGGAAACTTATTTGACTTCAGCTATAGAATCTGATTATCATACTATTGCTGCCATTTTGTTGATTCCCAGCTGTAAATTCAACTTCTTCAATGAAAATATTTAATATTTTTTCATCACTTTCAAATACTTTCCAACTGGTGTTGTTATCTGGAACTTATGGCCTTACAACCGCCTTTACATATTGTTGTACTTGAACATTTTTCACCTCTTTTGGGATGTCAAATTGTGAACCTATGACAACCAACCTATCAAATTCTTTATTTTGATTTCTTGGAATGGAAAGTGCAAGTTGAAAGCATCAAACTCTTCTATAAGATCTCAAACTCTATGCTTATACAACTTAAGCAAATAATTTTCAGTCACATTAAGATTTCTCACCTGATTCACTACCAATTTTGTATCTCCAAATACATGTAAGCACTTGATTCCTTTCTTTCTTACACACTCTAAGCCATGAATTTGAGTGCCTCATATTCTACTAAATTGTTAGAACAACTGAAAGAAAATATTATAGCTGAATAACATCTTTCACCACTAAGAGAGATCAACATAGCACCTCCACTAGCACCAACTCTACTTCTTGAGCCATCAAAATATAGCTGCCAAAGCTGATTAGACTACTATTCATACTGTTGTTTTACCTCTTTCACCAAATTTGGGATAGCTACATCTTGTTCATGAATCATGTATATCCCTAGTCCTACTTTATCGATATGATTGAAATTATCAATTTCATGATTTTCAACTGCCCACTCATCTAAGTTTAGATCGGGTATGCCTTCAATGGAAGTGTTGGGGTCTTGGATTATGGATTGATATTCTTTTTGTGAATGGTAATATTTTCATTTATGGCATTAGGAACATATGGATAAATATGATATTTAGCAAGAAGCTCTAATTTTATGGTTACACTAGTGCCATATCTTGTCCTAAAAAATAGATGTGACCAATCAGATGATGGATATCCTCCCAAATTTGTAGTGAAATCCCTAGAAAGGAAAATGGAAAAGAAAGGTGGAAGATCTATGGATTGGATATCCCATGGGATTGAAAAATTTGGGCAAGCATGTAAGGTAAGAGCTAGATTTTTAATCACTCCAACTAATTTTATGGTTGTCCCATCCAACTAAATAACCCCTTTTGAAATAGGTTCATATGTTAACCCCAACTTATCTACTAGTTTTTTTGGCATCACAAAGCTACTTTCTCTTGAGTCAATCATGCAATTTTTAACTAAGTGCAAGCCAATAATCAGACTAACATAAAATGGGGGTAGTTTAACCTCTTGAGTTGGTTGTTCACTATTTGTTTCAAGGTTGTTTGCAAGCACAAATTTGGGCTGCTCTTTAGGAGGCTCATTTGACAATGAAATCCTAGCTAAGGCATCTTGCAATAAGTATTTTTATCCAGGGATATACATAGCATCTATTGAATTGATAAACTAATAGTAGCTTTCTTCATATGATACACAATATTAAATGAACTAGTACTAACCTTTTGTTGTCCTTTAGAAACAACAACATCAGTTTGTGCTTGTAGAGGTTGTGATTGTATTTTTGGATGCTCCTTACTTGCCACCACTTGACCCCTTGGAAAAATATGAATGTTTTGAGAAGACGAAGGCCCAACTTGGCCCTCTTGACTTGTAGAAGTCTAATTTTTTCTCTTATTAGCTTGTTGTTGGCCTTTACCAACTTGTTGCCCCATGTCAACAACTCTTTTCTTTGACCTTGTATTGGCTTCTATGGAGGTATATGACTGATTTTGTCCTTGTGATTGATTCACTCCACATAATGTGTTACCTTTCCAGTTCATCAAAGCAACATCATGGGCATCTTGTACATTTTTAGAACCCTGTTGTCCACTAGTTTCTTTTTTCACATCTTATGGGATATTAGTATTATTTTGTACCATAAGAGCCTGATTCAACATTCCATTGGAACATGTGTTATGATTATGAGGTTGGTTACATGGAAAAAACCATTCATAATCTTGTGCCATATTGTTTTGCACAGGCATGAGCTCTCTAGAAGAGCTGGAAGTATTGGGATTACAAGGTTGATAAGGTCTAGTATTGTAATTCCTTCTTTGACCCTAAGAATCAACCTGATAAGGTATCCTATTAGGTTGATATGGTGCTTGATATGGTCTAGGATTTTTTCCTACCTGATTCTTCATATTCACTAATTCATTACCAATAGTTTTTAATAGGCTTCTAATCTCTTGAAGCTCTTGAGATTGGGCTGAAACACCCTTCGCTTGGTATGAAACTTGGTAATTCAAGGCTGAAATAGAAGGAACAACAACTATTGGGGGTAATGGAAATGGTATAGGTGGTTGAACCTCGAGAAAAAGAGGCATTGGAGGCCTTGGGGCTATTTTACCAGCTTGTATGAGGTTGTTTTTGCTTTAATAGCAATGTCATATGCATTAGGAGGTGTATTTTCACCCATAGAATGAATCATTATAGATATATCACTATTAAGGGATTTTAGGAAATATAAAAATGCATGTTGAGTTAAAGGCCTTACTGTTGATGGGATTTTATCCGTCTTCTAGAAATGGTAGTTGAAGTCAGACATGTGTTCATGTGGAGCTCTCTCGATGGTACTTAGTTGCTCCACTAAAGATAAGTGATTTGACTTGTCTTCAAATTGCTTGTGAAAACCATTACCCAATTCATCCCATGTTCTGATTAAGTCAATTGGAAGACTCGTGAACCATTGCAAGGCTTTTCTTTTCAGTGGTGCAACCAAGAGCCTAATTGCTACATTCTTAGCTGTGATAGTATGAGCTGAAATTTGCTCAATAGGGTAGTCTGATTTTCTCTTGTGAAAGAAGGTAAGATTTTAAGGGCTACCATAGGAATACCATTGTGTTGAGAAATAATTAATGGGTTGCCCTCATTAAATGGTGCAAAGTCAAACTACCTTTCCATTAGAATTATCGATACTTATATATTTTGTACTAGAACTCTTGGAATAGGACTTGCAGGCCTATAATTTGGAGGTGTAAAGCATAATCTACCTGGGTTAGGACTCCTTGTTGCCCTCCCTTTTATTCTTGGTGGTGATATCTGCAAATACTCAAAGGGAGAAGAGATTCCTCTTGTTTGTGCTCTTCTCATGTGCTGATTACACTAGATTTTCCTAAAAATAAGAGATAAGAGTTGCCAGGTATACGTTTGTAACCTCAAAAGGTCAAAAAAATTGCTGCATGCTATACCAAAACAACAGTGAAAATATTTGTATCTCCTCACTGAAAATGAATTTTAGTGTCCCACTAGGCGTGCCAAAAACTGTTGTCATGAAGGATTGCGCCCTGAGTGTTAAGTGTTAAAGCTTGGAAATCCTGTGCAACATGGGAATATCCTTAGGCATGTGGGTTTCCTAAAATGAGGATGAGCCTCCAAATTATGGGCTAGTTTCCTTTGAAAACCTCCTAAAACTACTAAAATTGATTGGGAAAAGGGTAAGAAGGATGCTTTGGAAAAGAAATTCTACTGCTACTAGGAGGTGATGCACCAAAATTTAAACTTTACTAGCTATTCTAAACTCACAATCAAACTCAAAAAAAGAGAGTTGTTTGTTCATAACTCAAAGATGATCATGAAATGCATAAGTGATTTATGAGAAGGTTTGTATTTAGTTTATGAGAGAAGGAAAACGAGTTTCACATCTTTAGCTACTTGAATATTTTAACACAACTCATAACCTATACTAACATGATTTATTTTTCTTTCATAGTTCATAAATGAGACATATTTAAAGGTTTTAAAAGGGAAAACACAATAAAAATATCAAATCGTTTGTTTGCTGTGCTCATAACAAAAGATTTATTGAGAAATAACTATTTTCTTTTATTGAATTTGAAAGGAAAATTGTTGTTACAACTAGAAAAATGATTCTAAATTGTATTTATATTGTGATTTACAATGCTCTTGCTTTGTTGTGTTTGCAAGTAGCAAGAAAGAACTAACTTCAAAAAAGAAGAATGGAAGAATACATAGCAAAAGGAGCTTGGTTGTGACTGAAAGAGAAGATTGAAGATGAACTAACTATCTTCCTTTCTTGAAATCTCCTCCAATTTTTCATGAGTGATCTTATTTTGGTCGTGCACAAGAGAAAAGCCTTCAAAAAGGTGTTTA
Source organism: Sequoiadendron giganteum (assembly GCA_007115665.2). NCBI lineage: Eukaryota > Viridiplantae > Streptophyta > Pinopsida > Cupressales > Cupressaceae > Sequoiadendron > Sequoiadendron giganteum. The sequence continues at coordinate 830,382,368 of CM021102.1, forward strand.
GAACTGCTCCAAACAAGTTGTTTGCAGCTTGAAATGTTGCCTGAATTGATGTTGCACCCATGTGGGGTCTTGAACTGAACTAGAACTACCCAAAACTCCTCTATTTAGGCCCCTAACTGTTTGTTAAGACACTTTACATGACGTGTCTCCTTTGCTGGGCGTATAAGGTGAAAAATCCTTAATTTGAGGGCTCCAAATTGCTCTTTATTGCATGATTTTAGGCTTTGACTCCACCTAACTTCAATCTCACCCATTAGGGCTTCTAAAAATGGCCTAAACTACCTCTAAGAACTTGATGATTGAGCGTAGACAGGTGATAACTATTGATCATCTCATCTCTGCCATGACTGCTCTTTATATCTAGAAGACTCCCTACTTCCATTTAAGGCCTACTATTCTTCATAGATCTCTACTCATTTTATTGCTAAATTTCCACTAATTGTGTTTAGCAAAGTCATTATGTCCTGATTGCAATGAGATCATTTCTTTTTTACTACTGACTAGCTTCCACTCTCCCATCAATTAGCTAAGCTTTAAATTATGCATTGACATTTCACATTGTTAACCAACTATGACTATAGGTTTATAACTATAGGTTTACATCATGCTAGGGTTTGAATTTCAACATCACTGCCTTCTCCAAGAATGTTTCTCAGTCATGCAACTTATGCCATGATAAAAACATGATCATGCACCTCTTTCCTACCTCATATACTTAAAATCTCATCCTATGATAGCCTTACACTGTAAATGGTTGAGACTACCTTGCCAGAACCGTAATAGGGCTTATGACTATCCTTAATAGGACTTAAACATTGTATCCATGAAACCAATTTATGACTTCTAAAAATTCAACTAGATTGACCTCCTTGGAATATTTCTATCACTATTATTTTTCAATATCATATTGCAATCAAGACTTTATAAAGACTACTAGCAGAATGATAGGGTACATGTCTCTTGCTCCAGCTCAGTCATTCATCATCAACTATTTCTCCTTAAGGTGTTGGCCTATCCTTTTGTGATAGAACTGCCCTTGGTCATTTCCTTGACTATTTCAAACCTCAAACTCTTTACCTATGACCTACCAGTCCCTACTATCATTAATCATGGTACCTTCTCCTCATTACATCTTCAAGAATTCCTTTTAGTGTAACTGCTTTAGATCACAGTCCCTTCCTAACTCTCAAGGAAATTATCTTTCTTTGCAATGTATGGTCATGTTTATCATTTATCTCACTGTCAATTGCTAACACTAATGGTCTTGTGGTCTACACTTTGAAACCCTACTGTTCATGAGTTTCTTTATTCATCTTTTACCATCCTTTATGCCTTTGAAACTTTGTGCATTAGACCTCTATTCCACACTAGTCACTCTATCCCTTACCCTTGCACCATACTATACTCATCTCCTGTGTACACCATACTTGACTTGTCATCTACTATCATGCCCATATCCTTAGTGATTGTCCCTTCTTTTCTAAGTTGACTGCTAATTCAATAGCTTTGCTTTTTTGGAAGGACTATCCTTTTGCCTTTACTGTCACCTTCTTTATGATTGAAAGAATATCTTGAATAGTTAAGAGTATCCTCTCTTTGTTATGAACATCAATACCCTATCTTTTGTAGCATGTACTTTAGATCTAATCACTATTTATCTCTCAACTATTGTAGACACATGTTCTTAGTTTCTTGATTAGCTTCAAAGAAACTTTCATAAAAAAATTTCTCAGAGTGATATATGGTATACCCTAGCATAAGCATGTATTATTCATTTCTTGTTGCTCACTACCCTACACATTTGTCTACAAACCTCATGCTCTATTCCTCATGACTAACTTCTCATAAAATACTACCTTTTTTGAATCATTGTAGTAGATCTGCTATTTCTTATGAACCTAAAGACATGTGAAATCATTCTTAGCTCTATTCTTCATAAGTGTAGACACTAACCTCATGTCCCCATGTGACTGCTTAACTCCATTTTCTGTTTGTATTTAAGCAACAGGTGTGTTCCCATGCATGAATTTTATTGTTGGGAAAGGATAATTTGGAATATTTTCCTATTTTAATGGAGCAGCTAAAGTTTAGGAATTGAAAATACACTGTGGAAAAAGAGGGGGGTTTGGAAATGAGTAACAATTGCATATTGATAAAAATCCATGTGGCTCCACAAATTTATTTCCCTCTTTTTAAATATTTGATTTCATTTTTCTTTTTCTAATTTTTATTGTACAAAATATTATTAATACTATTAATACAAATTTAAGCTGGCTACTTAAAAATAAGCAAAAAAATTAAGCATTCATGGGGCCATCAACTCCACAAATAACTCCTAAATAAGTTGAGTAGTGGCTGCTAGCCAAAATAGGCTAAGCAGTCGCATGGGGACAAGAGGTAAAAATTGTCCTAATCCCGTGACTCTTAATTTCATCATAACTCTTCCGTCTTCATTCTTCATAATTAAATATTTTTTATTATTTAATTATTTCCCAAAGTCATATGTCCACTATTAATTAAATAATTTTAATTATTTAATTAATTCATTTTTATCTTTGTTCTTCGATTAATTAAATAAATGATATTTAATTATGTCGCTAATTAAACTTATCTTTTGTCTAAAATTAAATAAATGTTAATTTATTTATTTTATAAGCCACTTTCCACTATAATTAAATAATTTTTTTAATTATTTAATTATTCACTAGCTTTTTCCTCTTTTTAATTAAATAAATATTTATTTATTTAATTAGATTCCATATCTTGATTTGATTTTGAATTAAAAATCATTATTTAATTCAAAATGATGATTTTTCCTCCTTATCACAATCTTCCATAATTAGATAATATCTTTATTATCTAATTAGTCATTGGTCACTTAAATGTAAAAAAGATTTGATTTTCTCTCCAACTCAATGCTTTCTCTTTATCAATCTTATCTTCTACATCCCATCCTTATCCCTCTTTGTCTCTTGACTAACCTCCACCATTGATTAAATTATTTTTTAATTTAATCTTGACCGTTCATCTTTTCTAATCTATCCCTAACCCTATTCCATTCCTTTTCTTTTAATCTTGACCATTGATTATTTGTCTTTCAATCTCAGCCTTTCATTCGAAATCATTTTTTCCTATAAAAGGGCTTCATTGTTGTCATTTCTGGATGCTGGAAAAATCTTAGAAGTTTTAGACATCGTAGAAATCTTCAATATTTTTCTATTTCTATTGTCTTTAGGTCATACTTGCATACTCAACAAAAATATGAGGGCATTTATAATATTGAAACAAAATGGAGGAGTGTAATGAAGGTGATTCATGGATTGCATAAGAGTTTGGTAAGATCTTTCATTTGTTTATGCTTTACATTCCACTGTTCTTCATTATTAGCTAGGGGTTTAGTTTGATTATGTTTTATACTGCTAACCTAGAATTTTCCATCGCTACAATAAGTATTTTCCATTATTGATGTCCTCTCTATTCCTTCTTGCTTGGTCTACTCTTGAATGCTAACTCTCTGATATCACTATCATTTAACTTTACTTGTGATAGCATGGTGACTATATTTTGATATATATTTTGACCATCAACCCCTTTAGATCACATGTATTTGCAACCTTATATTGAAAATGGACAGTGACTGAGACTTTGTATAATGCATGATACCCAGTTGTGCCTTTAGTAGGGACCTTATCATTGTGCTTACTCACTATCACTATACCATGCATTGTTTCATGAAGAAATGTACATAGTCTTTGACCTCACAAAAATATGCTAGCACATTAATCATTGTGATCACAAATTAGCCCTATTTGAAAGCTTACCAGATATGGATGAGAAAACAAAGGCTAAATCAGATGAAGCGGGTTTCTTGGAGTCTGCTAGTGTGAGAAACACATTTTTTATGCATTTAATGCATGATTTCTAGAGTCCAACTCAAAGGTTTTTCTTTCTATCTTAAGCCTTGAAGACACATATGACTATCATTGTATTTTCTTTATGACTATCCTTTAAACTCAAGCTTCTGACTTTTTTATCAATGCACCACTATCTTCATCCTTTTTACAATCTGCTTGAGACCTTTTTGCATATTTTCATCTTTTCCAATTGAATGGAGTCCTCATATCATAAGAACCTGGGTAACTATTGGGGTTTCTTGTAGTATACATAAGGATGGGACTATGTGTATATTCATCTACTACTTCTCTTGTCCTTTGAAAATCCTCTTTCAAAAATCTTATCCCTTTTAATCATTGATTCCTTTTCAAATGACTTCTCTTTGAGGTGACTATCCTATTCACATTATATTGACAAATGAATACAACCCCCTAAAAAGGAAAACCCACAATAGAGACCCTTTTGGAGTCGATAGAGTAATATAAGGGGCTCACAGTTTTAATGATTCCAATATCATGTAGAAAACACTCTCCTTCTTAAAGTCAAACTCAAGATGACTACAAATAAGAAGATCTTTGGGTAGATGCATACCCTTTTCTATGCCCACTTTGTATTTGCATGTAAAACTCTAAGCAACATGCAGGCTTTGAGAGCCAATAATACCATCTTTACATGCCAAACTCCTAGATCAACTCCTAAAATCTGCGGTGTGAACCCTGATAATCTTGCATTGATTCCATGCATACCTTTTCTCGAGCTTTCTTCACTTGCATGAAAAAAAACCCTAATTGTTGCATTGGAGAAGAAAAGGAAATTTTTTATATTTAGATTTAACCTAAGATGAGCTAACACAAGTAAGGACGACTTTCTGTTTGAATTGTTACATTAGCATTTCTCCATTTTGGTATTTGATCATTTAAACCTATGCAACTTAAGTGCCATGTTTCCTCTTCTTTATACTCTTTTGGCACTCAAAAAAGGGTTTTAATTTATTGAAATCTTTATTAAAAGTCCTTCAAATCTAACTCCTTTACCCTTTGCTTTGGACTTGAATGGTAAAAGTTTAAGAAGACTTTTAATAAAATCTTTTCCCTTTAAAATGAACAAAAGACAACACTCTTTTTTTTTTACCTTTCAAGAATTACCTAGACTATTTAGATGAAATGTTTAAATAATCTAAGTAATCAAACCAAATTGAAAAAAAAAGGGCAACAAGTATTTAAAAGTAACTTTTTCATTTCCTCTAAAACTAGGAAGGGAATAAACTCTAGAATGACCTTCTCTTCTTCAATATTAGGACCTTTCTTAGAAAATAAAGAAGAAAAGTGATAGATGGCTTCCTTAGATATATCGTGGAAGGAGGTCAGCATATTTACTTGAGCTAAGGTAAGAGAAACTATAGTGTTTTCACCTCTATGTTACTTCACAAAGTTATGAAAGAATGAAGTGTTCTTATCTCCTTGCTAGAGCTAATCAATTTGAGATTTCTATTTACAAAAGATCTCTTCTTGAAGCTCCCATTCTAAAATTTCCTTACTTTCCTTAAAAGATTCTAAATCATTCCTTCATCTATAATTTGAAAGGAAATTTTCTCTAACTTAACTTTAAGAAAGGCCTTGATTAGAAAAATATTTCCATAGAATGTCTTATTCCATATTTTTAGCTTAAATTTTAAAAATTGGAGCCTCTTAAAGAAAGAGCACATAGCTGTACCAAAAAAAGGATTACCTTGAGTTTTTCATTCCTCCATTTAGCATATTCAAATTAAAATCCCTAGCCACATGAGTTGGAACTAAAAATAAGGAATTTTGGATTTGATAACATTGCAAAGGAAAAACTAGTTGCCAATGATTGGAGCCTTTCTAGCCTAGGACCTTTGACAAAGAATTCTATTTGTTTCTAACCCAAAAGTAAAAGACAAGAAACATGCTCAATCTATCTAAAATAGATTGACTTCCACATCTCCTATTATTCTAGGCAAACATCCCATTTTTTGACATCACATCCACCAAATTGAGGAATGAAATGTCAACTTTAAGTAAGGTAGATGAAGGGCCAATACAATTATTACCCCCACTTTTCTCTGACACACTAAATATTACATTAAAGTCCCCTACCAAAATCCAAGGTAAAGAAGGAATTGAAGAATGGAAATATGGTTAGAAAGAGAAACCATGCCTATAATATTATTCAAAAGTGTACAAATTAGAAAAAATTATCATAACCATAGAATCAAATAGTGATAAATTTAAGAAACCCCCCTGAAAAAAGATATAAAATCTTGTTGAATCTTTCATTTTTTGGAAAAAATATTAATTTTTATCAAGACAAATCTTCCATTTTTTGAAAAGAAATTAATTTTATTAGATTTTTTTAAAATCACTAGAAATTTATAGAAAATATTGGTGAATTATATATGTATTTGAAAAAATAAATGATTTCCTTAGAAAATTATGCTTGTATTTAAAAAAAGTTTTTTGATGAATTATAGATAGATTTGAAAATAATCAGTGGCAAATAATATAAGTATTCAAAACTTTAAAATTAATTATTTGGAAAATGTGTTGGTAATTTAAAAAAAAATCATAATGTGGGTAGCAAAAATATCAAATTCTAAATGATAACAATTAATTTTCTTGGAAAATTCATAAATTTAAATATTTTTACATATACATCATTGAATGATTACAAATCAACGTCATAAGTTCTATTCCAAGCTAAAGTTATGACATACAAAAATTCCTATATAAAGTCTCTAGAATAGAGACAAGTGTCAACAAGAATCTACAAATTGCTTAATGTATCAATAGTTGAACATATTTACTGGCCTTTTGCAATATACATGAAATTTTCAAGTTGGAAAATAAATTATATTTTATATTGAAGGCCAAAGCCTAGAAAAGACATTGGTATTTTACATCATAAATACCCCTCCCTTCCCAATATTTATGTATTATGAGGCACGAATAATTATTATTGTTTTATATTTTTTTTGTAAGTGAATTTGGCCATGGGGTCATCCCATAAACTCAAAAATAAAAAAGGAACCATTACAAATCAAAATACATAAAAGAGTGAAAAAATATGTCATTTTTCACTATAGATGCCCGTGAAATAAAATTTATATTATGAGATACATCTATTAACATAGATTTATATTATCGTTTTCTTTTTACATTATCATATCTATAAATATTAAAAATTATTACATATGGCTAAGATTATGACATCATCTACTCAAAATATAATCTATAGCTACTTTTATTAGTTTCTTCTAGCTAGGAATAAGATTATTCCATACCCCTTCTATGGCTGTCATAAGGAATTAATTGTTTGTCACCTTTAATGGAGGAATCCTGATTTTCCTAGATATTTGTGATGAAATTATACTAGCACCCTTAAAAAGTATACCTTATTTCATTGGTGAAAATACTACTACCCCTATAGAATACATCTAAGATATTGTCAATATATATGCTCAATCCATAATATTCTAGAGGATAATTTCACTACTAGAATCCCTACCACTTCCCTACAAGGAAAGGAATTATAATGGTATAGGGGGCTGCCACCTGAGTTGATACATAACTGGGATGAGTTAGGTGACAAACTTTATGACTAATTTGAATACAAAAGTTACCATCTATCTCTTATAGAGCAATTGACTAATATCAAGAGAGGTCCTCATGAATTCTTGGGAGAATTCAAATTCAAGTTCTAGAAGACTTGGGATAGAATTCTAGCCTTGGTTAATCCTATACATAATGTAACTTCGACATTCACTGAAGATACATGAATGAAACACCGATGAATACCACATCTTCAAAGAGAAGGAATACCCTAACACTTATCAAAGATTAAAAAATCACTCATAAATATTAAGCACTTCATACAAATTTATTGCTCAAAGACAACAAAAATCTTAATAAAATAATCAAAATTGTGAAACTTGATCCTTCATTCAATCAATTCTCACTCATACATCAAAGTGTGGGGGGATCAAAATTTGGACCCCTCTAAAGTTTGATCAAAGCATATTGAAAGTTTCACATCATAACGGTCAACAACTTCTTGAAAACTAAATTTTGGGAGTTGTAACCGCCACTTCACTGAATAAGCATTTTGCAGGAGATTAACCGATCTCTATTTGATGAAGACACAAGCATTTATAGATAATTTTTGAGGATGGTGATGATTACATCACATCTTTGATAGATAGGACAAGGGAATGAATCACCAATCTTTGCAAATAAGCCTCGTGTCCTTAAACTTATGTAAACAACCTAATTTTCCTCAGTCTGGTAATTAATGACATGCCAACTAAGAATCCTATCCATGCAAGCAGTTTAAATACAAAGGATTTCTTCGACAGCAAAGCATACTTCACTAAATAATATGACATCACTACCAAATTTATTTAATTCGAGGCAACTTGAGTGTCCTTGCATTTATAATTGCTCTCAAGCGAATTCCACTAGCTTACCTTTTTATTCTATAAATTAAATTGAAATGTTCTCATTCTTTACAATGATAATTTCTGTTTCAAACATGTCTAGTACTCCAAGCGACACAACTTCTAAGAAAAAGAGTGATTTTATCTCCATTGAGGGAGTGGAATGTAATGCAGTGAAACGAATGGTTGCAAACCAGCTTAAAGAGATTTTCCTCATCTACAATAACGTGGAGGAGGGTGTGATTCAAAAGATAATCAAAGACAATTTCCTGGCTCAAGTGCATGTACACAACTCGACCTTATTGGAGTGCTTCCTCTATAAATCATTCACACTTCCAGGAAGCTAGAGTGGGGAGTTAAGACTATTGAACATCTAGTGAGGTTGGTTTATCTACCATATGTTGAGGATGCCCTGGGGAACCTAATTGAGAATCTATGTGTTGGTCTAGTGGGCGATTCTATTTGTATCACAATCACATTAAATAATGAGAAAGAAAAGCAAGCAATTGCGCTACTTCACACCGGACTGGAGAAAAACATGCTAGAGACGTTTTCCCATTTTGTAGAGTTTAATGAAAATATCTTCTCACCTTTGCAAATTGAATGCCTCCAGGAAGTGGTTGAAGGCATCCAGATCCTCATCTTTACTTTTTGTGCTTGAAAACCCTATACTGGAAACCCCCCTTTTTGGCATGTAATAAAAAAAATATTATATATATAATCTTTTTGGCTGTGAAATCTATCTCATCGTGATGCAAAAAATTTGAGCTTCTCTACTTTAGTTCTATGTTCTTCATTTCCTTTGCAATATGCTTCTTTATTTTCCATATTTGTGATGTGTATCAATGATTATGTATTCAATTAAACGTTATCTTTGTAATGCATTTTCTTTAGGTACTATTATTTCTATCTCTGAATGAACCTTCAAATTGCTAGGATGATAGTTCACAACAACTTAAATTCATAAATGTTAGACTTTGGGTAAGGTTTTCAAAATTCTTTCAGAGTCCACTTAAGTTTGGGAAACAAACCTATCACTCACTTCACTAACCTCACATGAGACCAGCTTCAAAGTACTTTTTAGCCTCTGTTTTGATAAAGCCTCTTAGAAAGAGTTTTAAGAAAAACACTTAGCCTTGTAAAGAATTTACCGCGGGAATGAGTTAGGTTTTCAAAACCCTATTGAGAACCGACAAAGGTTTCAAAACCTAACAAGAGCTCTAAAATGAACTTAATTTCTCTTAACTTTCTTCCCTCCCATTGGCGTATGCCAAGGTTATGACAACCACTCTGGGACTTGACAACTTTTGAGACTTCATGAAGGGGCCGACAATCTTAAGTTGAATTTTTTAAATGGTTGGGTAGGGAAGGGGTTGTAAAAACTTATTCGATGCCTAACAAAACTTCACAAACCAATTTTTAAGGGAGAAAATTTGATGTGGTTAAGTTCTCTTAAAGGTAGATGCATTTTGAAAGAAGGCTACCGAAAATGCGGTAACAACCACCAATCACCATACTAACATAAAGTCTCATCTTAATCTACTTTCCATGAGAAGTTTTAATTCACTAGTAGATTAGAATATAAAGTACACAATATGATAATGAAATCTTAGGGAAATATACAAGGTTGCCATGATTGTTATATTTTAAATTTAAAAAAAAACATAGGGTTATGAACACCTACACTACCGAGGGTGCTAACACAAGGTCACATACGAATACACAAGATAGATAATTAAAATAATTAAATATTAAACCAATGGGTCTCATTGAATTAATATGGATTGATCAAAGCCAAAGAATATTTTTTTTTAGGAATATGTCAAAATTCTAGTGTAGGACCAACACAACTAATGTCATTTTAAAAAGTAAATGCAATGAATTAGATAATTTATTTCTAAAGCCACTATGGATGAATAAATCTAATGGGGCATAGGTTTTGATCATTGGGTACATGAAAAATAATATCCTTTCTTTGTGTACTACGTAAAATCCTATGCATAAGTATTACTATTTTTAGGTCGAATCCATGGATCTAGACATATCTCTTCCATAAGTGTGGATCTATCCTATAGCCCCAAAATATAATTTGATAAATATTGTGCTTCTCTTACTCAATTTTCTCTATTCTCAACTAAGGACTTGTAAAATTTATAAATACCTTGGGGGTGGTTGTTGAATCACTATGATTAAGATCTCCTAAGCCATTCCACTAGATGGACGAGTTTTCTAACCATGAAAAATATTTAAAAATAAGAGAAAAGCATGCAAATGTCTTAAGATTTTAATTCTGATGTAGATACATTCATTATAGTGTTCCAATTGAAATGTTTTTATGACCAATGATCCTTGTATTCTCTAAAAATTTAAATTATTATTAATGACAAATGAATATTTTTTAAATTTTCTAAGATACCACTACATAATAATAATCATACAAAACATGTATCAAGTTGCATCATAGATAAAATGAAATACTATATCAAGACAAAGAATGATTGTCTTCATAAAAGAAACAATATTAAATATAATATATAAATCAAAATACAAATATATGTAAAAACAAACAAAATCATATCAAATATATGAAATAAATATAAATAAATAAAAATAACAGATAAAAATAAACTTAATATCATACAAAATTATAATATTTAAAAACATTCTCCAAAAATAAACTTAAAATAAAATGGAAATTGATATGGAAATAAAGACTGGACCATTATGCTCATACAAATTAATTTAATATCCTTTACTTGAATACATAGAAGTCTCTTAAATCTAAATCTGTGATTTTCAAGGTCGAATGATGATGCCACATGGTTCCGGTTGAACCATGTCATTGCATATATAAAAATATAATGGAAAGACCTCATCTTTAAAAGTCTTCAAAATAGGATATTTTAAAAATAATTGTCAAAATAAGATTATTATCCTCTAACAAAATCCCTCAAATTCTAGGTGGTCGTATTTTCAATACATGGAAATATTGTCAAATGTAGTGTAAGCTTTATCCAGAACGACCCAAAATATGGAGTTATTCATTGGATTCACATGGAAGTTAAAGCCATTAAGAATTCTTTTTCTTTAACGTAATTTGCGCCTGATTTTAGTCAAGATATTGTTGTCCACGTCATTCTTCCGTCTAAATATTGCACTTCTTTTCAACGTGTTTTTTTAAACTTTGGTGTATTTCAAGCGCTTGCATATAAGTGTTTTTTTAAACATTGTGGACTATCTTGAATGGTGAACGTATCTTTGGACAGATCTACAAGTTGTAGATTTGCCCTTCTCTAGGCAGAATCACTCAACACTTTTGTTGCATTCTCTATTGAAAATCAGATATTATGGAACATAATATATATTAGAATATTTACCAACAATTACATTAAATTGATAAAGAATTTTCCAATTTAGATTAAGTTGATAAAGTAGTTTTTTAAATGTTTTAGTTTAAATGTTATTATATATCTTAATTTGTATATCATTAATATATATTTTCAATTTTTGAGTTATAATTTTATATTTTATGTATTTTTTTAAAAATTTAAAATATTAATAATGTTAAAATTTGTATGTTTGTTGTGTTATTTTTTATTTTTGAGTTTAGTTTGATTAGGTCATGTTCTATACAATGTTAAGGGCATAAATAGTATGATATCCATGAAAAGCTAGTACAGAATCTGAAACTTGATTTTATCTACATTCATTCTTAGAAATAGTTCCAATTTTTAGTTTTATCCATTTCTTAGATAAGTTTGAGTATGTGATATGTGGAACTTTGATAGGTAAGTTGCACAATTTAAATAAATGAAACTAGAACTTTTATGACTTGAAGCATAAAACATTTTATATACACCTTTTACATTGTATTTAAGTACTAGTATACATATATTAATTAATATTATATATAAAGAATGCTGAAAGTTATCAATACTTAACATTGTTTATTATAATATTAATTAATAAAATATATTAAAAACTAATAATATATATAAAAGACTATTTAAGCATACATATCTTAGTTTGTATTTTTTATGGAAAAGTATTTAAATTAAAAACTATTTATTGGGAAGTTTTTAATTTAAATCTTTTTCGAAAAATAGAAATTTTTTTAATTATTTTATGTGCTTGTTATTCTTAAGCAGCACATACTTCCACCTGCCTGTCATTTTCAATGAAGCTTCAAAAAGTTTACGAATATTCCTTTGTTGCTTTCACTGTATAACGCTTTCAGCATAATTAACTCTAATTCATTTGAACATTTCTTGTACACATTAAGAAGCAGCAAAATATTATTATTTGACTTCAATATTACATCAACATTTTAAAACATATTGTATAATTGTTCATTATCTTTAATCTTCGTATATACTCATTAAATTAATATCTCTAAATTTTTTTATTTTTTATTTTTTAAATTTTTTTAAACTCAAATCACTACATAAATTAAAATGACTAACAATAAAATTTATTATTAAGAATATGTTAGTTTGCCTATATTTAATATTATTCTAAAGATCACCATCAGGCAAATTCACCGCCAGCAATTCACTGCAGAAAATTCGCTGTCAACAATTCACTGCAGGAAAATTCACCACCATGAATTGCTGCTGGTGAATTTTCCATGAAGTGAATTTGTCATTGCGGATTGACAGATGAAAATTCACCGCCAACAATTCACTGCATGACAAATTCACCTCATGGAAAATTCACTACCATGAATTGCTGCTGGTGAATTTTCCATGAGGTGAATTTGTAATCCACAGCCATGACAAATTCAGCACATGGAAAATTCACCCTCATGAATTGCTGCTGGTGAATTTTCCATGAGCTGAATTTGTCACGAAGATTGACGGATGAATTTTCGCCAGTGAATTGTCCACCGTGATTACTGAATTGCTGACTATGAATTTTCCTAAAATCCAAAGATCATATAAACATTCACCACATCATTGAAGTATTTAAGATTCTCAAATTTGCTCAATGTTGAAAGGTTCTACAAATTCTTGCTACATGTGGTTGGCCTTATTAATCTATTTAATACTTTTCTACAGACTGTATAAACAAGGTTGGCAAAATATTAAACTTTTACCATCGTAAGGGGCTCATGTGGATTAGACAGAACATACCAACAGAATATCCTCTTCAACCGGAGAGTGATGTATGCCGACCTTTTTCTGTTTTTCTGTCTAGGTTACGAGTCAAGATGATCTATTTGATTCAGTCCTAACATTTTGAAAAACGGTGCTAGAAATAATAGCCGTCGTCTGCAAACGAGGCGCTCATTCTCTTGACTTGACTCTAAAGCTCCGTGAACGTTACGCAAATATGTCTCTCACCGTGTACTATACGTAAGTAGACAACACCCATTATAAATAGGAGTAGCCAATGGAGGAGAATAAACACAGAATGCAAATCATGGCTATGGAAAATAGTAAGAGCAAGATCTTCTGGTGCTCTTCACTTTGTGTACTGCTTATTCTATCACTGTTAGTGGATGTGGGAGTCTGTCAAAATTGTGGATGTAATGGACTGTGTTGTAGTCAATATGGATACTGTGGAAGTGGAGATGCCTACTGTGGGGCTGGTTGTAAAGAAGGCCCCTGTTATTCTTCTTCTCCTCCTCCTACTGGCGGAGGAGGAGTGGGTTCTATAGTTTCTTCTGATGTTTTTAATTCTATAGTTGGAGGAGCTGCGAGTGGGTGTGCAGGAAATGGGTTTTATAATTATGATTCCTTTATTAATGCTGCTAATGCTTTCAATGGGTTTGGGACATCTGGATCTTCTGATGTTAATAAGAGAGAAGTTGCTGCCTTTTTTGCTAATGCTGCCCATGAGACCGGAGGTAATACATGCATTACAAATTCTGATTTACAGTTCTTTTCTATCTATTTAAGTGTTCTTTTCTAGCAGTACTAAAAAGGGTTGTATAGCAGGGTTTTGCTTCATCGAAGAGCAGAATCCTGGCAGCAAATACTGTGATTCCTCCAACACTCAGTATCCCTGCAATCCCGACAAGAGTTATCATGGCAGAGGCCCTCTACAGCTCTCATGGTCAGTAACCATTTTCTATTCCTACATAATTAGTCTTCGAATTTTAATCAATCATGAAATACTATAACATTGCTCTTTTATAGCTAAGCCATGCTAATGTAAGGTTATGACAGGAACTATAACTACGGAGCAGCAGGAAATTACATTCAATTTGATGGGTTGAACAATCCAGAGGTGGTGGGAACTGATTCGACCATCTCATTTAAGACGGCGGTGTGGTTTTGGATGGTGAACAGTAACTGTCATACAGCAATCACGTCTGGGCAAGGCTTCGGAGCCACCATCAGAGCTATCAACAGTATGGAATGCGATGGTGGAAATGATGCAACTGTGACCAGCAGAGTTAATTACTTCCAGAAGTTTTGCCAGCAACTCAACGTCGACCCAGGATCGAATCTTCGATGTTAATTTACCTTTTTTGCTCGGTATCACTAATTCCTAGAATAAGATAGCAATGCCAACAACGAAAAAAATAGTCCGTGGGCAGTTGCCAATTCACCTCATCTCCATCTGAATTCTTCAAAGTCTACCAGACCAATGTTACAATAAGTGTTTTGATTTCATACTGAGATCAGTTTTATAGATATATTTGATGGTTACACAAGTGCTCTTTTCAAGTTAAAAAACGTGCATGCTAAATTCTGTAGTGAGAAATATAAAGTGTCTTAATTTAAATGATTTTTTTTCCTTTTCTCAAAGTGATCTTTTCTTAGCTTCAGTGATGGAGTATTTTTCTTAATGAAAATTATGTGTAAATTTGTAAGTTGTTTTCTTAAAATATTTCTATATATTATTTAAATTAAATTTAAGATAATTTTTATGAAATAAATATTTATACGAATAATATTACGTTTATTAATTTTAATTAATAAAAATAAAATAATTATTCTTATTTTTATAGATAAATTATAAATCATTATTATCTATTTAATTATTAAATAAGTGTAAATTTATAAAATAATATCGAAACAATCTAATTTCATTTTATTTTCTTACAAATTTTGAAATTAGTTTTTTAAATGGAATGAAATCGTATATGCATGTAAACACATTTTAGTCAATTCTCTCAATTATTGCCTACTACATTATCTACAAGGAAATGAATGTAACATTGTCAAATCACGTGGTAAGAAAAAGTTCAATGCGAATAGGAAAAAAAAACATAACAACATTATAGCACTCAAGCTTGAATAATTACTCCCCTTATCCACGATGGGTAGGACTAATTGAATATACAAAAAATAAAGCTCAAATAAATTTTCAAATATTGAATCACTTCCTTTTGGTTGATTAATATTCATCATAATACATTGCTTGTAGCACAATGGTGCAACAATATTTGATTAATGTTACAAATATTTATTTTTGTGGCTATAATTATTCCCCTTGATAGGTGGCAATTACAAATTTGTCTATTATTAAATCTATAAAATCATAGATGTTCATTATTAAATAAAAAAAAATGTTGAGCTAGTTGAGATCCAACATATACTTTAAACTAACACCTATCTACTCTATTGGGTTGTATTTGTTGATAAATAAGGCGAAACAACAAAAAATACCTTAATGTAATGCACTTGTCCATTCCCAAGACATCCATGTCTAGGTGACCATGGCTCCTTATAGATGAAACATAACTTCTTCCTCCTCAGTTGATTCTTCACCTCAATATTTGGTCTTCATGGGAAACTCTTGAATTTTTGTGCATTTTTGTTAGAATTATTCTTTAGAATGAATATTTTGGACTAGAGATTTTTTTTTGACATGGAATTCTCTAGTGATAAAGCCCACTTCATTACCTCTTTTAGTGTAGGTGGGTAAAAGTCCTTGACTCCCCTTGAGAGAATTAGTTAACCTTATGATGAAGAGCATAGTCAATCTTCTCTCTATAATTTTTAGGACCATTATCAATAGCTTTTGAAACTCTATTTCATAATTCTCCATTGAACCACCATATTTAAGATGACTTAATTCCTTGAAATAAATTTTATAATCCTTTGTGTCAAACATCTCAATCATTTTTTTTTAATTCACCATATGCGGTGATGGATTGATGGACTTGATTGATAAGACTATGGTACCACCACTCATGTGTAGTACCCTCCAAATTCAAGGTGGAAAAAATGATTGCTTCATCTTCTATCATCAACCTAATAGACAAGTATGTTCTTCTATCATTATTATCTATTTAATTTTCCAATTTAATAATAATATTGGAAAAATAAGAAATGAAACTAAAAATAAATGTCTAATATTTAATATCAATGTTTTAGGCCCCTAAAAGGATGGGTTTGGACTAGGGCATCCAACACCCATGTTCATACTATTTAAGCTAATTTTAAAATATGTTGTTGTTGGTATTTTATTTTTAAAGATATCAAGTTTCCACAATCCATCTTGTTGTTTGAATATAGTTTCTGGATTTGATTGTGTTAGTTTTTTTTCTCATGAACGTTTCGAATCACACTCCATGATTCATCATCAGGATGAAATAGTGTTGAAAGATAAGAATGCATTGTAGCAAACCAAACTGAGCTAAAAATATGGGAGAGAAGGATGGGGGAACACATTTCGAGGTCCAAGGTTGATGAGGAAAAAAGTTAAAGAGGAGAAAATTAAATGTTAAGAGGCAAAAAGAAAGAAAACAAATAGCACTTTTAAAAATAAGATAATAAGAAAACAAGAGCAACATCAAAAAGGACTAAGATAAATTAAAGAATTTTTTTTATAGTAAAATTTATTATATTAATTTAGTAATAAAAGATCAAACCAAATTTTAGGATCACCATCCTTGAAAACAAAAATTGAAATGAGAATAGTTTTAAAAATAATAAACTTATTATAATTAATTAAAAGATAAAGAAAATACATAATTTGACATAATTATGAAGTCTAAGAATACAAATGAAAAAAACCTAGAAGCATTAAAAAATATTGTAATAAAATATTAAATTCAAAAAGCGAATCAACTTGTTAATATTTCAAAAAGATAATCAAAAGATTACTTATGGAGGTAAAATATACTAATTTTTAAAAAATATTTATAATTTTTAAAACATAATAAGCTTATTATAATTTTTAAAACATAATAAACTTATTATAATTTATAATAGATAAAGAAAAGATAAATTTGACAAAATATGAGACAAAGACAAAGAATACTTAGCAATTAAAAAACCTTGAAAGTTAGAAAGTTTATTTAATAAATTAATAAAGGTTATATTAATATTTAAAATCCAAAATCATTTGTTAGCTATCTCGCTATTTGATTTTTTGAAAATTAAAGAATTACATATAAATATAAGTCATTTTTTACCATTTTAATGCTAGCAATTTTGAGAGACATCCTGGAAATTTTAGAAATCATAATTGAACATTCCAAAAAGAATTCAAGAGAAAAATTATAGAAACAAATTATTTCAGTCAAGCATCATGATCTAGCAATGCATCATATTTTCATGTGATTTTTTTTATGTTTCATGTTTATTTGTTTTGTGAGTACTAACACTTGCATGATTTCAAATCAAGTATCAATTTCTCCTTGAAGGCGACGAGTAGAATGAATTCAATTCCTCATAAAATTTAGATCTAAGTGGTGAGCTGTAACAATTATTAATTTATCACTCTTTTATCATTTACCCTCTACTCGATCAAGGGTGAGCTCTATTTTTAAATCATCATAGTCATTCTGGATACCAAAACGGGGTTTGACTTAGGTAAGCCCCTATATGGTACAACCCTTTTGCCCTCTTTCATGTGTGTAGGTTACAAATCTAAAGTGAATTGAAGGAGGATTGAAGGTCTAATTTCTCATTCAAGAATTCAAGCCCTACAAGTCAACAAATCAAGGAAAGTGGATTTTATTAGTGATAGACAAAGTTTTGATACCGAGTTCACGAGAGAAGATACCATAGACCAAGAGCAATAGGAAACTGAAGTCTAATTTTGAGTATCTAACTCCCAATCTAGGGTTCCCATTTCCCTCGTCCAACTATTTCAAGCCCAAATTTATTTGCTAGGTTCTTTTGTATCTTCCCTCTACTGTCATGAATTTTATTTTTGTTTATCAAATTTGTACTTTCTTGAAATCATCTCAATTTACTACATTTTCATAGTTAACCTAGGAACATCTTTGCATCATCAAATTAATCAATTAATCAACATAAAACCATACACAACTACCCCAAAGGAAGAGGATTAAAACCATGGTCCACCATTCTAGCTCTTCCATTGAGGTTCATAGCCGAGTGGGTGTTGAGATCACTTTTAATCCATCTCCCCCTTGTGATGTTGGAAAGAGTATGGATTATATCCTAGATCCCTTTTTTCAACATCACAACACTTTCTTTACCTATCACTTATCTAGGTGTATTCATATTACCAACCATTTTGTGAAGTAAGTAACCATCATATCAAATTAATTTTTTTCCCAACTCTCAATGTTTTCACATGTGTTCATTCTCCTCTCTTTTTGTCATATTATTATGCTCTATAATAGAATCTATAGGATATATTTTAGTCTCTAAAATCTCTATATATCATCTTTGTTTCCTCATCTCCTTGAAGTGATATGTGGTTGCTCTATCATTGTACTCATAAATTTATAAAACATGTGAAGTTGAACTATGATAAAATAGGCATACAATTTTACCAACTTCGATAACATTGTAATGTATTGCACCCAAAAAATAATGGAATTCAAATTCTTAACCTTCAAGAAATGCTTATTATTTGGATAACACTATCAGTTCCTAGTACTTAATTAGAGTTTAGATAACTCAAATTAAAAAACTATTTATGCATTAATAATATCATTGTATTTTAAATAGAATTTAAGAAAAACATAAACATCGATCTTCTTAATATACTAAACACCAAATAATAGTTGAAAGTCCTAATCTCTTTCTTATTACAATAATGATTGTATTACATTCAAATGGTTTTGTAATATATGTAGCTAAAATATTTCTTTTTACTAACAAAATTTTCAAATCAAATCAATATAATGCTACTTTAGTCTATGCCTAATGAAGCTTAAATACAAACTACATATGAAATCTTTCTCCAAAATTACCAGGTTTTTCATCCTAGGATTCTCATGCTCAAACATAAGTGCTCAAAATTGATTTTGAAAGGAATTTGGTTAAGTTTAAATGATGATCATAAAGGAACACATTCACTCTTTTATATCATCCACAAAAAAATACATAGACCACCAAGAACAACCACCAAATTACATTCAAACAATGATCATGGGTGGGAAATATTCCACTTTCAAAGTTGTGGTGCGAAAAATAAACTATTGGGAAGTTAGGAGTAGAAGAAAAATGCAAGTAGAAATACCAGAGATAAGGGGTTAGCCATACCACTAGATATATACTATAGGTTGGGGTGATGGGGGTCAAAAATAACCATGATAACAAGAATTTTTTTAAAATTCTAACAAATATAATGGTGGGATGAGGGAAAATGGAAGGCATGATAGTACTAAGAAGTCTAAACTCTAATAGGAAGAAGAGAAGAGTAGAGTTTGAAGAAAAGGTATACTAAGGAAGGTAACACACACAATAGATGGAAACAAGGAAGAAAAAGTATAAACCTAATATGTATAGATTTAGATTGACTAGAAATAGGACATGGTCCATGGTCCATGACATGGGAAATATCAAGTAACTGGTAGATTAAAACAAAGAGTACAAGGTGATAAAATAAGTTTAGGAATATGCATAGGGCTTCCATGATTTTTAAATTTGAAATTTAAAATAAAGAATAAGGCTACAAACACCTATAGTTCTAATAGGGGCACACAAAAATATATAGGAGAACACAATTAAGATACTTGTAGATTAAATTAGTGGGTCCCATTGAATTAATGTGGATTGATCAAAGTAAAAGATAACACAAAATTTAGGATTTTGTAGCAAATTTATATTGTAGGGCCAACATAATTAATCATGTCTTTGAAATTAGATACAATACATTAGATAAAAATAACTTTGCATACTACCTAAAATCCTATGTTGGAGTATAGCTATTTTGAGGTTGAATCCATGGCTCTAGGTCTCTTCCGCATGTGTGGATCCATCATATAGTCCACAAATTTGATTTGAATTTTGTACTTCTCTTCTTCAATTAACTCTATTCTCTACTCCTTGCTAACTATTATGGGCTTGTGATATTTAAATACCTTAGGGTAGTTGTCAAATCACTATGACTAGAGTCTCCTAGGTTAATCCACTAGAATGGTTGGATTTACAACTTTAGTACATGTTGACAAATAATAGGTAAGTGTGCAAATGTCCTAAGATGTGAATTCATATATATATATATATATATATATATTCATTTTGGTTTCCAACTAGGGTTTCTCTATGATGAATAATTTTTTTTATGCTCTAGGAATTTGAATAATTATTAGATGATGCTAGGATGATAAATGAATTCTTATGAAATATCTTTAAATACAACTACATAGTAACAACCATGCAAAATATGAATCAAATTGGATCATGGTGAGAATGAAACATTAATGTGAACACAAGGAATTAATATCTAGACACAAAGAGTAATATTAAATATAATAAATAAGTAAAATATAAAACTATATATAAAAAAGTGTAAGATAAAATGAAATATATGAAAATAAATATAAATAGATAGAAGTAACATATTAAAAAATAAATCTAATATCACATAAAATTATATTATTTAATCAATATATAATTATATAAATCAATTTTAAGATTACAAAATTAAAATAGATATAATGATTTCATTCACATTAATTGAAAAATTGAATACAAATAAATCTCTAAATCTGTGATTACCAAAAACAAATGATAGATACCATAAATATATGATAAAAGAAAGATCCGAGCATTAAAAATCTTTAAAAATATATATTTTAAAAATAATTGTAAAAATAAGATAACCATAGCAAACAAGAATATCATTCCCTAACAAAATCCCTATATTTCTAGAAGGACGCATTTTCAATGCGTGGAAGTATTGCTATTTCAAATGTAAAATAAGGTTTATCCACCACGAACAAAATTATGGAGTTATTCAATGGATTGACGAAAAGAAGGTTGAATCATTTAGAGTTTTTCTTTCTTAAGTAATCTGATGTTGATTTTAGTCAAAAATTTGGTGTCCACCTTATTCTTCCCTAGGTGTTTTTAACAGTGGTGTATTTCAAACACTTTGAATATGTACATGTGCTTAAAAGCCAAATTTTGTATATGAGGTTCTTGAATGGTGACAAACTATCTTTGGACAGATATACAAGTTCTAGATTTGCTCTTCTCTCAAGGTTGTTTAGAACCAGTGAGCAGTTTTGTTGCAATCTCTAGTGAAGATCAGATATCAATTACATTGGGAATTTTTTCAAGACACTCTAATTTATTTGAGTATTTATTGATAAAGAATGTAAACACAGCAAATTAACATCTTTTGCATACGATCTTTGTTTTTGATCATTAGATTAATATTTTAAAAATTAGAAAAAAAAATAAAAAAATTAACAAACTTCTTTATTGACATCACTAATTTTATATAAATTGAATAAATTAAAATGATTAATAATATTATTTTTTTCAGACATTCATCCATCATTGAAGTACTTCAGATTCTCAAATTTGTTCAATGTTTAAAGTTCCTAGAAATTCTAGCTGCATGTGGTTTGCCTTATTAATCTATTTAATACTTTTATACAGACTATATAAATAAGGTTGGCAAATTTTTGAACTTTTACCATCGTAAGAAGCTGTGGATTAGACAGAACATACCAACACAATATCCTCTTCAACAGGATAGCGATGTATGCCTACCTTTTTCTGTTTTCTCTATAGGTTTCGAGTCAAGATGATCTGTTTGATTCAGTCGTAACACAATTGAAAAACTGTGCTAGAAACAGTAACAGTCGTCTGAAAATGAGGAGCTCATTTGACTCTAAAACTCCGTGAACATTACGCAAAAACGTCCCTTATCGTGTATTACACGTAAGTGGACAATACCCATTATAAATATGGTAGCAAATGGTGGAGAATAAAACAGAATGCAAATCATGGCTATGGAAAATAGTAAGAGCAAGATCTTCTGGTCCTCTTCAGCAGGTGTACTGATTATTTTATTAGTATTGGTGGATGTGGGAGTGTGTCAAACTGGCGGAGGAGTGGGTTCTATAGTTTCTTCTGATGTTTTTAACTCTATAGTTGGAGGAGCTGCGAGTGGGTGTGCAGGAAATGGGCTTTATAATTATGATTCCTTTATTAATGCTGCTAATGCTTTCAATGGCTTTGGGACATCTGGGTCTGCTGATGTTAATAAGAGAGAAGTTGCTGCCTTCTTTGCTAATGCTGCCAATGAGACTGGAGGTAATACATGCATTACAAGTTCTTAATGATTTACAGTTATGTTATTTTCTATCTATTTTAAGTTTATGTTGATCGTATCAGTACTAAAAGGGGTTGTATAACAGGGTTTTGCTTCATCGAAGAGCAGAATCCAGGCAGCAAATACTGCGATGCCTCCAACACTCAGTATCCCTGCAATCCTGACAAGAGTTATCATGGCAGAGGCCCTCTGCAGCTCTCATGGTCAGTAACCATTTTCAATTCCTACATAATTATTTTTCAAATTTTAATCAATCAAATGTTGTAACATTGCTCTTTTATAGTTAAGCCCTGCTAATGTAAGGTGACGACAAGAACTATAACTACGGAGCGGCAGGAAACTACATTCAATTTGATGGGTTGAACAATCCAGAGGTAGTGGGCACTGATTCGACCATCTCATTTAAGACGGCGGTGTGGTTTTGGATGGTGAACAGTAACTGTCATACAGCAATCACGTCTGGGCAAGGCTTCGGAGGCACCATCAGAGCTATCAACAGTATGGAATGCGACGGTGGAAATGATGCAACTGTGACCAGCAGAGTCAATTACTACCAGAAGTTTTGCCAGCTACTCAGCGTCGACCCAGGATCGAATCTTCGATGTTAATTTGCCTTTTATTTGCTCAGTATCACTAGCTCCTAGAATAAGACAGTAATGCGCG
This sequence comes from Sequoiadendron giganteum, assembly GCA_007115665.2. Taxonomy (NCBI): domain Eukaryota; kingdom Viridiplantae; phylum Streptophyta; class Pinopsida; order Cupressales; family Cupressaceae; genus Sequoiadendron; species Sequoiadendron giganteum. The sequence continues at coordinate 830,405,829 of CM021102.1, forward strand.
CCAACAACGAAAAAAACAGTCCGTGGGCTGTTGCCAATTCACCTCATCTCCATCTTAATGCTTCGAAGTTTACCAGACCGATATTACAATAAGTATTCTGATTTCATACTGTTGGAGAAGAGAGATTTACGGGGGATTTGTTTCTATCTGTGGATTGCTGGTTACTTGAGCTATTTATGGAGAGTGCATAATTTGTGGGATTCTCCTTAATCTGTGTCTCTATTTTTTGCTGTCACTAATTAAGGCTGATGTATCTTTATATACAGAGCTGTTGTAATCTCCATTCTTACTACCATGAATAATAACACCCTCTCTCCCTTCTCCAGTGGATGTAGGCTACGGCCCAACCACATACATCTGTGTGTTATGTGACTGGTTTCTTCATGGTATCAGAGCGGATCTGATCCGTTCTTTTATTCCGCTTGTGTATTTGTTCTGTTTTGAGAATCCTGTGATAGAGGGTTTGTTTGCTTCCTTGTCGTGAGATCACCGGCCTTGCCCCGTGATCTACCTTGTTCAATACCACGCTTGCTCTTTCTATTGGTTCATGCGGAGTTATTTTATCCTCTTCATCAGAAATCTGGTGTGTTCTGAATCTGCTGCGGAGACTTTCATTGTAAGTGCCTTTCGCGATTTCTTTTTTGTCTGCTTTTTTCATGGCCGAGTTCGATTCGAATCCTAGTTGGAGACTTTCATCAGTTCCGTTAAGTGGTATTAATTATGTAGCATGGTCTAGAGCTGTTACTTTGTCGCTTGGTGGCAAGAAAAAATTGGGTTTCGTTAAGGGTGATAAAAAGTGTCCTAAAAATACTGAATCGGGATATGACGATTGGATATCCAATGATCAGCTTGTTCGATCATGGTTACTCAATTCGATGGAAACTCATATTGCCGAAATTTTCATTTTTTCTAATTCGGCAAAAGAACTGTAGGATTCAATCGCTGAATTATATGGGAACCAGAATAATGTTGCTCGTATTTTTGAACTCACTCTTGAGATTGTTGCAGCCCAACAAGGTGAAAAAAACTTTAGTGAACACCTTGGGAATCTAAAAAAATTGTGGGACGAATTGAACCTATATCGTCCACATACCACTGATGCCAAAACTCTTTTGAAACGAGCTGAGGAGGATAAAATTTTCTCACTACTTAGTAGCCTGAAGCCTGAGTATGAATACATAAGGAGCAACCTTCTGATGGATGCCACATCACCCACCCTTGCTGGTGTTTGTGCTACTATTCAACGAGAGGAAACTCAGAGAAAGACTATGAGCTTAGAATCCAAAACTTCAACTGAGAAGATTGAATCTAATGTCCTTTTGGCTGAAAAGGATGATAAAAGAAAGCCTCATTTTTTCGACAAAAACAGGAATGTTTCTCGCTACAAGGGTAAGAAGGAACTCTATCAATGTGATCACTGTAAGAAAATTGGGCATACCAAGGATCATTGCTAGGAATTACATCCACATCTCAAATCTGAATATAAGGGTCGAAAGGATCATGCTGCTGTAGCCGAGACACCTTTTTCAATCAATCGGTTGGGTTATCTTCTTCAACAACTCAGTAAGACTATTTCTTCTGACAACAGTCAGTCCACTTCCACTCATGTGTTAGGTAAACTTCATGCTTATCTTACTTCCCATTCCAAAATTAATTCTTGGATTATTGATTTTGGAGCTACTGATCATATGGCTAATAGTCCTTCTTCAGTAATCAATTTTATTCCGAAAACTAATAAGCATGACATTTTTGTTGCAAATGGAACTACTGTTCCTACCTTAGGAAGTGGTAAAATTAGTTTCTTTTCTCATAGTGCTCCATCTAATGCTCTGGTTGTTCCATCCTTTCCTGTTCAACTTATGTCTGTTGGAAAAATTACTAATTCTTTAAATTGTGATGTCATTTTTTCTCCAAAATCTATCATCTTTCAGGATCGAAATTCAAAGAAGATGACTGGTAAAGGAACATACTCACATGGACTTTATTTTCTAAACTCCCTCAATAAGGCATGTCATGCCAGTGGCATAATTGAAAGTCACACTTTACATAAACGGCTTGGACATCCATCCAACCATATCTTGTCAAGACTTTGTCCCTCTACTTCTGTTGATTTTGATGTTTGTGACGTTTGTCAGTTTTCTAAACAAACACATTTACCTTTTGTTAATTCATCTTCTATGTCTACTGAGTTGTTTGAATTAGTTCACTCCGACTTATGGGGACCTGCACCTATTGATTCTTATGATGGATATAAATATTTTGTGTTGTTCATTGATGTTTTTTCTCGTGCTACCTGGTTATACTTGTTAAAATCAAAAACTGAAGTGACTTTTGTCTTCAAAGATTTTCATACTATGGTGTTTAATCAGTTTGGTGCTAAAATCAAGATTTTTAGGTCTGATAATGGTACTGAATATGCTAAAGGACCTTTCTCAGAATATCTTCGAAGCCAAGGCGTTATTCATCAAACAAGTTGTGTCGGAACTCCACAACAAAATGGGGTAGCCAAAAGAAAGAATCGACACATCCTAGAAATAGCACGGGCCCTTATGTTTCAAATGAAGGTTCCAAAACAATATTGGTCTCATGGTGTATTGACCGCTGCATATTTGATCAATCGACTTCCCAGCCGAGTTATTGAGTTCAACTCACCATTGGAGATACTAAAAAATCGGACACCTGACATCTCACACTTGAGGGTATTCGGATGTGTTTGTTATGTGCACCAACAAGCAATACACAGAGATAAGTTAGAAGCTCGCTCTACTCGGTGTGTATTTTTTGGGTATTCTTCCACTAAGAAAGGGTACATATGTTATGATCCAGTCACTCGTAAAATTGTTGTTTCATGTGATGTACATTTTGTGGAGTCTGAATCTTTTTTTTTAAGCTTGTGTTGAATCTGGGAGTTGGTCACAGGGGGAGTCTTTGTCTGACCCGGTCCCGCTTCCTACAGTTACCAATGAGGATGTTGCTACTAATAAAGATGTCGTAGTTACTGAAGCAACCCCAATCCTCACATCTCCTCAAGCTACTCGACGATCGAGTAGAGAAACTCACCCTCCAGAGAGAATGAAAGATTTCTTCACTTATCATGTTGCATCTTATCCTATGCAAGAACGCCTGTCTTATAATAATATTTCTCAGTCTCACCTAACTTTATTGAGTACCGTTGCTCATAATCAAGAACCTAAGACTTTTCGAGAAGCTAACTCCATTGCAGTTTGGAGGAAGTCCATGCAGGACGAGCTACAAGCTCTAGATGAAAATAAAACATGGGAGATTGTTAAGCTGCCTCCAGGAAGGAAAACTGTCGGATGTCGTTGGGTGTACAAAAATAAATACAATAGTGATGGTTCCTTAGAACGACATAAGGCCAGACTTGTTGCTAGAGGATTCACACAAACATATGGAGTAGATTACCAGGACACTTTTGCGCCTATTGCAAATATGAACACATTCCGGGTCCTCATTTCTCTTGCAGTAAATCAAGACTGGAAATTGTTTCAAATGGATGTCAAAAATGCATTCTTGCACAGTGATCTTAAAGAAGAAGTTTACATGAGCATCCCACCTGGGCATCCGCAAGAGGCCAAGTTTGGTTTAGTGTGTAAGTTAAAAAAGGCAATCTACGGGCTTAAACAATCTCCACGGGCCTGGTATACTAAGCTTAGTTCTGTCCTTATGATGAATGGGCTGAAACGGAGTAATGCAAATCCTTCTTTGCTTGTTAAAAGAGGTAACTTCGGTATTGTTGTTGTTTTGATTTATGTTGATGATATAGTCATTATTGGTGATGATCAAAATGCAATTTCTAAGCTTAAGATTCTACTACACAATAAATTTTCCATTAAAGATTTGTGAACTTTGAAGTACTTTCTGGGATTAGAAATTGCCTACTCAAAAAGCGGAATCTTTCTTAATCAGCAAAAGTATGTGTTGGATCTGTTACAAGAAACAGGTAAATTTGGAATCAAACCATCAGATACGCCAACTGATAGCGGAGGAAAACTAGATGATACTGGTGCATTGTTGTCTGATATTGGTCAGTTTCAGAGGTTGGTCAGTAGGTTAATCTATTTGACCATTACTCGACCTGACATTTCTTATGCAGTTAGTTTGGTAAGTCGTTTCATGCATGCTCCCAAGGCTCAACATATGCATGCCATTACCAAAATTTTACAGTATCTGAAAGGGTCACTAGGCAGAGGTATATGGATGCGTAAGAATGGTCATAATTCAATTACTATCTATATTGATGCTGATTGGGCAGGATGTCCCATTGATCGAAGGTCTACAACTGGATATTGTACTTTTGTTGGAGGTAACTTGGTCACATGGAAAAGTAAAAAATAGAGTGTTGTTGCTCGTTCAAGTGCTGGAGCAGAATATAGAGCAATGGCATCAACTACCAGTGAAATTATATGGCTTCAAGCTCTATTGCAAGACCTTGGTTATGGTTCATCTCTACCAACTCAATTATTCTGTGATAATCAGGTTGTTATGCATATTGCTTCAAATCCAGTGTTTCATGAGCGAACTAAACATATTGAAGTCGACTACCATTTTTTTAGAGAGAATGTGCAAGCCAATGTCATCCGCACAACCTTTGTCCGTACAACTCAGGAATTGGCGGATATATTTACAAAAGGTCTTCCAGCTCTCAAATTTCAAGAAATATTGTCCAAGTTGGGCTCTATTGACATTTTCGCACCAACTTGAGGGGGAGTGTTGGAGAAGAGAGATTTACGGGGGATTTGTTTCTATCTATGGATTGCTGGTTACTTGAGCTATTTATGGAGAGTGCATAATTTGTGGGATTCTCCTTAATCTGTGCCTCTATTTTTTGTTGTCACTAATTAAGGCTGATGTATCTCTATATATAGAGTTGTTGTAATCTCCATTCTTACTACCATGAATAATAACAGCCTCTCTCCCTTCTCCAGTGGATGTACGCTATGACCAAACCACATACATCTATGTGTTATGTGACTGGTTTCTTCACATACCGAGATCAGTTTTATAGAGTTATTTGATGTTTAAATTAGTGCTATTTTCCAGTTAAAAAACGTGCATGATAAATTATGTGTAGAGAAGTATAAAGTTTGTCTTATAATTTAAGTGATCTTTCTTTTCTTTTTCTTTTTAAAAAAAAGTGTAATTTTGTAAGATGGTTTCGTAAAATATTTTCATTTATTATTGAAATTAATGTTAAAGTAAATTTATGTAATAAACATTTATAAGATTATTATTAATATTTAAGTAAACATTTATAAGATTATTATTAATATTTAATGTAATAATTAAATATTATGTTTATAAATTTTAAAATTAATTTTAATTAATAAAAGTAAAATAATTATATGATTAACTTTTTAAGTATTAAATAGATGCAAATCTATAAAAAATATTGGGACAATCAAATTTTATTGTATTTTCTTACAAATTTTGAAATTAGTTTTTAAAATGAAGTGAAACCGTGTATGTATGTAAACACATTTTAGTCAATTCTCTCATTTATTGTCTACAACATTGCCTACAAAGAAATGAAGTTAAGATCATCAAACCATATGACATGAAAAAGTCCAATGCAAATAGAAAAAATAAATATAACACCAAAATAATTACTCCCTCCATGATGAGTAGGACTAATTGAATATACAACAAAATAAAACTCAAATAAATCTTCAAATATTCAATAGCTTCCTTTTGGTTGCTTAAAATTCATCATAGTACATTGTTTGTAGCACAATGGTACAAGAATATTTGATGAATGGTGCAGTTTTTGTTATTTTTTTTGTGACTATAGTTATTCCCCTCAAGGTAAGTGGCAATTACAAATCTTCCTATTACTAAATATAGAAAATCATAGATAAACAAGGTGAAGCAATAATAATAAATTCTTCTAAAATTGAATACAAATTTGGAATTTTATTTATTTATCAAGAATTACAATATTATTGAAAAAGTATGTGATGAAAAAATCAACAATAAGTGATAAATCAACAAACCAAAATAACATAAGATTTACATAGAGAAAACCTTTAAAAAAAATATAAAAAAATCAATGGATAAAATGAATCTAATAGAAGACAAATTAGAAATATGAGGGAAATTTTTTAAAAAATCAACTTCGTCTTTCTTGAAGTATCTTTTGACTACTAGTTTGGTCTTGTAATAATCTTAATCATTATCTACACCAAATTTCTTTTCTTACACCCACTTCCAACTAATGGGCTTTCTTCCCTTACACAAATTAATAAATCCTAATTAATATTATAGTTAAAGGTCATCATCTCCTCTTTCATGACCTATGTTCAATAACTTTTGAAGAGAAAGCCTCCTTGAAAGATCCAGGTTCATCATCAATTGATGCAGGAGCATCCCAGGCAGATTGGCGATCCGCATCACCCAAAATAATTTGGTTTTGATTTTGCATTCTTGAAATGTATTTGATTCTGAAATTCAAATGAGTGAATTATTATTCTTAATCTCACTGACGTTCTTGATCAATTGACTCCAATGAAGTCATTTGTTATTTTGATGAATAGATAACGGATAGGTACGAAAAGTCAATGAAATTCAAAGAAGGACTAAATAAATGGAAGTCTTATTTAAGATTTTTTTACTATTCAAAATTAATGACAGAGATAAACACAAGGCCATGGCATATGAAAAGGCCTCAGACTCAAAAGGAAAAAGGGATGCCTTATGTTGCAGTTATGGAATTTGAAGAGAAGACAGACTGGGGAGAGGGGTTGGCATCGTGATTGCAGCCACATAGTGAGAAAATCAGTGTCAAGGGAAGAGGAGGATAGGTTGTTGCCTTAGTAGAATAGATGGATTATTATGAGGAAGTTTACAGGAGCAAATAACAAGAGGCTGCACCATATTTAATAGGTAGAAACAAAGCACATGGGTCATGTGGAGGATGAGTGCTAAAAGAGTAGCCAGAGAAAAGGCATGATGTTGGAGTGAGTTGGTGGTGCGGAGGGATGGCGTGAAAGTGGAGAAAGACTGAAAAGGTAACAAAACATTTGCAGATTGTTCATTTCCTTGGAAGTTGCACAAAGAAGGAGAGGGGGCTGGGAGGCGTGGGCATAGGCGGAGACAAAGCATAAATTAAGAATTAATATTCCTTGCAGAGCCTTGGTGTTGTAATGGGCTGCGTGAGTGTAGGGAAGGTGGATAGAGGATAAAGAAGAAAACTCAGATTTGAGTTGGAGTCCCTTCTTGCTGCGTAGGGGTACGGAAGAATGGTCAATGGGACCAAAAAATACAATTAAAATAAATGATGAAAGGAGTCACGAAATTGCAAATGAAGATTTGGGCAGATGAGAAAAGAGGTTGCACAGAAAAACTTGGGGAAATAACAAATGCAAAATTAAAGTGACAGATGCGAATTACTAATGAGGGGGCCACGGTCAACAGAATAAATGAAAACGTTTCCAGAGCAGAGGAGCTTATAAACTGCAATCAAAATCAGATTTGAAGAGTTTTAATTGTATCTTGCTAGTGTTAAAAGAAATCAATGAAATTGCCAGTATGGTTGAGTTTGGTGTGATTTGAATTTTTTTGAATTATAATTGCAAATTGGATTTGATTTCAATCGACAAACAAAATTGTCGACTTGAGTTATCATCTGGCTGCGAAGAGGGGGATTGTTGGTTTTTTTTTTAATTGATTTTATTTTGAGAGCTTATCCAATTAATATGTGTTTGAGTGGGATGACAAGATGAGGTTGAGTTTTTTCCTACACCATAAATACTCATCAAAGCAATTATAGAATAGAAATATAATGGCTATACCTATCAATTGTGTTTCATTATCTTGTGGACCTTCACAAGGTAGTAGTAATGGGTTCTACCTAGTCTTATATTCACTCATCTTGTACATCATCATCATCTAAACTTTCTAATCCTTCTTCTTCTTCTCTATTTAATGATTCTTCTATACGTGCATCTTCCTAAGTTTCTATATTTATTTTGAAAATAAATATTTTTGTTCTTTTCTTTTCCTTTGGTTGTCCTTCACTTGAATGAGATAAAAAATCTTTAAGATGTATTTTTGGTCAATCAGATCTAGTTTATATCATTTTTCTTGAGGCACATGAACATAAGTCTCACAACCAAATATCCTTAAATGTGAAACTTAGGGATTTTCGCTTGTCCATACTTCATAACGAGTTTTACAAACAACAACTAAACATGGAGATCAAATAATCAAATACAAAATAATACTTACAACCTCTACCCAAAAGCACTAATATAGTTGCATACCACTTAGCACAATTCTATCACCTTCCATTAAAGTTCAATTCATCCTTTCTACTACACCATGTTTTTGGGGAGAATAAGGTGTGGCATTTTCTCAAAAAATACTTGTATGTTTATATAATTCATCAAATTTAATGAAATAATACTCCTTATAATTATCAAATAACAATAATTTTATCTTATAATATTTTTGTTTTTTATAGATAAAAGGCAAAAGCCTGAATATTACTAATAGTATAAAAGTTTTGAAAATTACATGTATATAGCACAAAAGCTTAAAAAATGTTTAAAAAATATAGGGATGATCAGGGGCCCAAAATAAAACACAATGCCTTATTCTAAATGTTAGACGCATGGAGGCCAATACATAACGAAAACCTTAAACCAAAAAGTGTGAGAAAAAAATAAAGAGGGAATTTTTATGTAGAGGATTGGATATACTACTCATACCACTATTGGGGTGGCATCAAAATCCACAATCCATTGGAGATATGACACAGGCTCCAAATTATTTACCATTTTTAGAAAGCAACTACCTATATACACCAAAGCTTTGTTATATGCCATTAACACCATGTGAAAAATTAATGAAGAATGGAAGCCATTCCACTACAACACCCTCTTCATGCACGTGTTGAATATCTTGTAGCCTCAAGATTCCAATGCTCAACCTTGATACTTTTAGGGAAACCTTGAGCCCACCTATATTGTGTTTTTTGAATAATTTTGTCGTTATAACCCCCACCGACTCTTTTTTCTCTCCTAAATCTAGGAGGGAAGCCAAAAACTATGATGTGATGTCCATGTTTACCCTATAAGCCTCGGCCTCACTTAGGAAATCAGCACCAAGTATCATCTTTACTACTTTTAAGTCCCTTTTTGTGGGATGCCTCATTATCACCTTCAAACGTAGGTCTGTAATAGGACCTATGAAATCTAGTTGACGTCAAGAATATGCGAGGAATATCAAAGTGGCATATCATAGAATATGTTTGTTTTTTGAAAAAGGCTTTAAGTTCCCTAAACTTAGTGAGGAATTTAGATTTAGAATATATAAAATAAATCTAGGTGTATTAAGAGACATCATCAATAAGTGCAATATAATAACAGTATTTACCCATAAAATCAACATCCACTAGACCAAACACTTATGAACGCATGATTTTTAATAATCTCTTAGCTCTATTCTTCTAACATTAAATTAAGATCTATTCTATTTTCTAAATAAAAAATTCTCTCAAAAATAATTTTTCCAATAGAATAATAAGAAAAATGATCTAGATTTTTTGTATCAATAATCTTCTTAAGACCCTTTTCACTTATGTGATCCAAACATTGGTGCCACAATATATATGCATAAATTCAAATCTTGTTACATTGATAAAATTAAAAAAAATGGAGTCATTAAGTCTAAATAGATTCCCTATCTAAGATCCTTTAGAAATCACCAAATTCCCTGTTATCAACATACAACTAGAGTTTCCAAATGTCATACACACTCTAGAATCATTTAACTTAGATACATAATTTTTTTTATCACAATACCTTGAATATGTAAAAAATGATCAAGGGTCATAACCATTCCATCAATGTAACATAATTGTACCTTTTCCTTACCAATAATTTATTAGGCACTATTATCTCCCAGGAAAAACTCCACTCTATCATATACATTATATGTAGAAAATCACTTCTTATGAGGAATGATATGGTTGGAGTAACTTGAATTAATAAGCAAAGCATCATTACTCATAATGTTAGCAAACATATATAAATAATCATTTTCACCATTATTAGAGGAATTTTTCATTGAGGAATTTGAACCCTTTTGTCATTTCAATATTTCTTCTTCACATGCCCCCTTTTGGTATTGTAGTCATGAAAATAGTACTCCCCACCTTTGAGGCATAAAAACAAGGATAGGGTTCTTATTTCACACTTTCTACACTCAAGGACACCTTAGAGATCTCAATTCAATGAAGAATGGAGGAAGAGATATGACAATAGGGTATCCTAGGATATGATTTCAGATTACAAGAGGGGTTCACCACCAAGTAAGAACTTGGAAAGACTAATGCAATGTAAGATGCAACACTAAACCCTAGTTTGATGAAATGACCTACAAAATGACCTATAAAAGTGTGTAAAAAAATTTAGAAAGTTGCAAAATAGAATGTTTGCACTTGGAAACTTTTAGAGACTTGACTGGTGACTAGAAATTATGTAAATCTTAAAATTTTGGCCTATTGGGACTCATTCGCCATTTTGGGTGAATTAGTCCCAATTGTGGTATTTTGCATAGGAGCAGGTTTTAGGAAAAAGGGTACTTGAATCTATAAAAATCTATGAAAAACACTTACAGTGGGACTCATTCACCACTTGTGGTGAATCAGCCCCATCCCACTTTTTCAGGAATTCAAAATCTAATTTTTTTCTTCTCAGTCTGCTCAATATGCTTCTCTAGCCTTCAAGATCTGAAACTCTGATTTCGGGGCAGTAGATGACCTTTTAGTGAAGATTATGACCTTGCAAATGGGGAGAAAACTCCAACAAGCTTGTAAGCTAATCTTCAATGATCTTTCAAGCTCTAAATAACCTATATTTGCAATCACACATGTAAAGAGGAGAAAACTTGTTGATTGTTAGTGAATAGGGGTTTGCCTTGGTCAAACCCCTTTTAGGTAATTAAACCAAATGATCAGACAATGAAACAAGGACATGAAACATGAACATAGGATATGAAACATGAACAATGATACTTTGAATGATGTCTTGTAAATGATATCTTATAAATCCACAACTCACTATGAAATGGCCATGAAGGATGTAGATCTTGATCTTGAAAATAGGTATAGAACAATGCTTGATCTTGTATCTTCAATGCTACATCACAAAACTAGCTCAACAACATGCTTGATGCTTGATATCTTTGACATGATAATGGATCTTGAATTTCTACAACAATTGATGAAGAATTCTACCCTTGAATGCCTTAGAAATGATCTTGAATGCTTTCTTGATGATCTTGTGAAGTCTTGAAATCCTTAACTCTTGAATGCTTGACTTGATAGCATGAATTTTCTTGATTAAATAATGATTTGAAATCTTGTTTATATAGGAATTTCACTAAAATAATCCTTTATTTGATCCCAAACGCTGACATAGATGAAATTTGAACTTCAAATCAAAATTTTATGCTTAAAACCTTGAAAATGGGTCAAATGGGACTCATCCTCCATCCTGGGTGAATTAATCCCACTTGGATGGGACTCATTCACCCAAAGTGGCGAATCAATCCCATCGAGCTTATTTTGAGTGCTAAAGTGTCAGGGAGTGTGTAAATTAAGCTTGTATGTTGATATTGTCATGTTTTTTGTTAAAATATGCCTTGGGATGCACAATATAGGGTCATAGGGGCCTATTAATGATGGTATAAAGGTCATAAATGCAATAGGACCTAAAATTCAATGTGAAAGTGCAAATAAATACACTTTACAACACTAATTTAATGCAAAATTAAGTCTATTTAGCTTAGAAGGGCCCTAAATCCAATGTGAATGTGTAGAACACATTATAACACTAGATTAGGTCCATTTAGTTTACAATCCTTTTAAATTTAATGTGAAGGTGTAAATAAATACAATTTACAACATTAAATTAAGGTAGAGTTAAGTTTACTTAGCTTAGAAAGGGCACAAGACCTAATGTGGATGTGTAAAACACCTCACAACACTAGATCAAGGCGACATTTAGTCCACTTTATCATTAATTATTTTCAAATCAAGTGTGAAAATGTACATGACGACATTTTTCAACACTACATATAGCCCCCACTTTATTGAGAGGATGAACTTACTTCAAACTCACACTAAAGTAGACATTCAAGAGGGGTCCATGCCAATGTGAATGGTCTAGGATAAAAAATATCGAAGAAGTGGTCAAGCCTCCAAGATCCAAGATCCTAAGTTAAATTGACATAAGTGAAAAAGGACACGTACATGGTGTATAATATGCAACATCGGGATACACAAACATGTAGTGTCAATGAGTAAAAGAAGAAAGAAAAATGAAAAGAACAAGAAAAAATAAAAATAGTGGATCAAGCCTCGACCATTTGTCCAACATGATGTGGATTAGATCTAAGTTGTTTGTCCAAAAATGGACACTCACTCTAAGGCAACATAACTCTTGTTTGTCCGTTGGGTGAGTAATCCAAGAGGGTGAGACACATACACACATGGCTGGTATGTACTCACACTCACACACAAGTGGCTATGGGGAAATTCATGCCTTGGTTGGGCTTCCCGCTCAAACCATACCAAAGTTATATCCCTCATAAATTTAATAAGGTGCCAGAAAAATGGTTTTTGAGCTTCATGAGACAAGAAAAAAATTGTATGCTTGGAACTCATGAACAAACAAGATGGCTCCACAGGCATGCAAAGTGTGTTATGCAAGGTGGCCATATAATTGAAAATATAAATGCAAAATAATGTAAGGAATGTTCAAAGGGATTTTCCTTTAGTTCATGCAAGGTCTCTTCTTAGGGAACATCAAATGTGCCTAATGTCTCCAAGAGAGGACAAGCCAAAGAAATATCACACTCTTGGAGGGAATCAAACCCAGTGACACCACAAAGAAAGGGACACATCACAAGAAGAAATAAAATCGTACAATGAGACATGAGTGTCGGTGTATGCCCCCACTTTAAAGCGATTGCTAATACCATTACTGTGAGAAAAATATTTAAAGTAGAAGTAGAAATGAAAGCTTCTTCAGAAAGCCCTATGCCAAGTCATATGTTTCTGGATTGAACAATATCATGAATAAGTATGTCACATGTGAGCCAGCTTAAGGCATGTCATTCACATCCCAAGCTTGCTCTAATATGTACATGAAAGGTGGTCAACTACCCAAAAGAGACAACAACAAATGACATACAAGGACAAGGATATCCAACCCCTTGCCTCCACTTAGTGTAGGACAAGAATGAGCCGAATAGGATGAAAGTAAGTATCAGTTAGAGGAATTAGGTGCTTCAACATAAGGAAGAGCACCATGATCCTTAAGATGTTGAATTTTTTTACCCAAAGCTTTACATTCATTATTAGAATGACCATGAACTCTATGATATGCACATAATGAATGTTTGTAGTAAAATTTATTTCATGTTCTTGGAGGAAGGGATATCAAACAATCTTGGACAAGTCTCAACAAGATACCTTCTTGATCAAAAGTAGGGGATGTTTTATTATTTTGTGACAAAGATATCTCTTTCTTAGTACAAGGTGTCATATGTATGCAAGACTCTTTAGATGGAGAGATTTTGTTCTCTCATTTACTGGAGAGTGTGAAATCTAAAGAATTCAAATAATTAGTATTTTTTGTGATGACATTGAAATTAAGCGAATATTTCTCTGTTTGTTTCATTTCTTGCAAAGGATAACAACCAAGACCACTAGTGTCTATCAATTCAAGATACTCTATTGTTAAAGTTGGCTTAGAAAAATATTTTGTTAGAGTGTTGATATTAAGTGAAGGCTTGTTTATTTCTATCAAATGTCAATAACCAAGACCATTAGTTGTTTCTTCCATGTTAGGTTCTATAGGGACACAAATACCTTGTTATCTAGCACCACACCCTTTTCCACTATATCAAAATTATTTCATAAGCTTATAACCTCTTCCATAAATTTTTTTCATTTCTTTTGGATTCAGAGGTTGTTGATAATCAATTTCGTCAAATCTTGTTGTGTAATTTGTTGTCTTTTGTTCTAAAGTGGTTGAGGTAGATGCTTTGGAAGGGTCTTTTGAATTTTGTGTTGACATTACTGATTTGTTTTTTCCTTTTTAGACTCTTTTTTTATGATCTTGTATTCTCCTATGAATTTTGGTTAGAAGTCTAAGGAATCCTAATCATCTTCTAATAGCTTTGTGATTTCCTCAATATGTTTTTATTTGTATTTTTGTTGTACGGGTTCTACTTGTGTAGTAGGTGTTAATCTTTTCAAGGGCTTCTCTTTGTTTTTCTCAAGTTGTAAGACACTATAAGGCTCATGATCACCATCAAGTGTTTACATTTTGTTGTTGTAGACATACTTCATTTTACGATGAAGAGTAGAAGACACCACATGCATTTCATGAATCCAAGGTCTTCCTAAGAGAATATTGTATGAAATATTATAGGGCATGACATGAATAGGCATTTCTAATGTAGCTTTTCTAGCTATAATAGGAAAAGTAATCACACCGAGCGGTTTCTTTTCTACATTTTCAAATCCACTAATAAATAAAGAGGTAGGTTGAATTTTTTATTTATCTATGCCAAGCCTATCCAAAAGGGATACACTACACACATTAAGGGAAAATCCATTGTCAACGAGGGTTTTCTTTATCCCTTTTCTATTGTATTTAGCTATTATCATGAAAACCTCATTTTGTTTTTTCACTTCCAAAGGAGGGAGCTCACTAAACAATGTCAGAATTTAGTCTTTGAATCATGGTTTCTATGTTATCTGGTTGCACATTAGAAGGGGTAGGAACTTATTATAAGGAATTTTGAATCATGTTGTGATAGTGAGGGGAGACTTGAATAAGACTTCCCATAATGATATTTTAGCAAGAGTGTTCTTAGGTTGTTCAACAAGATCATACTCATTTCCACTTTGTGTAGGAAAATGAGGAGGATTAGGAAGGATAGAATTAGACAATGGGAGGATTGTTGAAGATATTTGTCTTGGTTGTGGATTTTTTCTATTATTATATGTATTTGCAACGGTATTATGACTCAACCACTGCAACACATTTTTCTTAGGTGGGTAAAGTATAAGTTTATGTTTTTTTTTGAGTTTGAGGTTTGTGTGAAGGTGGGTAAAGGAGTAGAGGATTCTTAGGATTTCCCATAGGGTATGTAGGAGGTCCATTAATCAAGAGGGATCTAATGGACACTTGCACATTCATAACCTTAGTGGTATTGGTTTGATGCATTTCTAATAAAGGGCGATCTAGAATCACCTTTTTATCATCACCTAAGGAAGCCACATAAGCATTTTTGTCTTTTTATTGCACCGTAATATCCTCCCTAGGAGGAGAGTTGTTAGGAGGACTACAAACCAAATTTTCTTGACATTCAAGGATTGGTTCTTCCAAAATGACTACATCACATGTAGGGGAATGATCAATGGTTGAGTTGTCTTGCTCAATAAGGGTTTCCCTAGGTGAAGAGGGACAATTAAGATTCTCATGAATTTCATTGATCAAAGTATCTTCTTCACAACTAGGAGAGATACTAGGAGAAGGAAAAGTATGATTTTCATGATCTTTTATGATTTCATTACTTTGTCCTATATAATATCCTCCAAAATAGGAGAGGAAATATAAAGAGGGTTGTCATAGATATTAAATTTTTGATCATACAACACCAAGATATCTTCCTCACTTATACTTTCATCCTCTAAAACATTATCACAAGAGGGGAGATGTTGGGAGAAAAATGTAGACTAGTTGAAGTTTCAATGGTATCTTGTTGTGTTATGTTATCATCATGATTACCTATGGTGGTTTCTTCTTGTTCATCAATGCCTTGCCTAATAAGAGAGGTAGAAGGAGAGAAACAACTAGGATTATCAAAACTCTCATTGATTGGTTCTTCTAACACCAAAATATCTTCTTCACCAATAGGAGAGATATTAGGAGAAGAATGAATATGATCGTTAGGAATGTCCAAGCTTGTATTCTCTTTCACTAAAACACTCTCATAGGGAGGGGATATAAACATTTTCTTAGCATGCCTAGAAAGGTAAGGTACTAACATTGTTTGACCTAGAATGAAAAGAACTTCTAACCATCTCATGCAATGTTTCAATAATATAAACAATGTATATCCAAATATGCAAAACGCTTTTATCCAATGTATGCAAAACTTTAAGAATGCAAGAAATGTGTATCCAAGAATAAAAAGTACTTTTATCAAACTTAGGCATTTAAGATTTATGAATGTAAACATTGTATACACAAAACTAAAGAGTAATTTTATCCATATTATGCAAAGTTGTAGAAATGTGAGAATTTTCAAATTTAATGATGCTTGTAATTGAAATGATTTCAAAAATGAGTACCCTAAATTGATGTTTTTGATCTAGATGCATAAAACAAATGTTACCAAAACTTTTCAGACTTATAATATATGTTACTAGGAGGCTTAGGAAGTACAAAAATGAGGTTTTTAATGTTGTAAAAGGAAGCTTAAAATCTGGACTGGGACTGATTCGCCCAAAGGGGCAAATAAGTCCCAATTAGGTTTTTGTTTTTTAAATATTTAGAATATTTTAAGTGATTTTTGTGCTTTTTCGTTTGTATGATCTGTAACCTAAATTTCAATGCAATTTTCAGATTTTTTCAATGATTTGAGATACAAAAATGCAAACTATATGCACTTTCACTAATGCAAAAATTTGAAACCCTAGAATGTCAATTAACTAATGCAAACCCTAATGCAAAGCTAATTTTCAAGGTATATCTAGGATGAAAATTCACTCCAAATCAAAATTATGATGTTCTAAATGCAAGTTCAACAAAATGTAGTCACATAAATAGTACCCCCCACCTATGATGCATAAACACAAGGATAGAGTTCCTATTTCGGACTTGCTACACTCAAGGACACCTTAGAGATCTCAATCCAATGAAGAATAGAGGAAGAGATATGAAAATAGGGTATCCTAGGATATGATTTCAGATTACAAGAGGGTTTCACTACCAATTAAGAACTTGGAAAGACTAATGCAATGTAAGATGCAACACTAAACCCTAGTTTTATGCAATGACCTATAAAAATATGTAAAAAAAAAAGAGGATTTGAAAAATAGAGTGTGCACACATGGAAACTTGTAGAGACTTGAATGGAGATTGAAAATTTTGCAAATCCTAAAATTTTGGCCTATTGGGACTCATTCGCCATTCTGAGTGAATTAGTCCCAGTTCTAGATTTCCACACAGGAGCAGGTTTCGGGAAAAAGGGTATCTGAATCAACAAAAATCTCTGAAAAAAACCTATAGTGGGACTCATTCACCACTTGTAGTGAATCAATCCCATTCTACTTTTTTGAGAATTCAAAGTTTGAATATGTTCTTCTCAGTCTACTCAATTTGCTTCTTTAGGTTTTCAGATCTAAAACTCCGATTTTAGGGCAGAAGATGGCCTTTTAGTGAAGATTATGACCTTGCAAATGGAGAGACAACTCCAAAAATATTGTAATATAATATTCAATGATATCTCAAGCTCTAAGAAACCTAGATCTGCAATCACACATGTAAAGAGGAGAAAACTTGTTGATTGTTAGTGAATAGGGGTTTGCCTTGGTCAAACCCCTTTTAGGTAATTAAACCAAATGATGAAACAGTGAGACAAGGACATAAAACATGAACATAGGATATGAAACATGAATAATGATACCTTGAATGATTTCTTATAAATCTACAACTCAACATGAAATGGCCATGAAGGATGTAGATCTTGATCTTGACTATAGGTGTAGAACAATGCTTGATCTTGTATCTTTAATGCTACATCACAAAACTAGATCAAAAACATGCTTGATGCTTGATGATAATGGATCTTGAATTGCTGCAACAATTGATGAAGAATTCTACCCTTGAATGTCTTAGAAATGATCTTGAATGCTGTTAGAGTAATTGGTTATTTACTTTATTAATTAAACAATATTTGTTTAATTACTTAAAGTTCCCTTTTACCTCTTTTTCACTTAAGCTAATATTAGGTCAATAATAATTAATTACTTTATTAATTATTATTGTGCAAGCCTAGGGTTTTCCTTTTTTAGGGTTTTCACCTATATGTGGTTGAAAACTATCTTTTGTATCATTATTCATTTTACATTTTTGTGTAAATACATTGCTCCACATTCTTGAGCATTCTCTTTGTTGCCTCTCTTTGCTTCTCCTTGTAACACGTATTATTTGCTTGCAGAGGTCACTGGGCTGCTATGAAGTTGTATCTTCTCAACTCCAACATGGTATCAGAGCTTTAGATCTGCAACTGCTTGTTCTTGTTTTGAGTTTTTTGCATTGGAAGCAGATCTAGGGTTCTAAGGTTTCTTCTTGTGGATTCAACATACTCCTATTTTTGGGTTCACTTTGGGCCCAAACGGATAGTGCCATTGGATTCGCAGTGCCCAAAAACCCCTAAATCGACTGTCAATTCGTCGATTTTGGTTACAGTCGACCAGGGAAGCAAATTTTTTTAGGGTTTTGGCCTGCATCATCAGCAGCGAAAAAATCGAAAAAAAAAAAACCTAAGGATTTTTAATCTTTTCGGGCTGCCCACAATACATCTGGCCAAAAGCATCTACCAAATTTCAATCACCGGACTTCAATTCTCGGCCCCCTCGGGTGATCCTGCTGGCGCCTCTACCCGGGCCCACCGCGATTCTGGTCAAGGCCGGGCCTCGATCAGCTTCCCCACTCCGCTCCGGCCACCGAAGCCCGGGTGACTCCGCAGCCTTATGCTCCACACCTTCCCTCGAGTCTCATCAATTCTCCTGACGAGTCTGGCCAACCTCATTTCTGCAGCTCTCACACAGGTCACAAGATGGTGACCGAGGGCTTGCTGCGCCTAGCCCTCGGGTTCTGCCTGTGCTAATTGTGGGCTATTTTTTTAGCCCGGGTGGGTGTTGTAAAGGGCATGAGGGCATTTTACCCTA
>CM021102.1:830424925-830441680 GCA_007115665.2 Sequoiadendron giganteum
TTTTAAGTCCCTTTTTGTGGGATGCCTCATTATCACCTTCAAACGTAGGTCTGTAATAGGACCTATGAAATCTAGTTGACGTCAAGAATATGCGAGGAATATCAAAGTGGCATATCATAGAATATGTTTGTTTTTTGAAAAAGGCTTTAAGTTCCCTAAACTTAGTGAGGAATTTAGATTTAGAATATATAAAATAAATCTAGGTGTATTAAGAGACATCATCAATAAGTGCAATATAATAACAGTATTTACCCATAAAATCAACATCCACTAGACCAAACACTTATGAACGCATGATTTTTAATAATCTCTTAGCTCTATTCTTCTAACATTAAATTAAGATCTATTCTATTTTCTAAATAAAAAATTCTCTCAAAAATAATTTTTCCAATAGAATAATAAGAAAAATGATCTAGATTTTTTGTATCAATAATCTTCTTAAGACCCTTTTCACTTATGTGATCCAAACATTGGTGCCACAATATATATGCATAAATTCAAATCTTGTTACATTGATAAAATTAAAAAAAATGGAGTCATTAAGTCTAAATAGATTCCCTATCTAAGATCCTTTAGAAATCACCAAATTCCCTGTTATCAACATACAACTAGAGTTTCCAAATGTCATACACACTCTAGAATCATTTAACTTAGATACATAATTTTTTTTATCACAATACCTTGAATATGTAAAAAATGATCAAGGGTCATAACCATTCCATCAATGTAACATAATTGTACCTTTTCCTTACCAATAATTTATTAGGCACTATTATCTCCCAGGAAAAACTCCACTCTATCATATACATTATATGTAGAAAATCACTTCTTATGAGGAATGATATGGTTGGAGTAACTTGAATTAATAAGCAAAGCATCATTACTCATAATGTTAGCAAACATATATAAATAATCATTTTCACCATTATTAGAGGAATTTTTCATTGAGGAATTTGAACCCTTTTGTCATTTCAATATTTCTTCTTCACATGCCCCCTTTTGGTATTGTAGTCATGAAAATAGTACTCCCCACCTTTGAGGCATAAAAACAAGGATAGGGTTCTTATTTCACACTTTCTACACTCAAGGACACCTTAGAGATCTCAATTCAATGAAGAATGGAGGAAGAGATATGACAATAGGGTATCCTAGGATATGATTTCAGATTACAAG
The DNA here is from genome assembly GCA_007115665.2 of Sequoiadendron giganteum. Classification (NCBI taxonomy): domain Eukaryota; kingdom Viridiplantae; phylum Streptophyta; class Pinopsida; order Cupressales; family Cupressaceae; genus Sequoiadendron; species Sequoiadendron giganteum. The sequence continues at coordinate 830,426,099 of CM021102.1, forward strand.
AGGGGTTCACCACCAAGTAAGAACTTGGAAAGACTAATGCAATGTAAGATGCAACACTAAACCCTAGTTTGATGAAATGACCTACAAAATGACCTATAAAAGTGTGTAAAAAAATTTAGAAAGTTGCAAAATAGAATGTTTGCACTTGGAAACTTTTAGAGACTTGACTGGTGACTAGAAATTATGTAAATCTTAAAATTTTGGCCTATTGGGACTCATTCGCCATTTTGGGTGAATTAGTCCCAATTGTGGTATTTTGCATAGGAGCAGGTTTTAGGAAAAAGGGTACTTGAATCTATAAAAATCTATGAAAAACACTTACAGTGGGACTCATTCACCACTTGTGGTGAATCAGCCCCATCCCACTTTTTCAGGAATTCAAAATCTAATTTTTTTCTTCTCAGTCTGCTCAATATGCTTCTCTAGCCTTCAAGATCTGAAACTCTGATTTCGGGGCAGTAGATGACCTTTTAGTGAAGATTATGACCTTGCAAATGGGGAGAAAACTCCAACAAGCTTGTAAGCTAATCTTCAATGATCTTTCAAGCTCTAAATAACCTATATTTGCAATCACACATGTAAAGAGGAGAAAACTTGTTGATTGTTAGTGAATAGGGGTTTGCCTTGGTCAAACCCCTTTTAGGTAATTAAACCAAATGATCAGACAATGAAACAAGGACATGAAACATGAACATAGGATATGAAACATGAACAATGATACTTTGAATGATGTCTTGTAAATGATATCTTATAAATCCACAACTCACTATGAAATGGCCATGAAGGATGTAGATCTTGATCTTGAAAATAGGTATAGAACAATGCTTGATCTTGTATCTTCAATGCTACATCACAAAACTAGCTCAACAACATGCTTGATGCTTGATATCTTTGACATGATAATGGATCTTGAATTTCTACAACAATTGATGAAGAATTCTACCCTTGAATGCCTTAGAAATGATCTTGAATGCTTTCTTGATGATCTTGTGAAGTCTTGAAATCCTTAACTCTTGAATGCTTGACTTGATAGCATGAATTTTCTTGATTAAATAATGATTTGAAATCTTGTTTATATAGGAATTTCACTAAAATAATCCTTTATTTGATCCCAAACGCTGACATAGATGAAATTTGAACTTCAAATCAAAATTTTATGCTTAAAACCTTGAAAATGGGTCAAATGGGACTCATCCTCCATCCTGGGTGAATTAATCCCACTTGGATGGGACTCATTCACCCAAAGTGGCGAATCAATCCCATCGAGCTTATTTTGAGTGCTAAAGTGTCAGGGAGTGTGTAAATTAAGCTTGTATGTTGATATTGTCATGTTTTTTGTTAAAATATGCCTTGGGATGCACAATATAGGGTCATAGGGGCCTATTAATGATGGTATAAAGGTCATAAATGCAATAGGACCTAAAATTCAATGTGAAAGTGCAAATAAATACACTTTACAACACTAATTTAATGCAAAATTAAGTCTATTTAGCTTAGAAGGGCCCTAAATCCAATGTGAATGTGTAGAACACATTATAACACTAGATTAGGTCCATTTAGTTTACAATCCTTTTAAATTTAATGTGAAGGTGTAAATAAATACAATTTACAACATTAAATTAAGGTAGAGTTAAGTTTACTTAGCTTAGAAAGGGCACAAGACCTAATGTGGATGTGTAAAACACCTCACAACACTAGATCAAGGCGACATTTAGTCCACTTTATCATTAATTATTTTCAAATCAAGTGTGAAAATGTACATGACGACATTTTTCAACACTACATATAGCCCCCACTTTATTGAGAGGATGAACTTACTTCAAACTCACACTAAAGTAGACATTCAAGAGGGGTCCATGCCAATGTGAATGGTCTAGGATAAAAAATATCGAAGAAGTGGTCAAGCCTCCAAGATCCAAGATCCTAAGTTAAATTGACATAAGTGAAAAAGGACACGTACATGGTGTATAATATGCAACATCGGGATACACAAACATGTAGTGTCAATGAGTAAAAGAAGAAAGAAAAATGAAAAGAACAAGAAAAAATAAAAATAGTGGATCAAGCCTCGACCATTTGTCCAACATGATGTGGATTAGATCTAAGTTGTTTGTCCAAAAATGGACACTCACTCTAAGGCAACATAACTCTTGTTTGTCCGTTGGGTGAGTAATCCAAGAGGGTGAGACACATACACACATGGCTGGTATGTACTCACACTCACACACAAGTGGCTATGGGGAAATTCATGCCTTGGTTGGGCTTCCCGCTCAAACCATACCAAAGTTATATCCCTCATAAATTTAATAAGGTGCCAGAAAAATGGTTTTTGAGCTTCATGAGACAAGAAAAAAATTGTATGCTTGGAACTCATGAACAAACAAGATGGCTCCACAGGCATGCAAAGTGTGTTATGCAAGGTGGCCATATAATTGAAAATATAAATGCAAAATAATGTAAGGAATGTTCAAAGGGATTTTCCTTTAGTTCATGCAAGGTCTCTTCTTAGGGAACATCAAATGTGCCTAATGTCTCCAAGAGAGGACAAGCCAAAGAAATATCACACTCTTGGAGGGAATCAAACCCAGTGACACCACAAAGAAAGGGACACATCACAAGAAGAAATAAAATCGTACAATGAGACATGAGTGTCGGTGTATGCCCCCACTTTAAAGCGATTGCTAATACCATTACTGTGAGAAAAATATTTAAAGTAGAAGTAGAAATGAAAGCTTCTTCAGAAAGCCCTATGCCAAGTCATATGTTTCTGGATTGAACAATATCATGAATAAGTATGTCACATGTGAGCCAGCTTGACACATCCCAAAATTTTTTAATATGTACATGAAAGGTGGTCAACTAGCCAAAGACAATGACAAATGACATACAAGGACAAGGCTATTAACCCCTTGCCCCCACTTAGTGTAGGACAAGGATGAGTCAAATAGGGATGAAAGTAACAATTAGAGGAATTAGGTGCTTCAACATAAGAAGAGCACCCATCCTTAAGATGTTGAATTTTTTTTACCCAAAGCTTTACATCTCAGACATGCAAAATATACATGCATCTAATCATACTTCATTCAACATTATTTCATCTATTCATTAAATAAACCAATTTAATTAATTCACTAAGCTTTCTCTCAAAATTAAATAAATCCAATTATTTAATTATCTCCTATAGTTCCTGATTTAATTAAATCACATATATCTAATTAAATCACTCATATCATTTTCCTCTCATTTGATTTAAAATAAATACAAAAATTGAAATCAAATGTCATATCACCTAAACTCCTGTTAGATTAATCAAATCCTGATTAGTTTAATCCTAATCACCTAAATCCTCTAGATTCATCCACTTGCACAATAAATCATTTAAATTGATTTATTAAAACACCTATTTTCCCTCACAAGGGCATATTCCCAAGGAATATGCCCTCATTAACTCTCATGTTTGACTTTTCTGGACAAACACAATTCCCCCCAAAAACTCTCAACCATATTCATTTATTGCCATTTTTAAATTTGAAATGGGCACATTGGCCAAAACTTGCACAAGCATGGGCCAATCCCATTGTGACAAGTGGCTCTCTCTCATTTGTTGGGTTTTAGTCCCACATTGCTCAATCTTGGCTTCTCCTCTCTCAATCTTTCTTATAAATTCAATGACTTCTATCTCATTTTTCATCTACAATTTGAGCACTATCACTATAGGCAACTTGAGTTCACTTAGCATCTCATTGTCTATCATCTCATTCAAGCTTATCAAGGATTGGGAAAGGGCTTGCCTTCTACACAAAGGATAGCACCAATCCACCATAGAATAGATATACTTCATGTCTTCTTTGCATGCTTGAATTAGTTTTGTCATTTATTTTGAAGAATGTTGTATTATTCTATGAGGATATTGGAGTTGTGCTAACCATTTCAGATTTTGATGTCCACACATTCATTATTAGAATGACCATGAACTCTATGATATGCACATAATGAATGTTTGTAGTAAAATTTATTTCATGTTCTTGGAGGAAGGGATATCAAACAATCTTGGACAAGTCTCAACAAGATACCTTCTTGATCAAAAGTAGGGGATGTTTTATTATTTTGTGACAAAGATATCTCTTTCTTAGTACAAGGTGTCATATGTATGCAAGACTCTTTAGATGGAGAGATTTTGTTCTCTCATTTACTGGAGAGTGTGAAATCTAAAGAATTCAAATAATTAGTATTTTTTGTGATGACATTGAAATTAAGCGAATATTTCTCTGTTTGTTTCATTTCTTGCAAAGGATAACAACCAAGACCACTAGTGTCTATCAATTCAAGATACTCTATTGTTAAAGTTGGCTTAGAAAAATATTTTGTTAGAGTGTTGATATTAAGTGAAGGCTTGTTTATTTCTATCAAATGTCAATAACCAAGACCATTAGTTGTTTCTTCCATGTTAGGTTCTATAGGGACACAAATACCTTGTTATCTAGCACCACACCCTTTTCCACTATATCAAAATTATTTCATAAGCTTATAACCTCTTCCATAAATTTTTTTCATTTCTTTTGGATTCAGAGGTTGTTGATAATCAATTTCGTCAAATCTTGTTGTGTAATTTGTTGTCTTTTGTTCTAAAGTGGTTGAGGTAGATGCTTTGGAAGGGTCTTTTGAATTTTGTGTTGACATTACTGATTTGTTTTTTCCTTTTTAGACTCTTTTTTTATGATCTTGTATTCTCCTATGAATTTTGGTTAGAAGTCTAAGGAATCCTAATCATCTTCTAATAGCTTTGTGATTTCCTCAATATGTTTTTATTTGTATTTTTGTTGTACGGGTTCTACTTGTGTAGTAGGTGTTAATCTTTTCAAGGGCTTCTCTTTGTTTTTCTCAAGTTGTAAGACACTATAAGGCTCATGATCACCATCAAGTGTTTACATTTTGTTGTTGTAGACATACTTCATTTTACGATGAAGAGTAGAAGACACCACATGCATTTCATGAATCCAAGGTCTTCCTAAGAGAATATTGTATGAAATATTATAGGGCATGACATGAATAGGCATTTCTAATGTAGCTTTTCTAGCTATAATAGGAAAAGTAATCACACCGAGCGGTTTCTTTTCTACATTTTCAAATCCACTAATAAATAAAGAGGTAGGTTGAATTTTTTATTTATCTATGCCAAGCCTATCCAAAAGGGATACACTACACACATTAAGGGAAAATCCATTGTCAACGAGGGTTTTCTTTATCCCTTTTCTATTGTATTTAGCTATTATCATGAAAACCTCATTTTGTTTTTTCACTTCCAAAGGAGGGAGCTCACTAAACAATGTCAGAATTTAGTCTTTGAATCATGGTTTCTATGTTATCTGGTTGCACATTAGAAGGGGTAGGAACTTATTATAAGGAATTTTGAATCATGTTGTGATAGTGAGGGGAGACTTGAATAAGACTTCCCATAATGATATTTTAGCAAGAGTGTTCTTAGGTTGTTCAACAAGATCATACTCATTTCCACTTTGTGTAGGAAAATGAGGAGGATTAGGAAGGATAGAATTAGACAATGGGAGGATTGTTGAAGATATTTGTCTTGGTTGTGGATTTTTTCTATTATTATATGTATTTGCAACGGTATTATGACTCAACCACTGCAACACATTTTTCTTAGGTGGGTAAAGTATAAGTTTATGTTTTTTTTTGAGTTTGAGGTTTGTGTGAAGGTGGGTAAAGGAGTAGAGGATTCTTAGGATTTCCCATAGGGTATGTAGGAGGTCCATTAATCAAGAGGGATCTAATGGACACTTGCACATTCATAACCTTAGTGGTATTGGTTTGATGCATTTCTAATAAAGGGCGATCTAGAATCACCTTTTTATCATCACCTAAGGAAGCCACATAAGCATTTTTGTCTTTTTATTGCACCGTAATATCCTCCCTAGGAGGAGAGTTGTTAGGAGGACTACAAACCAAATTTTCTTGACATTCAAGGATTGGTTCTTCCAAAATGACTACATCACATGTAGGGGAATGATCAATGGTTGAGTTGTCTTGCTCAATAAGGGTTTCCCTAGGTGAAGAGGGACAATTAAGATTCTCATGAATTTCATTGATCAAAGTATCTTCTTCACAACTAGGAGAGATACTAGGAGAAGGAAAAGTATGATTTTCATGATCTTTTATGATTTCATTACTTTGTCCTATATAATATCCTCCAAAATAGGAGAGGAAATATAAAGAGGGTTGTCATAGATATTAAATTTTTGATCATACAACACCAAGATATCTTCCTCACTTATACTTTCATCCTCTAAAACATTATCACAAGAGGGGAGATGTTGGGAGAAAAATGTAGACTAGTTGAAGTTTCAATGGTATCTTGTTGTGTTATGTTATCATCATGATTACCTATGGTGGTTTCTTCTTGTTCATCAATGCCTTGCCTAATAAGAGAGGTAGAAGGAGAGAAACAACTAGGATTATCAAAACTCTCATTGATTGGTTCTTCTAACACCAAAATATCTTCTTCACCAATAGGAGAGATATTAGGAGAAGAATGAATATGATCGTTAGGAATGTCCAAGCTTGTATTCTCTTTCACTAAAACACTCTCATAGGGAGGGGATATAAACATTTTCTTAGCATGCCTAGAAAGGTAAGGTACTAACATTGTTTGACCTAGAATGAAAAGAACTTCTAACCATCTCATGCAATGTTTCAATAATATAAACAATGTATATCCAAATATGCAAAACGCTTTTATCCAATGTATGCAAAACTTTAAGAATGCAAGAAATGTGTATCCAAGAATAAAAAGTACTTTTATCAAACTTAGGCATTTAAGATTTATGAATGTAAACATTGTATACACAAAACTAAAGAGTAATTTTATCCATATTATGCAAAGTTGTAGAAATGTGAGAATTTTCAAATTTAATGATGCTTGTAATTGAAATGATTTCAAAAATGAGTACCCTAAATTGATGTTTTTGATCTAGATGCATAAAACAAATGTTACCAAAACTTTTCAGACTTATAATATATGTTACTAGGAGGCTTAGGAAGTACAAAAATGAGGTTTTTAATGTTGTAAAAGGAAGCTTAAAATCTGGACTGGGACTGATTCGCCCAAAGGGGCAAATAAGTCCCAATTAGGTTTTTGTTTTTTAAATATTTAGAATATTTTAAGTGATTTTTGTGCTTTTTCGTTTGTATGATCTGTAACCTAAATTTCAATGCAATTTTCAGATTTTTTCAATGATTTGAGATACAAAAATGCAAACTATATGCACTTTCACTAATGCAAAAATTTGAAACCCTAGAATGTCAATTAACTAATGCAAACCCTAATGCAAAGCTAATTTTCAAGGTATATCTAGGATGAAAATTCACTCCAAATCAAAATTATGATGTTCTAAATGCAAGTTCAACAAAATGTAGTCACATAAATAGTACCCCCCACCTATGATGCATAAACACAAGGATAGAGTTCCTATTTCGGACTTGCTACACTCAAGGACACCTTAGAGATCTCAATCCAATGAAGAATAGAGGAAGAGATATGAAAATAGGGTATCCTAGGATATGATTTCAGATTACAAGAGGGTTTCACTACCAATTAAGAACTTGGAAAGACTAATGCAATGTAAGATGCAACACTAAACCCTAGTTTTATGCAATGACCTATAAAAATATGTAAAAAAAAAAGAGGATTTGAAAAATAGAGTGTGCACACATGGAAACTTGTAGAGACTTGAATGGAGATTGAAAATTTTGCAAATCCTAAAATTTTGGCCTATTGGGACTCATTCGCCATTCTGAGTGAATTAGTCCCAGTTCTAGATTTCCACACAGGAGCAGGTTTCGGGAAAAAGGGTATCTGAATCAACAAAAATCTCTGAAAAAAACCTATAGTGGGACTCATTCACCACTTGTAGTGAATCAATCCCATTCTACTTTTTTGAGAATTCAAAGTTTGAATATGTTCTTCTCAGTCTACTCAATTTGCTTCTTTAGGTTTTCAGATCTAAAACTCCGATTTTAGGGCAGAAGATGGCCTTTTAGTGAAGATTATGACCTTGCAAATGGAGAGACAACTCCAAAAATATTGTAATATAATATTCAATGATATCTCAAGCTCTAAGAAACCTAGATCTGCAATCACACATGTAAAGAGGAGAAAACTTGTTGATTGTTAGTGAATAGGGGTTTGCCTTGGTCAAACCCCTTTTAGGTAATTAAACCAAATGATGAAACAGTGAGACAAGGACATAAAACATGAACATAGGATATGAAACATGAATAATGATACCTTGAATGATTTCTTATAAATCTACAACTCAACATGAAATGGCCATGAAGGATGTAGATCTTGATCTTGACTATAGGTGTAGAACAATGCTTGATCTTGTATCTTTAATGCTACATCACAAAACTAGATCAAAAACATGCTTGATGCTTGATGATAATGGATCTTGAATTGCTGCAACAATTGATGAAGAATTCTACCCTTGAATGTCTTAGAAATGATCTTGAATACTTCTAGATGATCTTGTGAAGTCTTGAAATCTTTAACTCTTGAGTGCTTGACTGAATAACATGAATGCTTGAAGAAATATTGATTCAAATGAATCTTTTTTATATAGGAAATGCACTCAAATGACCATTTATTTGATCCCAAAGGCCAGCATAAAGAAATTTGAACTTAAAACCAAATTTTCTCACTTGAAACCTTGAAAATAGGCCAAATGGGACTAATTTTCCATCCTGGGTGAATCAATCTCACCTAGATGGGACTCATTCACCCAAAGTGGACAATGGGTCTCATAGGGCCTATTTTGAGTGCTAAAGTGTTGGGGAATGTGTAAATTAAGCTTGTATGTTGATATTGTCATGCTTTTGGTTAAAATATATCTTGGGATGCACAATATAGGGTCACATGGGCCTATTAATGATGATATAAAGGTCATAAATGCACCCAAAGTTCAACATGAAACTACAAATAAATACACTTTACAACACTCAATTAAGGCAAAATTGAGTCTATTTAGCTTAGAAGGGACCTAAGTCTAATGTGAATGTGTAGAACACATTACAACACTAGATTAAGTCCATTTAGTTTACAAGCCTCCTAAATTTAATGTGAAGGTGTAAATAAATACACTTTACAACATTAAATTAAGGCAAATTTAAGTTTATTTAGCTTAGAAAGGGCCCAATACCTAATATGGATGTGTAAAATACCTCACAATACTAGATCAAAGTGACATTAAGTCCACTTTATCATTAATTATTCCCAAATCAAAATTTGAAAATGTACATGACAATATTTTTCAACACTACAGGCATATTTCAACACTTTACTCTTCTTTTCCCTTGGGGTTTAGAATGTCCTTTAGAATTAGATATTTATTTTTTCTTATACCCTTCAATCTATCTCATTTTCATTTTAACCTTCCCTATACATGCAAAGAATTTTTTGAGCATTCGTTTATCCTTTTTGTTTCATTTACTTTGAAAGGAAAATAGTAATAATATTATCCATTTTTGTCTTTGCACCACTACCACTAATGTAAATAAAATTATCTACATAGGTATTAGGTAAAGATAAAATTAATATGATCCATTTATCTTCCTCACTGAACTTAACATCTAAAGAAGTAAGTTTACATAATGAAATTAGCAACATTCAAATGGTCTACTAGAATCACCATATTTTATTTTCAATGAATATAAATATATTTTGAAATATAACTTACTTAGAAGTCTTTTATTTTGGTAGATATCATCCATCCTCTTTCAAAACCTATGTGAAATACTCTTCTATTAAATATTTAAGAGGATATAGTCTTCATAAAAAAAAAGCATGGCTTCTTTTATTTTGAAATAGGAAACCACTAATCTCTTCTGTCACACAAACCTTCCATCTTCATCTTCCACATCTTGTATATCTTTGACCAATAAGTTCCTCAATATCTATATCAAATTAGAATCTAAAGTATTCATATTTAATATGTCCAAATTTTTTCAGTTTAGGCCCTCTTTGTGCATTTAGAATTTATTTTTCCCATCATATATATAACTAATCTGAAGAAAATTTCAATGGGTTTCCCTAGGTAAAATTATCATAATTGTTATTCCTCATCACCCTCCATATCCCTATCATATGATGGAAATTACAAAAATCCTTGGAAATTTCATGTTTGGAAGTGTTTAGTCATTTTATAGAGTTTTGATAGGGGTATGTGCAAGATCATCATGGAAAATACAGGCCGTTAAGTGGTGATGAAAATTCAAAAAAATCAGAGTTAGGCAACTTGACATAAAAATTTGAATAATTTATCTATATTATTTCAAAAATACGTAAGAATAGAATCTGTAGAAAATTGAATGTAGTTTCTAAACTACTAGGTTTATTTAAAAAAATAAATCTATTTGGTGAAAATTTGAAATTTCAATGCAGTAGTACTTAAATTTCAAGGGAAAAAATAAGAAGCAAGTGTGTGTCTGAACACCCTAACCACAATAAAATGATAATATTTTTTATAATATTTTAGATATAAGTAGAGGACTCATGTCCCGATGTGATGCATATTTTTATAATTTTTTTTCCAAATAAATAATTAATTATGAATTTTTTATTACAACTTTTAAAAAATATAAAAACTGTGATGTCTGACCACCTTAACTTGGTCAAAACTTCATGAAATTCATTTTTTTTTTTTAATCCTATAGTATGTGAAGTATAGAATATGACACATGTTTCGGATTCAAAAATGTGATACCATTTGAAAGCTATAGATTTTTTTCAATCAGCCTATCAATTAGGACTTTAGTCAATTCAAATATGTTACTAAATTATCCTATCAACTTTTAAAAACTTCTCTTATAAGGGTATGTGGGATCATGATGGGCCAAAAAGTGGTGATATGATGGCATGTGGTTGATGACTTTTTTACCCAAAATTGATGAAACAAAAGGGTTTTAAAGGATATTCTCACATTTTTTTGAATCAATTCATGAAGTTTTGACCAAGTTAAGGTGGTTAGACATACGAGTTTTTATATTTTTAAAAAGTTGTAATAAAAAAATCATAATTAATTATTTACTTGGAATTTTTTTATAAAAGAATATGCATCACATCGGGACATGAGTCCTCTACTTATATCTAAAATCTTATTAAAAAAATATTATCAATTTATTGTGGTTAGGGGGGTCAAACAGACACCTACTTCTTATTTTTTCTCCCAAAATTTAAGGACTACTGCATTGAATTTTCAAATCTTCACCAAATAGATTTTATTTTTTTGTAAATAAACCTAGTAATTTAGAAACTACATTCAATTTTCTACAAATTTTATTCTTACATATTTTTGAAATAATATAGATAACTTATTCAAATTTTTATGTCAAGTTTCCTAACTCTGATTTTTTTGAAATTTTTGCCACTTAAGGGCCTATTTTTTCCATGATGATCGTGCACATACCCATAAATGTATCTGTAATTGATTTCACGGTTCTACCTATTTCCCTAACCTAGTCATAGGGTTCGTTAGTTTTGAAACTTCCCTATCGACCAAAATACTTAATATCCCCACTGTGTTGTGGCTTTTGGTTGATCTTTTATGCAGTCGATTTATCAAGAGTTCTTGGAACCTTTGAAATTCTGACTTGTGGTTTGGAGTTTCCATTTTTTAGTGACAAGAAGACCTGACTAGAGATACATTTATCTATGTGTTAGCTCATTTAATACAGTGTATGACATCTTTAATGAATGTCTTCCCCAATGCCTTGAAATGCCAATTCGAGGTTTAAACATAATCTTTTGGATCTTTTGAAAGGAAAAATATTAAATGAAAATTTGGTGGAGAAGATATAGTTACAGATTTGGACATTTTTCCTTAATAAATAACTACTTTTCTCTATCGTCACCTTCTAGTGAACTTATGAACAAAGCGAAGGTGGTAGCATTTTAATCCCAGGTTTTCTTCAACATGGTGCTTCCTAGTAAAGTTGTTGAATCAGAAAATGAGCTGGTGCTAGTCATACAACCAAATTTGATGTGGCCCGAGGAGGAACAACTCAAAATTATTTTTGAGTTACAGTTGCTAGTGTGGAAGGAAAAGACTAGCTATGTCGAATATCGCAGAGTGATATCTGTTTTAGATAGAGAGGAAGAGCGAGTTGAATTTAACAATTTGGTTATGGAGATGCTGATGGAGTTGTTTAGAGATTTGGCTCCTCCAGTGGTTTAGTGACTTGGTTTCTTTATGCAACTACCAGCGGAAATGATTTCTTCCAAAAGAGACTGAATCTTGATTTTGCATGCATGGAAATTTTGTAATTGTGAATGATAACCAAAATTTGGGGCGTAACGAGAATGTGCTTGTTTCTTGATGAATTATTTCGATATCGGTCATTTTCAATGACCGTTATGAATAGTCATTGGAGAATATAAAAGGGGAAAGAAAATTAAAATAGAGATTCTTCGAGGGAGAGGGGGGAAATAGGCTTAGTTTTCTTGAAACTCAGTTTGATTGTACAAAAGGTGTGGAGTCTGTGAACTCTTATTCTAGCATTGAAAAATTAAAGGGAAATTTCCAAGTGTTTGAATTTGTAATTTTTTTGCTTTGATTACATGAAATTTGTTCCATGATAATTATTCTTTCAATGTTCTTATGTTTAATTGAAATTCTTATGCATTTAATTCTGAAGCTTTGAATTCAATTTAAATCGTCTGTTGAAAGAATTCACTATTCTCTCTTCCTGCACATTATCGATGGTTGTGGAATGAATGGGCTTAATGTTGTGTCTTTCCTGTTAAATCATCTTTCGCACTTACTTTCATGTCTATGAATAGGTGTTTCTTACCTTTCCCGCTTTCTGGTTAAAAGCATACTTTGTATTTAATTCATTGCATACTTTCCAAAGGTAGCTGCACCTTGTAAAATAAGCAGAGAGCACTAGTGATTATCATCGCAAGTGACTCAAATATTGGCCAGATTGTCATTCATGTGGGTGTGGGAGTATTTATTGATGCACGACAAATCTATCAACCAACAGATTTATGGTGACTCTATTGGGGATATTGAATTAGAGGCTCTGGAATTTAAAGGACCTATCAATTCTTGTTTAGTTACAAACTGGTGCCTTCTCAGAAAGGGAAGGTTGGAAAATCCATGCAATAATGATATCCCAAGAAATGGTTTGCAGTCAGGAGAATTGATGCAACCCGTTTGGAAAAATACCTACACCAACTATTGGTGAAATATTGGAAGAAAAAGATGAAATAATTTGTTCACTGTGGGATAATCTTAAAATGAGCCTAATAGAAGTTGAAAAGAGAGGGATACATCCATTTCAAGATCATTAATCCACTATGTTGTTTAAAGACATGTATTGCAAATATTACATCCTTAAAGATCTTGAACATAATAATCCTCAGATTAAGGTAGAAAAGAAAGAAAGGGTTAATTAAGAACCAAATAATGGGGAACAAATTTCTTGTATTTTTTCTGTCCTTGATGACCATGATTGTATGTCAAATAGAGTGATTAAAAAAACATTTGTTTCTATCATGGAAAGTAAAAAAAGGTTGTTGGATGAATCCCATATAGTTCTCATCCCAGAATGGTGCCTAGAGAGCTCAAATGATTTTTTATGTGGGATTGTGGATGAAAATGGGGGTATTGAAGAGGTTGATGTAAGCACATTTGTCTCTAATACTATAAAATATAGGAATGCATTGATTTAAAATTTTGAGGAAAAGAGATAGTTGGATTCTCCTGGAGCTACCAAAGGTATGAATGATGAACATTCCCAACTTTCATATCTCCTGGCCAAGGATTATTTTTGTGTCGGAGGAAAAGATATAATTCCTTCCAAGTTCGATCACATGCTTATAGAAAGTAAAATTCATATACCACAACCATCAACGCTAAAATTGGAGGATAACTTACTATGCAATCCGGAAAAAGAATATTTGATTCCTAATGTCGTCCATGCACATTTAAACAAAGAAATGGTTAATGTTACCTCTGAAGGGAACATTATAGAAGAAATAAAGGTAGGAGAAAAAATAGTAGAGCTTGAGCGAGATAAATTGGGGAAAAATTAATGCATTATATGTGCCAACAGGATATGATGAGAATACAAGAGTGAGAGATAACCCTCTTTTAGATTTATTTGAATCTGAATCAGCTACTGCACATTCTTTATCCTTTCCCCATAACCAGGATGAAATGGATAGGTTTTCTCTCGAAAATAGTTTTGGGAGTGATGATGGGCAGAAAGAATAAAGTCAATCAAATTATGCAGGCGTAGAAATCGAGCTTTCAAGTTGCTATGAGAAATTTGACAATGATTCTTCTCAAGTTGCTAGTCTGTGCCTAGAAATTTTTGTAGATAATGGCTAGTTCAAGAATGAAGTTGATCTGATTCAAAGTGAACAATGTGTTTCCTTTCAAGAAAGTTGGCCTGACCTGTCTAGAGTGGTTAAAGCAAGCTTGTCCAAGGCATCCTTGATGGACACAATGAAATATGATTTTGTTGCCACAAGGCCTCCTTCACTTCAGTAAGTATGTACATGCCATGGCTACTTGTGCAAACACTTCATGCCTATATGTCTCTTTTCCATCGGGGGTCTTATCTCTCTCGGCCTATTAATGGCTTTGTATGATCATTATGTTCTCTAGATTTAGGGTCTTCGAGCCATGTATATAGTAGGGTGTTTGTTGTGTTTTTTTGGTGGTTTTCTTTTTCGGTTTTGGGGATTTCTTGTCCAAATTTTGGCTTGTGTCCGGTTTCCCTTGCCCCTATGCAAATGGCTTTCTTTTCTCATGTTTTTGTTTCCTCTAAATCCGTTGCCCAATGGACTTGAACTGATTTTACATGAGACTCTAAAGGTCCTCTGCATTTCGCTGAGAAATGTAGCCCCCAATCGGAGCCAATGTTACCCGCCAATTATCCTATCATTTTTTTTAAACTTCTCTTATAAATGTATCTGTAAGTGATGTCACGGTCCTATCGATTTCCCTAACCTACTCACGGGGTTTGTTTGTTTTGAAACTTCCCGACCAACCAAAATACTTAATATCCTCGTTGTGTCATGGCTTTTGGTTGATCTTTTATGTAGTCCGCTTATCGAGAGTTCTTGAAACCTTTGAACTTTTGACTTATGGTTTGGATTTTCCATTTTTCAGTGATAAGAAGACTTGACTGGAGGCACATTTCTCTATATGTCAGCTCATTTAATACATTGTACAATGTCTTTAAGGAATGTCTTCCACAATGCCTTGAAATGCTAATTTGAGGTTTAAACGTAATCTTTTGGATCTTTTGAAAGAACGGATCTTAAATGAAAAGTTGGTGGAGAAGATATAGTAACAAATTTGGGCATTTTTCCTTAATAAATAACTTATTTTCTCCGTCGTCACCTTCCAGTGAACCTATGAACGAAGCAAAGGTGGTAGCATTTTAATTCTAGGTTTTCTTCAACATGGTGCTTCTTGGTGAAGTTTCCAAATGGGGAAACAAGCTGGTGCCAGTCGTACAACCAAATTTGATGTGGCCCGAGGAGGGACAACTCTA
>CM021102.1:830441780-830589280 GCA_007115665.2 Sequoiadendron giganteum
AATAAAATGATAATATTTTTTAATAAGATTTTAGATATAAGTAGAGGACTCATGTCCCAATGTGATGCATATTTTTTTATAATTTTTTTCCAAATGAATAATTAATTATGAAATTTTGATTACAACTTTAAAAAAATATAAAAACTCGTATGTCTGACCACCTTGACTTGGTCAAAACTTCACGAAATTCATTTTTATTTTTAATACTATTGTATGCAAAGCATATAATGTGACAAATGTTTCAGATTTAGAAAATGTGATACCGTTTGAAAGCTATACATTTCTTTCAATCAACCTATCTATTAGGACTTTAGTCATAATTCAAATATGTTACCCGCCAATTATCCTATCAATTTTTTTTAAAACTTCTCTTATAAATGTATCTGTAATTGATTTCACGGTTCTACCTATTTCCCTAACCTAGTCATAGGGTTCGTTAGTTTTGAAACTTCCCTATCGACCAAAATACTTAATATCCCCACTGTGTTGTGGCTTTTGGTTGATCTTTTATGCAGTCGATTTATCAAGAGTTCTTGGAACCTTTGAAATTCTGACTTGTGGTTTGGAGTTTCCATTTTTTAGTGACAAGAAGACCTGACTAGAGATACATTTATCTATGTGTTAGCTCATTTAATACAGTGTATGACATCTTTAATGAATGTCTTCCCCAATGCCTTGAAATGCCAATTCGAGGTTTAAACATAATCTTTTGGATCTTTTGAAAGGAAAAATATTAAATGAAAATTTGGTGGAGAAGATATAGTTACAGATTTGGACATTTTTCCTTAATAAATAACTACTTTTCTCTATCGTCACCTTCTAGTGAACTTATGAACAAAGCGAAGGTGGTAGCATTTTAATCCCAGGTTTTCTTCAACATGGTGCTTCCTAGTAAAGTTGTTGAATCAGAAAATGAGCTGGTGCTAGTCATACAACCAAATTTGATGTGGCCCGAGGAGGAACAACTCAAAATTATTTTTGAGTTACAGTTGCTAGTGTGGAAGGAAAAGACTAGCTATGTCGAATATCGCAGAGTGATATCTGTTTTAGATAGAGAGGAAGAGCGAGTTGAATTTAACAATTTGGTTATGGAGATGCTGATGGAGTTGTTTAGAGATTTGGCTCCTCCAGTGGTTTAGTGACTTGGTTTCTTTATGCAACTACCAGCGGAAATGATTTCTTCCAAAAGAGACTGAATCTTGATTTTGCATGCATGGAAATTTTGTAATTGTGAATGATAACCAAAATTTGGGGCGTAACGAGAATGTGCTTGTTTCTTGATGAATTATTTCGATATCGGTCATTTTCAATGACCGTTATGAATAGTCATTGGAGAATATAAAAGGGGAAAGAAAATTAAAATAGAGATTCTTCGAGGGAGAGGGGGGAAATAGGCTTAGTTTTCTTGAAACTCAGTTTGATTGTACAAAAGGTGTGGAGTCTGTGAACTCTTATTCTAGCATTGAAAAATTAAAGGGAAATTTCCAAGTGTTTGAATTTGTAATTTTTTTGCTTTGATTACATGAAATTTGTTCCATGATAATTATTCTTTCAATGTTCTTATGTTTAATTGAAATTCTTATGCATTTAATTCTGAAGCTTTGAATTCAATTTAAATCGTCTGTTGAAAGAATTCACTATTCTCTCTTCCTGCACATTATCGATGGTTGTGGAATGAATGGGCTTAATGTTGTGTCTTTCCTGTTAAATCATCTTTCGCACTTACTTTCATGTCTATGAATAGGTGTTTCTTACCTTTCCCGCTTTCTGGTTAAAAGCATACTTTGTATTTAATTCATTGCATACTTTCCAAAGGTAGCTGCACCTTGTAAAATAAGCAGAGAGCACTAGTGATTATCATCGCAAGTGACTCAAATATTGGCCAGATTGTCATTCATGTGGGTGTGGGAGTATTTATTGATGCACGACAAATCTATCAACCAACAGATTTATGGTGACTCTATTGGGGATATTGAATTAGAGGCTCTGGAATTTAAAGGACCTATCAATTCTTGTTTAGTTACAAACTGGTGCCTTCTCAGAAAGGGAAGGTTGGAAAATCCATGCAATAATGATATCCCAAGAAATGGTTTGCAGTCAGGAGAATTGATGCAACCCGTTTGGAAAAATACCTACACCAACTATTGGTGAAATATTGGAAGAAAAAGATGAAATAATTTGTTCACTGTGGGATAATCTTAAAATGAGCCTAATAGAAGTTGAAAAGAGAGGGATACATCCATTTCAAGATCATTAATCCACTATGTTGTTTAAAGACATGTATTGCAAATATTACATCCTTAAAGATCTTGAACATAATAATCCTCAGATTAAGGTAGAAAAGAAAGAAAGGGTTAATTAAGAACCAAATAATGGGGAACAAATTTCTTGTATTTTTTCTGTCCTTGATGACCATGATTGTATGTCAAATAGAGTGATTAAAAAAACATTTGTTTCTATCATGGAAAGTAAAAAAAGGTTGTTGGATGAATCCCATATAGTTCTCATCCCAGAATGGTGCCTAGAGAGCTCAAATGATTTTTTATGTGGGATTGTGGATGAAAATGGGGGTATTGAAGAGGTTGATGTAAGCACATTTGTCTCTAATACTATAAAATATAGGAATGCATTGATTTAAAATTTTGAGGAAAAGAGATAGTTGGATTCTCCTGGAGCTACCAAAGGTATGAATGATGAACATTCCCAACTTTCATATCTCCTGGCCAAGGATTATTTTTGTGTCGGAGGAAAAGATATAATTCCTTCCAAGTTCGATCACATGCTTATAGAAAGTAAAATTCATATACCACAACCATCAACGCTAAAATTGGAGGATAACTTACTATGCAATCCGGAAAAAGAATATTTGATTCCTAATGTCGTCCATGCACATTTAAACAAAGAAATGGTTAATGTTACCTCTGAAGGGAACATTATAGAAGAAATAAAGGTAGGAGAAAAAATAGTAGAGCTTGAGCGAGATAAATTGGGGAAAAATTAATGCATTATATGTGCCAACAGGATATGATGAGAATACAAGAGTGAGAGATAACCCTCTTTTAGATTTATTTGAATCTGAATCAGCTACTGCACATTCTTTATCCTTTCCCCATAACCAGGATGAAATGGATAGGTTTTCTCTCGAAAATAGTTTTGGGAGTGATGATGGGCAGAAAGAATAAAGTCAATCAAATTATGCAGGCGTAGAAATCGAGCTTTCAAGTTGCTATGAGAAATTTGACAATGATTCTTCTCAAGTTGCTAGTCTGTGCCTAGAAATTTTTGTAGATAATGGCTAGTTCAAGAATGAAGTTGATCTGATTCAAAGTGAACAATGTGTTTCCTTTCAAGAAAGTTGGCCTGACCTGTCTAGAGTGGTTAAAGCAAGCTTGTCCAAGGCATCCTTGATGGACACAATGAAATATGATTTTGTTGCCACAAGGCCTCCTTCACTTCAGTAAGTATGTACATGCCATGGCTACTTGTGCAAACACTTCATGCCTATATGTCTCTTTTCCATCGGGGGTCTTATCTCTCTCGGCCTATTAATGGCTTTGTATGATCATTATGTTCTCTAGATTTAGGGTCTTCGAGCCATGTATATAGTAGGGTGTTTGTTGTGTTTTTTTGGTGGTTTTCTTTTTCGGTTTTGGGGATTTCTTGTCCAAATTTTGGCTTGTGTCCGGTTTCCCTTGCCCCTATGCAAATGGCTTTCTTTTCTCATGTTTTTGTTTCCTCTAAATCCGTTGCCCAATGGACTTGAACTGATTTTACATGAGACTCTAAAGGTCCTCTGCATTTCGCTGAGAAATGTAGCCCCCAATCGGAGCCAATGTTACCCGCCAATTATCCTATCATTTTTTTTAAACTTCTCTTATAAATGTATCTGTAAGTGATGTCACGGTCCTATCGATTTCCCTAACCTACTCACGGGGTTTGTTTGTTTTGAAACTTCCCGACCAACCAAAATACTTAATATCCTCGTTGTGTCATGGCTTTTGGTTGATCTTTTATGTAGTCCGCTTATCGAGAGTTCTTGAAACCTTTGAACTTTTGACTTATGGTTTGGATTTTCCATTTTTCAGTGATAAGAAGACTTGACTGGAGGCACATTTCTCTATATGTCAGCTCATTTAATACATTGTACAATGTCTTTAAGGAATGTCTTCCACAATGCCTTGAAATGCTAATTTGAGGTTTAAACGTAATCTTTTGGATCTTTTGAAAGAACGGATCTTAAATGAAAAGTTGGTGGAGAAGATATAGTAACAAATTTGGGCATTTTTCCTTAATAAATAACTTATTTTCTCCGTCGTCACCTTCCAGTGAACCTATGAACGAAGCAAAGGTGGTAGCATTTTAATTCTAGGTTTTCTTCAACATGGTGCTTCTTGGTGAAGTTTCCAAATGGGGAAACAAGCTGGTGCCAGTCGTACAACCAAATTTGATGTGGCCCGAGGAGGGACAACTCTAAATTATTTCTGAGTTATAGTCGCTAGCGTGGAAGGAAAAGACTAGCTATGTCAAATATCACAAAGTGGTCTCTGTTTTAGACAGAGAGGAAGAGCAAGCCGAATTTAAAAAATTGGTTATGGAGATGCTGATGGAGTTGTTTAGAGCTTTGAATCCTTTGGTGGTTTAGTGACTTGGTTTCTTTATGCAACTACCATCAGAAACAGTTTCTTCCAAAAAAGACTAAATCTTGATTTTGCATGCATGGAAATTTTGTAATTATGAATGATAATTGAAATTTTGGGGCGTGATGAAAATGTGCTTGTTTCTTGATGAATTATTTCAATATCAGTCATTTTCAATGACCATTACTAATAGTCACTGGAGAATATAAAAGGGAAAGAAAATTAAAATAGAGATTCTCCGGGGGAGAGGGGGGAAATAGGCTTAGTTTTCTTAAAATGGCCTTCATGCTCAAAAGAGATGAGGGAGTCCATCTCTTCCAGATATGCCTGGTCTTCATGCTCAAAAGAGAGAAGAGTCAAAAATATTATGATTTTTTTGATGTAGTAGCTGAAGGCATGCTAGAGCATTTGAGAAACTATCATACCGAGTATAAATTCAAGTATTCCTCTTTCTTGGTTCATTTGATTTTGCATCAAAATTATAAGTTCTAGAGAGAATTTTTTCGGTATTAGGCTCGATGTAAATGGATCCTATCAACCAATTTGTATGTGGACTTATGTATTATCAAGAACATGCATTTACTATTGGTTTGTGGACCATTTTCTGAGGCCAGTACTCCAAGACTTGGTGTTGCATCCTACAGGTCATTTTTCTCTTGAGGTCTCACAGTGGATGTAAACTCCACCGACCCTAATGAGTTATTTCCTAGGAGAAGATTTCACGTTTATCAGATTCCATGGTTTCGTCAGAGAGCCTTTCCGACTCCCTAGATTTGTAACAAATAGAGCTTTTGTGTTGGAGGCATTCCATCAGGAAACCCTTGCCGACAATGCCTATGGCACTAGAAGAAACAAGACAAGGCTATACTTGCTTCCCCTCTGCATTGCCAAGAGTCATGTGACACTAGAGAAGCAGAAAGTGGAAGGTGAACTCACAAATTTGTTGGCGACCCTAGGCGTGGTCCTCACTGTGACATGTGGGACTACAATCCGACAAGGCACTTCACTTTGAAACATGAGATTCAAGAGTATTTTGGGTCAAGGAGGAATTCGACTCAAGAAAGGGTAGAAGTATGCATTGACTTGTCTCACATACCAATCAAGCGACCAAAATGGTTGAGTTTTTATAAACAATAGGCATAGTATCAAAGGAATCTCTTGACAAGTAAATCCCTCAACACACAATTGAAGTGCAAGGGATGGTCAACAAGGAAGAACTTTTTTTGGAGGTTTCGACAAGAGATGAGGTGCCTCAATAATTTTCTCAAAGAGTTTCAGCCACATGATGAATGGTTTGAAGAGATTTATGACCAAGAGGCTGATACCAACAATAGAAATTCAGACACAAGTAAGGAGATTGAAGAGGAGCAACTTCCGTGCCATACTTCTCATCCTCAGGAATCCGACAGAAGAAGAGGCTCAAAGAAAAAGGACTCACAAGACATGTCCTCTGCTAGTGCTTGAAGCAAAGGAAAAAGAGTCTGATAGTCCCCAAGAAGGTTCACTACGGTTGAGAAAGGCCAAGTTTAGATAGGATTGGCTGCTAAAGGATTGGAACATGCCATTTTAGGTTGTGCAAAGAGAAGGCTAGTCAAGGATCTAGATGCACCCGATGCAACAACTAGAGGAGAAGAAGAAGTGGAGTCTGTTCTAAAAATTTTTTTGACCACCATTGTCCAAGTAAGTCTTACTTCCTCTCTTTGTCTTACCTTTGCATCTCTGGTTACTCCTTTTCCCTCATCTGTAGAAAAGAATCCTCCATCCGCAAACCCCAAGCTTCTATTCCTTAGTGAACCCCCACTATTTGTAGCAATACACCTTGTGAATTACCCCCATGCACTAAGCGAGTGACATCCACTTCAGCCACTATTAATTATTTGATCACCCTATCTAGGGCCCCTATTGAAAAATTTGAACCATCCATGTTGCCCATTACCCCAGATCCATCCTCATCTAGGCAAAAATATCTCCTTCCCCCAATTCCCCTTTTTTCCCCAACTGGTTTTCCCCTTGCCCAATCTCAATTCAACATTTTTCCATTTTCCATGATAACACTCCCATTTGCCTCCCCACATCCTCATACGTCTGAGGTTTCTCCTTCTGTTACTCTCTTTGGTCTCCCTCCTGGTGCTTCCATTACAGTGCAAATCATTGACACCCTGTAGAGTCTTCAAAAGAATTTCGATGCAACCAAACATGCTCGACAAGATAGGAAGCAAAAATGGTTGTTAAATAATGATGCACTATTAGCTACTAAGAAGACTAAAGTTTTCTTCAACGAAGAGTGGAATTCTCTGTTGATTACTACCATGAAGCTACTCATGTCTAGACTTGAAGGAAAAATGAAAATGGAGGACTATGACATTAGGGCCATGGGTCTATATTTGAATGAGACTCACCCGCATGACAAAAGTGGCATATGCAGATTATGACAAACTGGACAGGAGATTAAAGAAGCGTGAGACAAAGTTAATGAATGTAAAGGAAACAATGAATAGGCTACAAACATAAATCAAGGCTAGAGATGTTGAAATGACCTTCATAAGGAAAATATAGGATCAACAAGGGGAAGTAGAAAATTTTCTCACAGAGACCCAAGGTGAACAGGTTCCAATGTATGCCAAAATTGAAAAGTTAAAAGTTAAGCTTGTTGTTGAGTGCCAAACAAACACAGAGTACTAATGTACTCAAGAAAATGTAAAGAGAGAGCTGGATGATGTCTAATCTCAAGCTTCTTATAATCTACAAAAGGCGTAGGCCAAAATTGAAAAGTTAAGGCACGACAAACAAGTAGTTGAGTCTGCTTTGCAGGCTTGTGATTAGGAGATCAAAAGATTAAGCTCTAAACTGGAAAATGTCCTTCGGGAGAAGAATCAAATGGAGAAGAATGCAAGAGAAAAAGAGGCTCAATTACATCAAGAGATAATGGCTGCACAAGGGTCTATTACCATTTTGGTGTTGAAAAAGTTGATATCCACGCACTAAGAGAGAATCATAGTTATGCTTTCTATCCTCAAACCACCTCTATAGTTTCTAAAGGATGCTCGGGAATTAAATAAAAAGGTTGGCCGATTGGCTGACCAAATTATGTAGGTGTATGCTCCCTAAGTAGCAGAGTCTCAAATTTTGATTTCTAGGTTGTGTGTGGCCATTGATGAGGCCCTAAGAAGTGCAGGAATTCCAGATTGAAGGACCACCTCCAGCAGAGAAAAAATATTCATCAACTGCCATAAGGTCATAGAAAGAAGAAAAGAACACCAGACAGTGTTGAATAAGAGGGTCGACGAAATCAAAAAATATTTTAGTGTCTTTCATGGCTTCGGATTGCCTCCCTTTCTTTCACAAAATGAAGATGTGCTATCAATCGAGCAGATTAGGGATGCAATCAGATGTAAGGTTTGGACTTCTACAGAGCTCCCACATTCAAGTGCAACACCCACCATTGATGGCATCGAGTGTGAGATTCTTCCTCTTTCTCGTCTCTATTATCACCTTGGGGCTATTTCAGTAAGATGGGCATTTGTTTCCTTCAAAGAAGTCTTCAAACTTGATCAAGCATACAAGGTTATATTTAATCTTGTTCGACTGACTGATGTGGATTGGGAGACGTAGCGTTCCGCTTTCCTCAAACTCCAAGAATTTCTAGAGTTTTAGGTTCATGCCTCTGCAAGTGAAGGCCCCTTATGAGTCGCCAAAACTGTGAAGCAACTTTTTCCATAGTCTCTTTTGATTTTCGGCTTTATACTTTTTTAGCTTCGGGATGATCCACACATGAAAGAAAAATTGGTTCTAAAAGGTGCCCAATGTGCCATGTGGTGGCTCCCCTGGTTTTATCTATCGCATTCCTTTTGGGAGAAAGTTAGGCCACATGTCAGCTTGGCAAAGATCTTCACAAGGATGATTTTTAAAAATCTAAAAAACCCTCACCCACTTGAAATGTCATCTCTTCTCTGCAAGTATGTTGTGCTTTTATGGAGACTTTTCTTTGGAGTTTGTTGAAGCATGTTGTTTTCTTTGGTTTTCAGAATGAAACTTTGAGTCGGCGCTGCCGAGCCATGTTCCTAGTCAACAAGACTTTTGCTAGGCTATTTTCTAGGATTCGAGTGTTTACGGAGGGAAATATTTGCTAAATATCTAAGGGATATTAATGCAATAATTGAGAATTGATGAGAAAATATTGTCACAACCTAATTAAATATCTATCATTGGATCATGAGCTATTAGGTGTAGATATCTGGCAATAATTACCTTTGGGTGGTGGCAATGTTTCTCTCTCTTTTTAGCTATAAATTGGAGGTGGCAACATAAGGAAAGGGTTCCTGATGTTTTCCCTTTAGGAAAGAAATTCTTTAGTTTTACTTAGTTATAGGAGTATTTTCATTAGAAGTTAGTAGAACAATGCTTCTTTTTGGCATGTTATATTGTTTTAACTCAAACTATTGTTGGATTGGCATCTGACCTCTGTTTTAAAGTTCATTTGATATTTAAGTATGATATGTTTGGAAGAAATTTTGAAATGTGCATGATATGGCCTTTGTCAAATTCCTTCTTTATATTTTCATTCTGAATAAAACACTGTGTTAAGCTTAATTCAAATAGTTTGATTAGTTTATTTTCATGCTATAAGATTATATGATAAATTAATAGCTTGTAGAAATTGGATTATGTCCTTGAACTTATCTATTTTCTTTAAGGTTTATCGTTTCTTCGTGTTATGTTGTATTAAGAGGAAGGGTTTATGCAACTTTCTAAATTTTTTTCTGTTAACTCTTGAAACTTTTATGCTTGATTAGACCTTAATGAACACTTATTGTGGGGAGATTTGAAAGACTGCATTGTGCTTGTATCTAGCCTTTTCTGCTTATTCTCTTTCGAAAAATGAAGGGTTGTGACATTCTGTGTCTAATATATCATTCATAGAAAATAATTTGGGTTTTGAAATATTGTAAAAGTGTTGGTGCATTGCCAATCTTTATATTTTATGTTTACATTTTCTCCTACCCTTTTTCCTAGACTCAAAGAAGAGCTAACTTTCTATAAAAATCTCAAAGGTATTCACTGAGGCACAAATTGGTCCCCCACTCATTGAATTTCCCATAAGGTTGTCAGAGAGGCGCAAGATTTGATGGTTAACAATAAGTTTTAAGTGTTGAACTATGATAGTTGCTATGATGGATTATAAGAGAACTATGATAGTGTAAGAGAAGACTAGTAAAATTGTGGCAAGTGTTAGTCTTGCGTGTGGTAGGCATATTGCATGTTGAGAGGACTAAAATTTTTCATAGAAATTTATAATAGATGGCTACATGTTGAGATTTTATGATAGTTGCATAAGCGGGTGAAGATAGGCACCTTGCATGTTATCCTTTTTGTTTGCATGCATGCAGTGAAGAGGATGTTGACATGTGGAATTTCTAGGCATCAATCTTGGTGCTCTATAAATATGGGAATTTTCTAGAGGAGTTGTATGCGGAGAGTTTTTCATTGTACCCTAGTTATGTTGTTCGATTTCCTCTAGAAGAGCAAGATATAGTCTCCATGTTAAGGCTGCAAGCCTGAAATATATTGTAATCGTATTGTTGTAGATTAATGTACATTGGTTTGATGCTTTGGTGTGTGGGTTTTTTTACTTGAGGGGTTTTCCACACGTATATCATGTTTTCTTCTCTTCTATCTTTTTTTTCTCTTCATGTTTATCATTCTTGAAATGTTACTTTACATGTCATTATGCTACTGAAATTTTCCTAGATCTAAAACTACATCATCTTTCCTCTAAGGGTTAATGCAAGGGAATTTAACTGTGTCTATTTCCACTTCAAGGAATAGTAGTATGTGCTTGTATCAAGGTGTTGAAATCTAATTTATTTAACAAAACATAAGATATTGAAGGTGTACACTGGTTCTCGGAAGGTTTTTAGAGTTCACCATTCCCTTTCAATTTTAAGGATATGTATAGTGTTCCTTACACTATTATTATAATTAGGTTGATGTATACAATGGTATGTACTACTTAGGATACAATCCAAGTAGTGGGAGTTCTTAGAAAGTTTATGTGTAACTCTAGTAGAAAGCATTAGAATTATGTTAAGAGGGTGCTTAGATATTTGTGATAAAATTTTGATTACTATTTATTTTTTATGAAACTAATGATGTGGGTAAGATGTTGGATATGAATGAATTTGTTGATTTTGATTGTACTAGTGATTTTGATTTGGTATGAAATCCCCAAAAAACTATTATGAGTTTACTTTGTTTTGAGATAGTATTAGTTACATAAGTAAGAGGCAAACAATGATTTCATTATCTATGATATAAGTATAGTATATGGTTGCTATACACATGCTTGCTTGGAGATAGTTTGCTAGAAAATTTTGTGTTTAGGTATTGGCTTTGATTGTAGGAAGGTGATGACTAGTGCTAATAGTTAAAGTTTTATCTATTGGAAAAGAGTCTCATGTATTGCATTCCTACTTAGAATTTATATGTTTCATAGTACTTTATTCATGAGATGGTTCAAGATGGTAAGTTTAAGATACATAAGGTGGACACTTTGGATAATGTTTTAGACTCTTATGTAGCCAGTGAGCATGGATAAGTTTTTTTTTATGTAGTGACTTATTGTGGGCCTTGTATCTTCTCTCACTCAATTTATTTTATGTTTCCTATTATTTCATTGCAATTAAAATATCAAGTGGGAGAGTGCTAAGATTTAGTGTTCTATCCACTTGTAATCTTATGTATAATTTTATTATTTCAAAATATCTTGGCATGGTTGGAATGGGGTACATGGGTTCCCATGAGGATTTAGTAGGAAATAGTTCATTATTCTTATTAATGAGGATATTTGGGATATTATTGTAATGACATTAAATATTATGGAAAAAAATCAGCAATGAGAGTTAAAACCATCAAAGTTGAATTATCTCTCTCTCTCTCTCTCTCAACATCCTAGGGAGTTACTTTCTTAAGTCTGCATAATCTTTTCATAATTTTTAGGTCCATTGATAGTTGGCATCTTCATCATGGATAAAAATAGTTGGGGAGTGGTTCCTACCAAGATTTATGAGTCAAAAATAGTTTTAATTCATGATGTCTATCTTGGGTGAGATGATCAATGAACAATGGGGTATAGGATTTTAATTGGTGGGTCTTTTTTAGAGGCAATTAGTTTTATGAACCACTTGGTGGTTTCCTGTTTTATTTTCTCTCTATATTGAAAGCACTAGATAGAGGTTTCATAGTGTTATGTAGGTGAAGTATTTTTATGATGCTCAAACATTAATAGATTGAAGAGTTGGAATGGAATGTATTGATGTAATTGATATTTTTAGACTAATACAAGCTCAATGTCTCTTTGGTCATGGAGTTACTTCCTAAAAGGGATTCTCTCTATACATATAGTGTAGTGTTATTTTTATTTTTAATTAGATTCTATATGTGCTTCTCCATTTTATATTTCACATTCAATGATTAATCACAAGTTAATATAATTAGTTAAATAAATTCAAACATTTTATGTCTATGCTTTCACATTGTTTTCCTTTTTCTCAACATTCATTATTGTAAACCCATCATCTACTAGTATAAATGCCTTTGAATTATAGAAAAATACATCATAACATATAAAATTCCATCACATTGGTAATTGTACCATTATTTCTTGAATGGAAAACATGAATAAAAATGAGGAATAAGAAGGCACTACCTAAGCCACTCACTCTCACCAACTATTGGATTACCAATCATCATAATAACATAATGTCTCCTTTTAAGTTACTTTCGATGAGAAATTTTAATTCACTAGTAGATTAGAATAAAGTGCACCAAATGATAATGAAATCTTAGGTGTTCATACATAAGGCTTCCGTGATTGTTATATTTGAAATTCAAAACAAAGAATAGGGTCATGAACATCTACACTATTGAGGATGATAACACAAGGGCATGTATGAACACACAAGATAACTAATTAAAATTATTGTATATTAATTTAATGGGTCCCATTGAACTAATATGGATTGCTCAAAGCCAAATAATAGCATAAAATTTAGGAATATTTCAAAATTATAGTGTAGGACCAACATGACTAACGTTATATTTAAAACTAAATGTGATGAATTAGATAAATTATTTCTAAAGCCACTATGGATGAATAAATCTAATGGATCATAGGTTTTGATCACATGGTGCATGAAAACTAATATCATTGCTTTGTGTACTATCTAAAATCCTATGCATGAGTATAACTATTTTTAGGTTGAATCCATGGATCTAGGTATATCTCTTCCACTAGTGTGGATCTATTCTATAGCCCAAAAATATAATTTGATAATTATTGTGCTTCTCTTCCTCAATTTTCACTATTCTCTAACTGCTTGCTAATTATTAAGGACTTGTAAAATTTAGAAATACCTTGGGGGTGGTTGTTGAATCACTACATGATTAGGATCTTCTAGGCCAATCCACTACATTGATTGGTTTTATAACATTGGAAAATATTGAAAAATAAGAGGAAAAGATGCAAATGTCTTAAGATGTGAATTATGATGTAGATAGATTCATTATAGTGCTTCAATTGAAGTGTTCCTATGATCAATGATTCTTCTATTCTCTAAGAATTTGAATTATTATTAGTCATAAATGAATACTTATTGAATGTTCTTAGATATCAATACATAATAACAATCATGCAAAATATGTACCAAATTGGATCATAGACAAAATGAAATACTATATCAACATAAAAAATGATTGTCTTCATATAAAAAAATATTAAATATAATATACAAATAAAACATAAAAATATATGTGAAAACAAACAAAATAAAATAAACTATATGAAAATAATATAAATAGATTAAAAAGAAGATAAAAAATAAACTTAATATCATACAAAATTATAATATTTATCAAGTATTTCCAAAAATAAACTTAAAATGGAAATTGACATGGAAATAAAGACTTGACCATTATATTCATACAAATAATTTTAAAAATCCTTTAATTAATGCATACAAGTCTCTTAAATCTAAATTCGTGATTGTCAAGGTGAACCATGTTATTGCATATATAAAATTATAATGGAAAGATATGATGTGTAAAAGTCTTGAAAAAAAGATTTTTAAAAAATAATTGTCAAAATAAGATAAGCATAGCAAACAAGATTCTCATCCTCTAACAAAATCCCTAAAATTCTAGGTGGTCTTATTTTCATTACATGGAAGTATTGTCAAATGTAACGTAAGGCTTGTCCAAAACGACCCAAAATATGGAGTTATTCATTGGAGAAGTTAGAGGCATTAAGAATTCTTTTCCTTTAACGTAATTTGCGCTGGATTTAAGTCAAAATATTGTTGTCCACCTCATTCTTCCGTCTAAATATTGCACTTATTTTCAACGTGTTTTTTTAAACTCTGGTGTATTTCAAGTATATATGTGAACATTGTGGACTATGATCTTGAATGGTGAACGTATCTTTGGACAGATATACAAGTTCTAGATTTGCCCTTCTCTATTGAAAATCAGATATTATGGAACATAATATATATTAGAATATTTACCAACAATTACATTAAATTGATAAGTATAGTTAAGGTAGGGAAACTTTCTCATTTATATTTATACCATTTTCAGTTTAGATTAAGTTGATAAAGTATTTTTAAAAATATTTTAGTTTATAAATTATTATATATCTTAATTTTATATATATTATTAATACATATTTTAATTTTTGAGTTATAATATTTTATAATTAATAATAAATATTGTATGCAATTTTTTATTTTTATTTTTTCAATTTAAAATATTTATAATGTTAAAATTTGTATGTTTTATTGGTTTTATATTTATTTTTGGGTTTAGTTTGATTAGGTAATCTTCTATGGATATAAGTAGTATGATATCTATGAAGAGCTAGCATATAATATGAAATCTATTTCATTTTATTTACATTCATTCTTAGAATTAGTTCCAACTTTTAGTTTTACCCATTTCTTACATAAGTTTGAGTATGTGATAGGTAGAGCTTTGGTAGGTAAGTTGCACAATTTAAATAAATGAAATTAGAACTTTTATGACTTGAAGCATAAAACATTTTATATACACCTTTTACATTGTATTTAAGTATTAACTCTAATTCATTTGAACATCTCTTGTACACATTAAGAAGCAGAAAAATATTATTATTTGATTTCAATATTACATCAACATTTTAAAATATATTGTATAATTATTCATTATCTTTAATTTTTGTATATAATCATTAAATTAATATCTCTGAATTTATTTATTTTTCCATTTAAAATAAAAATTCAAATTCAAATCACTACATAAATTAAAATGACTGACAATAAAATTTCTTGTTAAGAACCTGTTAGTTTGCCTATATCTAATATTATTCCAAAGGTCAGACATGAGACAATTTCAGCGCCAACAATTCATTGCCGAAATTTTCATGAGGTGAATTTGTCATGGTGGTGAATTGTTGGCAGTGAATTTTTTGACAGTGAATTGTTAACAGTGAATTTTCATGAGGTGAATTTGTCATGATGGTGAATTTTTTGACGGTGAATTGCTAATCGTAAATTTTCCTAAATCCCAAAGATCATATAGACATTTACCCTTCGTTGAAGTATTTCATATTCTCAAATTTGTTCAATGTTTAAAGGTTCTACAAATTCTAGGTACATATGGTTGGCCTTATTAATCTTTTTTATTTTAATACTTTTCTATAGACTGTATAAACAAGGTTGGCAAAATATTAAACTTTTACCATCGTAAGGAGCTCATGTGGATTAGACAGAACATACCAACAGAATATTATCTTCAACCGGAGAGTGATGTATGCCTACCTTTTCTGTTTTTCTCTCTAGGTTACGAGTCAAGATGATCTGTTTGATTCAGTCCTAACATTTTGAAAAAGGGTGCTAGAAAAAATAGCAGCCGTCTGAGAACGAGGCGCTCATTCTCTTGACTCGACTCTAAAGCTCCGTGAACGTTACGTAAAAATATCTCTCACCGTGTACTATACGTAAGTAGACAACACCCATTATAAATAGGGGTAGCCAATGGAGGACAATACACACAGACTGCAAATCATGGCTATAGAAAATAGTAAGAGCAAGATCTTCTGGTGCTCTTCAGTATGTGTACTGCTTATTCTATTAGTGTTAGTGGATGTGGGAGTGTGTCAAAATTGTGGGTGTAATGGACTGTGTTGTAGTCAATTTGGATACTGCGGAAGTGGAGATGCCTACTGTGGGGCTGGTTGTAAAGAAGGTCCCTGTTATTCTTCTTCTCCTCCTTCTACTGGCGGAGGAGGAGTGGGTTCTATAGTTTCTTCTGATGCTTTTAACTCTATAGTTGGAGGAGCTGCGAGTGGGTGTGCAGGAAATGGGTTTTATAATTATGATTCCTTTATTAATGCTGCTAATGCTTTCAGTGGCTTTGGGACATCTGGGTCTTCTGATGTTAATAAGAGAGAAGTTGCTGCCTTTTTTGCTAATGCTGCCCATGAGACTGGAGGTAATACATGCATTACAAGTTCTGATTTACAGTTATGTGTTTTTCTATCTATTTAACTGTTATTTTCTAGCAGTACTAAAAGGGGTTGTATAACAGGGTTTTGCTTCATCGAAGAGCAGAATCCAGGCAGCAAATACTGCGATGCCACCAACACTCAGTATCCCTGCAACTCCGACAAGAGTTATCATGGAAGAGGCCCTCTACAGCTCTCATGGTCAGTAACCATTTTCTATTCCTACATAATTAGTCTTCAAATTTTAATCAATCAAATACTATAACATTGCTCTTTTATAGATAAGCTATGCTAATGTAAGGTGATGACAGGAACTATAACTACGGAGCGGCAGGAAACTACATTCAATTTGATGGGTTGAACAATCCAGAGGTGGTGGGCACTGATTCCACCATCTCATTTAAGACGGCTGTGTGGTTTTGGATGGTGAATAGTAACTGTCATACAGCAATCACGTCTGGCCAAGGGTTCGGAGGCACCATTAGAGCTATCAACAGCATGGAATGCGATGGCGGAAATGCTGCAACTGTGACGAGCAGAGTCAATTACTTCCAGAAGTTTTGCCAGCAGCTCAACGTCGACCCAGGATCGAATCTTCGATGTTAATTTGCCATTTTGTTCAGAATAATTAATTACAACAATAAGAGAGCAATGCCTACAACGAACAAAATAGTCTGTAGGTAGCTGCCAATTCACATCACCTCCATCTCAATACTTCAAAGTTTACCAGACCTATAAGAAAATAAATGTTCTGATTTCATGCTGAGATAAG
Source organism: Sequoiadendron giganteum (assembly GCA_007115665.2). NCBI lineage: Eukaryota > Viridiplantae > Streptophyta > Pinopsida > Cupressales > Cupressaceae > Sequoiadendron > Sequoiadendron giganteum. The sequence continues at coordinate 830,458,726 of CM021102.1, forward strand.
TTTTATAAATATATTTGATGTTTACACTAGTAGGGTCAGTTTTCTAGGTATATTTGATGTTGAAACGAGTGGTCTTTTCGAATTAAAAAACGTGCATGAAAAATTCTGTGTTGGTGACGGAGTATTTTTATTAATGAAAAATATGTGTAATTCTGTGAGATGTTTTCTTAAAATAATTTCGTTTATTATTATTTAAGTTAACGTCAAGATAATTTCCATTGGTTAAATATTAAAAAGATAATATTATCATTCATTATAATAATTAAGTATTATATTTGTTAACATTATTTAGTTTAATATTTTAAAATTAAGTATAATTAACAACAGAATATTTATATATTAATTTTATAAATAAATTATTAATTATTATTATCTATTTAAATAGATGTAAATTTGAATCATGTTTTTTTGGATAATTTGATTTCATTGTACTTTTTCTTTGAAGTTTGAAATTAGTGATTACAATGAAGTGAAATCATATGTGCATGTTAGCATATTTTAGGTAATTTTCTTAATTATTTTCTTCTATAATATTTACAAGGAAATAAAGACAATATTGTCAAACCATATGACAAGAAAAAGTCTAATATGAATAGAAAAAAGAAAATATAACAACATTTAAAAACTCAATTTCAAATAATTACTCCCATTATCCATGACGAGTAGGACTAACTGAATATACAAAAAAAATAAAGCTCCAATAAATGTTCAACTATTTAGTCACCTCCTTTTGGTCGATTAAAATTCATCATGATGCATTTTTCATAGCACAACAATGCAACAATATTTGATGAATGGTGCAACTATTTATTTTTGTCAATGCAGTGATTCCCTTAAAATGATGGTAATTAAATTTATTTGTCTATTGTTAAATATAGAAAATCATGGATGTTTAATAGTAATAAAAAATGTTGAGTTAGCTAAGGTCCATAATGTACTATAAACTAACACCCATCTAATTTATCAAGCTACATTTTTTTATAAACAAGGTGAAATTATTGTGGTAAAATATTTTGAATGTGTATACACGTTTAAAATTTATTTATTTAACAAGGATTATTATATGATTAAAAAATGTGATTGAAACAACAATAAAAGATAAATTGTCACAACCATATTTTTCTTTCTTGAATAATTATTTCCACGCTATTGAAATAAAAAAATATGATATTTATATAAATGAATTCATTTATTATTACTTATTAAGAGGGGTAAACACTTTTGATCCAAAGCTATGAATTGATGAGGTCACAAATAAGAGACCTCATCTCCAATATAAATTCTCAACAATTGCACCCCAATGGAGTTTGAACCTTGATGACAAGAATAAAAAAACAACAACTTAACCATCATACCCTCCAACTATTAGCTAAAAGCATTCATTTGTAATTTAATTAGAATTTACAATATTTAATTTGTAACTGGCAAGATCTTGCTTTATTTATTATCATTTTAATATTAGTCGAGGTAGCTCATGCCCATGATAGTGGAAAAAAGTTTATTCAGATCCATTGTAGCATATTTCCATGATAAAGGCTAAAATTAGTTGATGGTTATGGGAGGAAAGAGAGAGAGAATTGCATTAAAAAAATCCCATCCTCCATATACTAGGAGTGGGGGGAATGTAAGGAAAATCATTGTTTTCACTTTAAAAAATGGGGTAGACTTCTCTAGCATTAGGGAAGTGAGAAGGAAACTCTAAAAATTGAAATATTCCTTGCTACATGCCTACAAATAAACTTTAACTTGCAACAAATATTTTCTCACAAACTTTACCCATTATTTTCTCATCAACATCATTGATAGCATGAAATAATTTATGTAGAATCTTGAGGTAAGTCACATGTCATGGTTTCAATAATTTTTAGTTTTTGGGAATCCATACATAGCAAAATCATTTCTTTTTGGTCAAGTTTTATTTTATTATAAAATTCTATTGTTATCTATCAAATGAAGACAATGGTTGTATGGTTTTATCTATGACTATTTTCATATATGATATTACTTTAATTCCTTATTTTTTCTTCACATATAGGTATTTGAAATTCTAAACAAATTATGTATTTATTTCATGGTCTTAGGACCATTTAATTCATTTGATAGAATTATTTTTTTGAATCAATGTGCAAAGATATTTGATAGGTATTCCTACCACTATAATGACATAAATTTTCATGAGGCTCTAGAAATATTTGAGAATGTTTTTTCAATAGTTCCAATTCATGGTACAATTCTTCCACACTCTACTTACATAGCTACCAGGTCAGTGTTAAAACTACAACATTTGAAAAAATCCTCCTTCAATTATGCTTTAATGGAAATTCATTCCTTCATCCAAGCTTCACTTTACATATAGATAGGGAGGATGATAACAAAGTTTGAGGAGTTAGGTTTTTCTTATAAAAATATTCCCATGTACATCCATCGCTCATAGTATTACTTGGAGTCTTAGTTTTTGTAATATGTATAATATGAGACGAGAATCCTTAAATAAACTTTGTTAGTAGTTCCAATACATGGTAATGCTTCTACACTCTATATACACAGTTACTAGGGAATTGTTAACTAAAAAATTCAACACAATCCTCTTTCCATTATGCTTTGAAATAAAATTTCATGCCCTCATCCAAGCTCCACTTTGCATATAGGTAGGTAGGATGCTAGAAAATGTCGAGGATTTATGTTTTCATTGCAATCTACTACATTTATTTAAAAGTTTATCTAGTATTTTTAGAACAAACATTTCTATGCATATCCATCCCTCATAGTATTTCTTGGAGTCTTAGTTTTGATAATAGTTATAGATATTTATGGATAGAAAATAATATATAATATAGTATTGAAAGGTTCAGTTAATTATAGTGTAGGGAGATTCATTATATGTTGTTTGTACATGCTAGAATGCAATTAGTATAATTTCATTATACATGTTCTCCTACTATAAATTATGAGTGGAAAAGGATAAATTCATTAACAAAGTAACTTGTGTATTAATGTCTATGTTCTATTGCCCCTAAAAATGTTATAGATGGTATCATTGCATATGTTCTTGTTATGGTTGGATAACATGGAAATTATATACTTGTAAGCCTTATTTGACTATGCTTTTTTCATGTCAAATTATAACCTCAATATTAATGACCTTTATGCATTTCATTTTTCAACCATTCTCTTCTACCATGATGCAATACCTCAAATCGAATTAAATTCAATTAGAGAATTTTTAATATCAATTTAGACATAATTAATTAACTAAATCATGGTACCTAAATATTTTCTATTCATTAGACTTATGACACATCTAGATATAGCCATATAGGAATGGATAAATCTAGTAATCTAAATGTAATTTGTTCTTTCAATTGAATGATATATTTAACATTTTCTCATGGAGTATCTTGAAATCATGGGAAACTTATGGAGTAAGGATAAGTCACTTTAGGTAAAAAATTAATAATGTAATTATCCCAAAGACCCAAGCCTTGAAAAATAATGACATGGTTGGAGTTTGGTAATGAAACTTAAAATTATTTATGCTGAATCTAATTAGTTGTAAACATGATGTGTGATTCTATTAGCCTAGTCCTTGGCAAGATTTACCATTGAATTCATTAATTTATAATGTGTAAGGTGTTATCAACTATATAGTAGAGGATATATGTAGCTTATTTGTCTTTGACCTAGTGACAATAATTGAATTGAAGTGTACATTGAGTGTAGCTACTGATTTTTTTGTAATGTTACATTTTATTTGATGTACAAACCTATAAGGTTTCCTCTAGGAATACCCTCTTAGTTTTAAGTTAAGCCAAAAGTGTAGGAGATGCCACCCACTCTAATTGTTAGCCTTTATAAATCTACAATATATTGATGAGCCCCGGTTTTTCCATCTTGAGGCCATATCCTTGGCCTTGAAGGTAAGAAACATTCTTGGATAATCGAGGAAGGTGGTTTTGGGACATAAAAGTAATATTTCACTTATTAATAATAAGTATACATCTAGACAATCTTCTAGTTATTTTTTATCTAGGATAGTATGACTGAGTATTCCTTTACCTATTGGTACTAATTTATTCTTGAGTAACTTCAGAATGCCATGTCTCTATTTGATCAAATTGCTTGCTCCTAGTTCTTTCTATCCAATATATTGAGATCAATCAATCTTTAGGCTTCATACCCATACAAGGCCATGATTAATGTAATATTGATTGAAACGTTGTAGGTATTGATGTAATAGTGCTCCCCAAGTATAGCCATTTTATCCAGGTCTTCATTACCTCTTTTAGTCTATTAAATGTGCATTTTGCACCCTTATTCTATGCAAAAAATTCCTATGGCCAATCCACTTCAATATTGTTCCATCTTTCTTCTTCTCCAAAATATAAAGGAAGTAATGGGATTTAAGTTATGCTTGATGTACTCTATTTATAGAAATTCCTTAATTTCCTTTTTGAATTCCTCTTGATGTATCCTAGAGTGGCAATAGGGAGTAGTGATGATGAACTTAGTGCCCTCCTCCAACTCAATGATATGCTTAAATCCTTTGTCCAACATTCTCCTTGGAAGATTTTTTTGGAATACTTTATCATGCTCTTCTAAGATACTTTTCTCATCCAAATGGCATGCCTTCTCTCCTTCAATAGATTTTGTGATATAGTCCCAAAACAATAAGCTTCCCATGCTACTTTACCATGGAATAAAATCCTCTCCATTATCTGAGTTGATACAATCCTTGATGCTTTATTTCTTATTCCCCATAGTATCACTTATTTTTTCCTCCAACTAAAACTTTAGTTCCATGGTCTATATTTTTATTGTGACCTCTCCCAATGAGTGAAGTCATTGGATATATAGGACCATATGCATTGTATGCTAACATAGAGTTCATCCTTCATATCATATCCTCCTAGATTAAGAATTATCTAAGAGACATTTTTGTTGCATTGGATGGTGAAATTGTTAGCCACCATAATATTTAAACCTTTAAAACTGTCCTACATCTTGAGGCCTCACTTGGTCACCAATTCCTCATCAATGAAGTTATGAGTGGGACTAATTCCAATTAGTATCATCATCATTTGACTTCATATAACTCCACATATTCAAAAGGGGTTGTACCTTGGAGTGGCAAAGAGCATGGCAAGAGTATCTCTCACCATGGCTCCTTATTTTTTTGGCTGGTTTTCTTCTTCTCCAATATCCTATTTTGGTTCTTATTCACTCTACAATTTGGGATCCTCATATCCTAATTCATCATAAAAAATTTACCTAAATTTAATGCACTTATCCTTTCCTAAGACACCTATGTCTAGGTGACCATGGCTCCTTGTAGCTAAAACATAACTTCTTCCTTCTCAATTGATTCCTCCCCTCAATGTATAGTCTTAATGGGAAACTATTGGATTGTAATTTTTTGTGAGAAGGATTATTTGGAATGAATATTTGGTCTATAGATAATTTTTTGGCATGGAAGTCTCTAGTGCCAATGCCCATTTAATTACCTCCCTTAGTGTAGGTGGTTCAAAATAATTGGCTATTCCCTTGAGAGGTTTAGTTAACTTTTCAATGAAGAGCATAGTCAATCTTCTCTCTATAGTTTCTAGCACCATTATCAATAGCTTTTGAAACTCTATTCCATAGTTCCCCATTGAACCACACTATTCAAGTTGACTTTAATATTTGAAATAAACTTTATAGTCCTTTTTGTCAAATATCTCAATAATCTTTGTTTGAGTTCATCATATGAGGTGATGGATTGATGGCACTAAGTGATAAGACTATGATACCACCACTCATATGTAGAACATGTAATGACAGACAAATTACGCCTTTTCCTTTCTTAATTTGGGAATAATTAATGATAAATTTTGGACTTGATATCGCCTTGATCTAGTGTTGTGATGTGTTTTACACATCCACATTAGGGTCTTGGGCCCTCTTAAAGCTAAATAAACCTAATGTTTCCTTAATTTAGTGTTGTAAAGGGTGATCCCACAATACTGGTTTATAATTTTTGGGTAAACTGGACACTGAACTAATTTTTTTAACTAAATCTTCACTTTCGAGCTCCTATAGTGGCTAAACCGTGAGGAATTTGAAGATGATGCGAACTAGTGATTTGTGAAGTTTTGTTTATAGATTCTAAATATATTTTTTTCAAAAATTTTGGAATCAAATTGCACTTTTTTTTTTCATCTCCTTCGAAAACTAGTTTTTATCAGTAAACAACATTTTTAAGGAGTGATGCTCACTGTATACAACATAAGAAAAATTGTATGAAGAATAAAATTCTATTTTTTTCAAATTTTGATTTGTAACTACGATACCTAACTAGTTCATTTGGTTTCATAGTGTTTTATTAAATATTTTTTTCTTAATCAAGTTTAGAAGTCAAACTAATTATAATTCAGACATAGACGGGTTATATACAACATACATTTTTTTATATGTATCAAATTTTATTTTATTTTTAATGGATCAAGGACATCAATACCCAGCCTGAACATATTTTTCAAAATTTTATTTTGATAATCTACTATTTTTCCACATGTGCAAAATAGAGAGCTTGATTTTCAATGAAAAACCTACATTCACAAGAAATACAAAATTAATATAATAATCAAATTAAATTTAATTAAAATTATACTTTTTTGGAAGCTTATAATAAGGAATACATACTTAATTTTTATTTTTTTTAAATGAACTCGTTTGATCCCCCAAAAGGTAAATCAAAAGTGGTTTTTTATCAACATTTTGATAGGTGTAAAAAGACTCTGTTATAGGTATGGTTTAAAACTAGCAGGGTTCTATCCAAGGGGGCTTGGTCTAAGGTGGTTAGATGGTGGTTTGATCTAACCCTCTTCAATTTGAATCCTTTAAATGGAACTTTTCAATGCTTAAATCATTATATTTTCTAAAAATATGTGATTTCAACATTAATCAGGATCTCCCAAAAAGTGTAAACCACTATTGTGGCAACACCCTAAAGTGTTTTTATTTACACCTTCACATTAAATTTAGGAGGCTTGTAAACTAAATAGACCTAATCTAGTGTTGTAATGTGTTGTACATATTCACATGGGATTTTGGGCCCTTATAAGCTAAATAGACCTAATTTGGCCTTAATTTAATGTTGTAAAGTGTATTTATTCACATTTTCGCATTGAATTTTGGGCCCTCTTTAATTTATAACCTTTATATCATCATTAATAGGCCCCTAAGACCCTATATTGTGCATCCTAAAGCTTATTTTAATCAAAAAGTTGACATAAACAACAAATAAACTTAATTTCTCATCACTCAGACACTTTCTCTCTCCAAATAGGCCCTAGGGGACCCATACACCACCTTGGAAATATGATTCCTACCTAGGTGGAACCCATATGCCACATATGGCATATGAGTCCCATTTGGCCTATTTTTAAGGTTTTGTGCAAGAAAATTGGGTTTTAAGTTCAAATTTCATGAATGTTGGCCTATGGGATCCAATTAATGAGATGTTAGATGAATTGCATATATAAAAAAGGTCTCAAATAATTATTTCATTATTAATTCATGATATCAAGTCAATTATTCAAGAGTTAAGCATTCCAAAACTTTGCAAGATCATCTAGAGAACATTAAAGATCATTTCTAAGGCATTCAAGGGAAAAGTTCTTCATCATTTGTTGCAGAAATTCAAGATCCATCATCATGTCAAGGATATCAAGAATAAATCATGTTATTGAGCTATTTTTGTGATGTTGCATCCAATATCTAGGGTCAAGCATTATTCTACACTTGGGTATGTTGAGGATCATCATGGAAAAAATAGGCCCTTAAGTGGCAATAAAAAGGCACAAAATCAGAGTTAGACAACTTGATGTAAAAATTTGAATAAGTTATCTATATTATTTTAAAAAATGAAAAAATTGAATCTATATAAAATTGAATTTAGTTTCTAAACTACTAGACCTTTATTTAAAATAAATAAATCTATTTGGTGAAAATTTGAAATTTCAATGCAGTAGTATTTAAATTTCAAGGTAAAAATAAGAAGTAGGTGCCTGTCTGACCACCCTAACAACAATAAAATGATAATATTTTTTTATAATCTTTTAGATATAAGTAGAGGACTCATGTCCTGATGTGATGCATATTTTATTATAATTTTTTCCCAAGTAAATAATTAATTATGAGTTTTTTATTATAACTTTTAAAAAATATAAAAGCTCGTCTTTCTGACCACCTTAACTTGGTAAAAAAATTCATGATTTTTTTTTTTTTTTTAAATCCTATATTATGCAAAGCATAGAATGTGACGCATGTTTCAGATTCAAAAAATGTGATACCGTTTGAAAGTTATAGATTTTTTTCAATTAGAACATTATTCGTAATTCTAATAGAAAATGAATAATAATTATTTATTAAATTCAAAGAAAAACATAATTTATATTGGTGGAAAGCTGAGAATCTCCTCTAAAAACCCTTTTCATTTCATCAAGTTTGGGTTAAAAAAAAGTCGTTAGCCATATGGGCCATCATATGGCTTACATATTGCCACTTTTTGGCCCATCATGATCCTGCACATACCCACCTATCTCAAGATCTAGATCTACATCCTTCACAATCATTTTGAATGTTAGATTTCAGATTTAAAAAGCATAATTTACAAGGCATCATTCAAGTTATCATTGCTAATTTTTCATTTCCCATGCTCATGTTTCATACCCTCATTTCATTATCTCATCATTTGGATTAATTACCTAAAAGGGGTTTGACCAAGGCAAACCCCTATTCACTAACAATCAACATGTTTTTCTGCTCTTTACATGTGTGATTGTAGATCTAGGTGTCTTGGAGCATGAAGTAAATTTGAAGATTAGGTTACAAGCTTGGGGAAAGTAGTTGTAATTGCCCCAACATTTGCAAGGTTGTAATCTTCACTAAAAAGCCACCTACAACCCCGAAATAAGGGTTTTGGATCCAAAAATCAACTGGGAAGGATAGGGTAGGCATTGAAGACTAGATTCAAACTTTTAATTTCTAGAAAACTCTAACTGGACTCATACGCCAGTGCTAGTGTATGAGTCCCAGTTTAGGTCATTTTTCATATTTTTGCAGTTTTAGATACCCTTTTTCGAAAAACCAGTTCCTCCACAAGAACTCAGATCTGGGACTGATACGCCTAGACTGGTGTATGAGTCCCAATAGGCCTAAATTTTAGCTTTTTTATATCAGGCCTCCATTCAAGCTCTCTTAGGTTTCCAGGCGCTCCTTTGTACTTTTCAAGTTTGTTGTTCTAATTTATTTGCATTTATAGTTCATTTGGTGATATTTTATGCATCATTGATTTCAATCATTAGATCTTGCATTTCATACATTTATCCAGCGCTAGATTGGTGGTGAACCCCTTGTTCAGCCTCAATTAATCTCTAAACATAACATAGGATACCCTATTGTTAGATCTCTTCCTACATTCTTCATTGGATTGAGATATCTAAGGTGTCTTTCAATGTAGAAAGTGTGAAATATGAACCTTATCCTTGTGCTATATTCCTCAAAGGTGGGGAGTACTATTTCCTTTTCAAAATTTTGGTGAACCTATATTTATAATATCACAATTCTGATTTACAGTGCATCATTATCCTAGATCTTGCTTGCATCAACATTGCATTAGGGTTTGCATTAGTTAATTGGAATTCTAGGGTTTCTAATCTTGCATTAGTGAAAGTGCATATAGGTTTCATTTTTTCATTTTTTCATCTTAAATCATATAAAATCTACATTTTCACTTAGGTTACACATCAAACAAATGAAAAAGCATAAAAAACACAATTCTTTTTTTAAATTGTGAAAAAAACCCTCATTGGGACTCATACGTCCCTCTGGGTGAATTAGTCCCAGTGCACATCTGAAACTACCTTTTACAACATTTAAAGTTCCTTGTTTTTGTACTTCTATTTTCTGCCATTGGTTATTTGTTTTAGTTGTTTTAGTTTTTGTTACATGCATTTCGTTAAAACTAGCTTAAATTGGCTCATTTCATTTTTAGATCATTGCATAGTGTAATTAGTAAATTACCTTGTTTAAAATATGGAAATTGTATCTACACATTTCATTCTATGCCTTTACATTGTATTTTAAGTTTACATAGATTATTGTTCAAAAATGTTAGTTTCGGTCTTTTCCAAGTTTGTAAAGAAAAATTTAGTCAATAAGCATGATAGTAATTCATTAAAAAAATTCCCTACTTATGAGAGTCTCTTAGTGCAAGAGAATGCAAATTTTTGTAGTTTCCTTAAACCTACAGCCCCTCTTATCTCTCCTATCTGTGGGAATGATGTGATAGAAGAAGATAAAAATATAGACAATCTTGATTATCATAGTTGCTCTTCTCCTAATACCTCTCCTACATGTGACGAAGGTATCGGTGTTAGAAGGTGCACTCATTGAGAATCATGAAATTATTGAAAGCTCCTCTTCTATAAAATCTCCTACATTGGAAGATATTATAGCACAAGAGAATGAAATCATAGACACATTTCTAAACATCACTTTACCTAATGTCCATTCTCCTCTTGCTTGTGAGAATGATTTAGTGGAAGATGAGATTGTAAATGATGAGGATATGATGGTGTTAGATGATCAAATCTTTAAGGTCTATAACAACCCTCTGGGTATGTGTAGGATCATGATGGGCCAAAAAGTGGCGATATGTAAGCCATATGATGGTCCATGTGGCTGACGACTTTTTTTTACCAAAAAATTGATGAAATGAAAAGGGTTTTTAGAGGAGATTCTCAGCTTTCCACCAATATAAATTATGCTTTACTTTGAATTTAATAAATAATTATTATTCATTTTTTATTAGAATTACAAATAAAGTCCTGATTGATAGGCTGATTGAAAAACATCTATAACTTTCAAATGGTATCACATTTTTTGAATCCGAAACATGCGTCACATTCTATGCTTTGCATACTATAGGATTAAAAAATAAAAAATTGAATTTCATGAATTTTTGACCAACTTAAGGTGGTTAGACAAACGAGCTTTTATATTTTTTAAAAGTTGTAATAAAAAAGTCATAATTAATTATTTACTTGGAAAAAAATTATAAAAAAATATGCATCACATCGGGACATGAGTCCTCTACTTATATCTAAAATCTTATAAAAAAATATTATCATTTTATTGTGGTTAGGGTGGTCAGACAGACACCTACTTCTTATTTTTAACCTGAAATTTAAATACCACTACATTGAAATTTCAAATTTTCACCAAATAGATTTAAAAAATAAAAATAAAGGTCTAGTAGTTTAGAAACTATATTCAATTTTCTACAGATTCTATTTTTACATTTTTTTGAAATAATATAGATAACTTATTCAAATTTTTATGTCAAGTTGTCTAACTCTGATTTTTTGTCTTTTTATTGCCACTTAAGGGCTTGTTTTTTCCATGATGATCCTGCACATACCCTTCTTTATGATCCTTCCCCTACCTATCCTATTTTGTAGACTTTAGGAAACAAAGGAATGCAATCATAAATGATCATGAAACTCATTCTTGTTCTTCTCCTAGTATCTCTCCTAGTTGTGAAGAAGATAATTTGATCAATGAAAGTCATGAGAATCTTATGCATCTCTCTTCCCCTAGGAAAAATATTATTGAACAAGAAAATGCCATTATTGATAAACAAGAAAATTTAACCATTAATCATCCCCCTACTTGCGATAAGGTCATTTTAGAAGATCTAATCATTGAATGTCAAGAATATTTGATTTCTATTTCTCCTAACAACTCTCCTCTTAGGGAGGATATCATGGTGCAAGAAAATGACAACAATAATAATTTGGCTTCCTCAGGTAATGGTAAAAAGGTGATTCTAGATTTCCCTTTATTAGAAATACATCAAACCAAGACCGCTGAGGTTATGAATGCACAAGTGTCCATTAGATCCCCATCAATTAATGGACCTCCCACATACCTCGTGGGACATCCTAAGAATCCTCTAATTATTTACCCACCATCACACAAACAAAAAACTCAAAATAAACCTAAACTTATCTTTACCCACCTAAGAATAATGTTTTACAACAGTTGAGTTCTAATACTATTGGTCATACATATAACACTAGAAATAATCTATAACCAAGATAAAAAAACTTCAACATCCCTCCCATTTCCTAATCCTATCTTAGTCCTCCTCATTTGCCTTTGCATAGTGGGAAGGAGTATGATCTTGTTGAAAAACTTATGAATACTTCTACAAAGATATCCCTATGAGACCTACTTCAAAATTGACCTAATTATTACACTATGCTTCAAACATACTTGCAACAAGTTCCCATCCCTTCAAATGTGCAACTGAATGAAACATAAGCCTTGATTCAAGGAATAAATGCCAACATTATTTTCCACCAAAGTGAACTCCCCCCTTGGAAGTGAAAAAACAAAATGATGCTTTCATGGTAATCATTCGCTACAAAGGAAGAGGCATAAAGAAAACCCTTATTGACAATGGCTCCATCATTAATGTGTGTAGTGTATCCCATTTGGATAAGCTTGGGATGGATAAATAAAAAATTCAACCTAACTCTTTTTCTATCAAGGGATTTGACAATGTAGGAAAACAACCGCTTGGTGTGATCACTTTTCCTATTACAGCTGGAAAGGCCACATTAGAAACAGTGATCCATGTTATGCCTCACGATTTTTCATATAATCTCCTTTAAGGAAGACCGTGGATTCACGTAATGAATGGGGTAGGAATTCTAATTTTCATCGTATAATGGAGTATGTTTACAATAACAAAGTGTACACACTTGAAGTTGACCCTAAACCAAATAGTTGTTTAAACATTCAGAAAATAAGGAAAATCGTTTGAAGACATTGACACCAACTACACAAGTATAACCCATGCAAGAACAATAAAAATATAGATGCCCTAAACCCTTTACAATGATATCACTAGATGATTTGGGGTCGTTGTATTTCGACTCAACATTCATGGGAGAATACAAGATCATAAACAAAGAATCGGAAAAGGGAAAATAAAAAGTGGTAATGTCAACACAAAATTCAAAAGACTCTTTGTAATGTCCCCTTTTAAGCATGATCTTGTTTTATGATGATTAGCCTATTACTTGGACTCTCGTAGGATAATATGTGTGGATAGAGGGTCTCAGTGGCAAATAATGGTAGATATTGTCATTTCCACCCCTTCAGTTTAGTATTGGCCTCAGTGTAGGCCTTTGTAGTTCAGTGTTTGCTAGCTTCTAACAAAACATCAAAATACTGAGAATTGAGGGAGATTTTAATATTTTAGTGGTTAAGTTATTTTATTAACTTTTGGGAATATTATAAAGTTAGAATTTGACTTTATAATAATGAAAATCCACTTAAATATTTAATAAAGAATGAGTTTTAAATCACTTAAGTCAAAGGGTATGTCCAAGTTGGAGAATTGATATTTTAAAAGATTGCAAAGTGACTTAAATACATTTAAATGTATTTAAAATGGAAAAGTCATGCTTTTGGGAAATTTGTGCCTTTTTGAGGGAGATAAATAGAAGCAAGAAACAAGTGGACCTTACCTGTTGATCATTTGACATCATTTTTTGGCTTCTTGATATTTTTTTCCTGAGACAAGGGTTTCAGAGGATTTTCACCATTAGAGAACGAGAAATCTTCAACATTCTACGATTGTGAGGCTATGTAATACTAGCTGAATTGTTGCTTCTAAGAGGGCTTCACACAAGAGTCCAGATGTGCTTCATCAGAGATTTATTATTCAATTTTCTTTACAGTTTTCAATAAGGAAGGGTCAATTAGCTTGTGGTTCCTTCATACATAGTTTGTGAGAATCAGATAGTTGGTCGTACATACCTTCTTTGCTAGCCATACTTCTACCTTGGGAGGCATGTTGCTTCTGGGTGGGGCATGTGAACTACAAAGAGAAACACCTCTCTTTCTTGTGATCTATTAACCCCATCTTGGTTTCCTAGCTTCACCAAGCCATTTGATGCTATTTCAGAGTGGGACAAATCATTATCAGGAGGGGACGGTGGATTTCATCAGTTTCTAGTGTTCTTTCCTAGCATGTGCCAAATGTTTCTTATTTAAATAATCTGAGGACCTCTAGGTATGTTTATTGTTTGCAATCTATCTATAGAAATTGCTAGATGCTTAATACAATTAAAATTTCTCAATTATTTCTTTAATTTCAGTTTTAGCACCATTTTATGCCTAGCACGCTTCTTAATTTTTTCCTAAAAATTCACAAAAATACAAGAAAAACAAAATAAAATTCACAGCTTAGCAGTTGGGCAAACCTGGAACTAGCTGGGTTCTTCACAATGGTATCAGAGCCTTAATCCTGCCAGCCTAGAGGGTTATAATTTCTTATGCAGCCACATTAGGTAGGACCTCACAAGTATTACTCTCACATGAGACCTGGAATATAGAGAAATTCGTTTGAGGAGTTTCCTTTTAAAAACCAGTTCGAAGAGATACCATAAGAAATCATGGGAGATAGGGATGATATTGAGCCACCCAAAAATCATGGTAATAATGAGGACAAAGAAGCCAAAGACATCTTGAGGGGTCTTGTTACTAGACATGAATAGGTTTCTAACATGTTGCAATAACTTGCTATAGTCATGCAACATCTAAACATTCCTACGAGACAAAATCAGGATCGGGAGGATGGCACTGTGGTTTGAGTCCCACAACTCAAAGGAACACCCACATGCACCTATGGCAGGCCTAGATGCCCTATGTTTGTCAAAAATAAACCTGAAGAGGGGGACATGGATGAGGAGGAAGGTGATGTGGATTTTTGCAGATAATGCGATGACACTGCATGATGAGTGGGAAGCTTTACCCTAGAGAGTTAAAGACCACCTTAACTTTGACAAGTTCATGAGTCAGAAGAGAGAGCATGGTAGGAATAGGACTGATAGGAGACTAAGGAATAAACACAATGATCTTAGACATGCGACCAACAAGCTCACACTCTCTAACTTTTGATGGAAATGACAAAGTTACAACAAGAGCTTGGGTTATCAAGCTGGATACTTTCTTGATCCTACATCCTATGGCAGAAGAATATGCCATTAAGTTCTCATCTTTGCATTTGGATGGTTAAGCCCATAACTGGTGGCACCATGGGATGGTTACCTTGCAGCATGACTATATCACTTTGTATCAAGAATTTACTGACAGGCTAGTTGAGCACTTTGACAAAGGAGATCCTGAGTTGTAGTTCAGATATTTAGCTCAGTTGAAACAAATGGATGGTTTGGAATATTACATTGGTGTATTCCAAAAGCTCTCAGTCATGGTTACAAGCATCTCAAAGAGGAGGCAGGTCATCCTATTTGTTGAGGGTCTTTAAAAGCCTATGAAGGGTTAGATCAAGGCTTTTGATCCCCCTAACTTGCATGAGACTATAAGGAAAGCTTGTAGCATGGAACTTATAGCCCTACATAGTAATTCCAACTTAGAGCCATCTTCATCCTATAATGAAAACAAATTAGATCCAAATAAATTAGAAAATGTTGATCAAAAGAAGAAATTTGCAACTACTTTGGATAGGGAAACAATTAATGATTTGCGTAGGAGGAAGTTGTGTTTCTATTGCAAGGGTCCTTATGATCAAAACCATGATTGTCCTCTTTAGCCTAAGGGTCAAAATAGAAAAATGGAGTGGATTTATGAGGGTGAAGACATGATTGATTTAATCGACCAACAAGCTGATATTGCATATGGGAGCTTGCATTCTATCACTCTTGTTAGTGTAGAAAGAGGGAAGATAAAGCAAGAGATTTTACAGGATGACGAGCATGATATGTTTTAGGATTATGATTTTGTTTCTTGCTACAAGGGGTCAAAGGTTGTTGATTGGGATCAACACATATATGAGGTTCAGTTTGTGAATAATCCTTTATTTGAGGCAGATGATTCATTGTCTTATTATAATACGCTCTTCAAGGTAGATGTTGATTCTTCTCTTGACCCTGATTTAGGGGTGAGAATTGATTGTAGTATCTGGGATTCTTCTAGTGCATCGAGATTTCCGACAGGGCTCATTGAGGAGTTTCGTAGTGTGTAAAAGGTATAGAGTGTTCATAGTTTCACATTCGATCTTCATGTACATGATTTTTTTCGGATGCACAGTTCAGTTGCACATGTACTAGATAGTTTGTATGACAACTTACATTGTGCAAACATGGGAAGAAAACTTGTTCAACCTTTTGAGTTGCTTCCTCTTGAGGATTTCACTCTTGCGACACCTGATATGTTGGAAACATGTGCCTCGATCTTGCTGACCTAAACCTCCTTAAAGAGAAAATCGATGAGACCTATGGTTAGTCTTACTAACTAGAGCCATTGGTGTAACCTAAGCAGTCAGTGCAAGTTTCCCAACTCTCAACAAAGATATAATTCTGGCCGAAGATTTTTTTCATGGAGACTATGGCCGATGAATAGTTCATCGGTGTAATTTGGTCTTTGGTTAGACCTGGGAAGTTTGGATGAAGAGTAGAATTTTGGCTGATGATCGGACTAGAGTGACATTGGTCTTCAAAATGACCTGTGAATTTCACTCTGGTGCTTGTGGTTTGGCCGAAGAGTTATGTCAGGAAGACTCCTATTGAAGTGAGCCACGTCAGATGACATTGGTCTTCAGGTAGACCTACGAATGTTGGACCGACTGTGTTAGTCTGGCTGATGGGTCTGTTTAGTGTAAGTCTTACTGATGAACAAATGGTCAAGATGACATGAGACTTTAGAATATATCTTACCAATAGTGGATCTTTTTATGATGTGATCTATTCGGTGCGAGTCTAGCCAACGGTGTTTGGTCAGTGTGCGATGGTCTATCGGGTTGAATCCTCAATGTTGCTCTGATAGTGGATGTCTAGTCGATGGGTTGTGTTCAGTGTGACCCCTATCAATGAAAGGTTTGAACTACAGTGAGTTGAAGACCATCGGGGTGACTTGTTGATCTCACATCGATAGTGTAGTTCTTGTCAATAGATCTATTTGGTGTGACTCTTGGCAAAGTTCATGGTCATGATTGTTTTCTTGAGACATCGGGAAGACCTGGACAATTGTTTGGAATTTCCAGAATCTCACCGATAGTGTCTGTCATGCCGATGGATGTGAAAGTGAATGAAGGTTGACCATTGTAGACTAGTGAGTTGTTCTTTGGACATTGGTGGACTGTGCTAAATTAGACGTAACTGTTCATAACTGGAAATAATGATAATTGATCTGCAGGGAAACTGAATAAACCATGTATAGGAAATGAATGATCCATGGAATCAGTTGTTTTTTGAAATGGTTCAACATGGAAGTATCTATGTAGGTGTTTGAACTATATACTGATAATAATTGTAACAGTGTGAATGTTGTGATAGAAGATGTGAAGAATGTGAAATTGTGAAGGCCAAAGATGTTGAGTTGGCCAAGAGGCTGGCTGGGAGAGATTTGACTAATTGAAGGAGATGAATCTACACTATGTACTGTGTGAGAGTACTATAACAATGTGATAATTTTGAATAGTGTTGTTGCCTGTATTCTCCAGATGGACAAGATGTAAAACTCTTGTAAAAGGCTATGAGCCTGAGATTGTATTGTAACTCTATTTGTTTCTAAATAATACAATGGCTCAATCTTTTGGAGTGGGGTTTTTTACCTATAAGGGTTTTCCCCACATAAATTTGTGTGTCTATTTATGTTTATCTTTCATGTTGGTTGATTCTGTAAATTTGAATATGTGCACAGTGTTGAATCTGGTTAAGTCTACATGTGCTTTTCTCATAAGGGTTAATGTGGGAAATAAACTATGCCAGTTTCCTCTTTATGGCATAATAGTACGTGTCTTTGAGGAAATTTGAAGGAATTAAAATCATTGAAGGAACTGTTGTTCTTAGATTTTTTTATCTAAGATGACCTGATTTTCCCTTTCAAGTGGTATCAAAGCCATCTTTCAGGATTTTCTTATTCTTGCATGTGTAGGTTTGTGTCTTGCATGTGCCTACATGGTGATGCATGTAAATTTTCCTGGTGCTTCGATTCTATGGATTCCTTTTGTAAAGATTTCTTAGTCTGGCAAGCTTGAGGAGATCTAAAGGAGTCAATTGATGATTGATCCTTTGATGAGTAAAAATCCTTGCTCTTTTGAGACAACACATAGCGTGAAAGACATTGAATATGGAGAAATTGGATTTGATCATATTTTAATGATGTGGTATGAGGCTTCTAGTTGGCAATGACTAATCCAGATGCAAGGGGTGTGAGTTTATGCTTATGGTTGTGTTGCAACAGAGTGTGGTTCATTCTAGGTTTCTGTGTGAGAGGCTCCCTGATGGTATGAAAATGCTTGGGTTGTTATTCAGTCATGGAGTATTGTGCTTGTGTTGGGTGTTTTGACTTAGCATTGAAGGTGTTGTTCTCTATTACCTTGATTGCATGAAGGCTATGAAGTTGATCTTTGGGTGGTCTAAAAACTTCTGAATAGACTGGCTCTCTCAAATGCATGTGCATGCTTGTGGTTTTGGAATTTGGTCTAGAATGGGCTTGGAGTTCATGTACTACTTGTTCCTTTTAAGGATACCTTGTACTTTCATGGCTCAAATTCATGCTCTTTGGTTCTGAAATTTTTTTTTATAGATCTTTTCCTAAAAATTCTATGGTGATGCATATTCACGTTAGTTCACTATTCTGGTTAACCTTGATGGTTGTGTGTAGAATCTTGAGTCATCCAGAGGTGTAGTGGATATGGATGTGCATGGGTGTTTTATAAACACGGTGATTTTGTAGGTTTTACATGGTCAAGAAAAAATTGTGATTTTGTGGAGCTACTGGTAAAACTATTTTCTAGACCCTGACTATTTGGGGTGTTGTTGGATAAGATAGTTGCAGTTCTACATGTAAGTGTTTCTTGCTTGTTTCCTAGACTATGGTGCTCGAATTGCGGACATGACTGGTAAATTAGATTTGGTTTTGATTTGGTGTTCGAGTCAAGTTTTCTATGTTTATATTCTCTTTGAGATCTCAGTGTTTTTGTTTATAGTGTGATGATGGGTTTGCATTTTTTTTGTGATTGATATTCGAGTTATGCAGTTGGTGGATTACCTATGCATTAACTACAGTGAGATAAATCAGAAGTGGACTTTCAATAACCATGAGGTTGATTCAGTGTTGGTGCAAATCTGTTAGTTGGACTTGTCTGTGGTCACTTGTGCATTGGTGTGGTCGCTTTTGGATGAGAGGAAGGATGGCATTGAGTACCTGAATAGTCAATTATGGGGACTTGTAGCATGTGTATCATGATGTCATGGAGAGTTTGATATGCATTTTTTATGTAAGCTTTTGAAAATGATGGTGTGGTCTGCATGGTTTGGAGATCTTGGTGTTGCTTAGCATTGTTGTCAGATGGACATGTTGTCGATTGTACCTGGAGGTCTTTCAGATCAACAAATGTTTGGTCATGATGCTTGGAAAGCTCGGATGTCATGGTTTAGTGGGAGATTTTGCAGTGACTATGGTGGTGAAGAATCTTATTTAGTGTTACAAATGTTACTAGGAGGGAATCTTAGATCCTATTGCTATAGAAGAGTTCTTTCGTGTTTACATGGACACTATTTGAGAATGTGCAACATCTTGGGACCATGGAGGACTTTTGGATTTTTTGGCAGGGTGTTGCTTGTTCTTGATAGGTGATGCTGGTTTAGAGTTGTTTTATGTCATGTTATACTCTTTCTTGTGCATTATAAGTTGTGGCATGAGGTATTTCTCTTGAGACCATGGTGAGGTCACTTAGAGTGTGGTATCTCCTAAGGGGGATGTGTAGATCATGGTGTCATGATAAGTTCATGTTTCAGATATTTGGAGCTTTGATAGTGATTTGGAGTTTCTCTGTGTTTTGGGTACATTGGTCATATGCTTGAGAACTTCATGTTAAATGCAATAATGAAGATTGGATTTTAGCATGAGATGATTGGTTGCAGGTGTTCATGGATACATGGAGAATATGTTGAGGCCCTGTAATTCTTTTGGGAAAGGTGTTGATTTCAGCAGAAAGTCTGAGAGGCCTACACCTTGGTTGGAAGTGAGTTCAACAGAGACCAATGAGGAGATTTCTCTTGGATGATTCATGGTGGCTTGTATATCTTAGAGGAGCATTCTCATTCCCCACTCTTGGTCTGCTTGGCAGTGAAGTCTATTTGAGAGGTAGTTTTCCATTGTATCTTTCAGATGTGTTTGATGTTTTCTTTCCTGATATGGATCTTGAATTGTTGTTTAATGGTTCTAGAGAATTCATAGTGGAACATGGACAACATGCTTTCTCTCCTTCAACTTTTATGTTATATCATTTTTTTATTAGAACTGATAGGAGATGCTTTATGGGCTGATTTCTTGAGATGGGAAATTAGGTTGTTTGATCTTCTTTTTGAGGCTTACATCCATGATTGATTACATGTTACACATGTTAGGTTTGATCTTGGTGATTGAATGGTTGGGTTTTATTATGAATTTTCTCTTAGGGTTTTGAAGGAGATCATACATGACTCAGCTGACATTTAGAGGTGTATGTAGGAGGATGTTCTACATGATATGATATGTAGTTTCTCTCTTTGGTCTAGGTTGTCTTCCTAGAAGTTTGATCTCATATTACATTGGTTTGAGATTTGGTCAGAGCTTTTTTTTTCACTCTATTTTTTGAGTGGTAACTTCGAGGCTCTTTATCTCTTTCCTATGTTGAGTGTGAAGAACTTGGAAGAGCTCTGGAAGACTGTTGAGAGAAATGATTCTTGTAGCAGTTGGTTGCAAGTTGTGCATATCATTGTGGATGTTTCCTTGGTAGTACATGGTTACACTTTCTATGTGTTGTCATTGGTAGACTTGCATATCATTGTGGATGTTTCCTGGGTACTACATTGTTACACTTTCTATGTGTTGTCATTGGTAGACTTGTTATGCCTTTGATCTTTCAGATTTGGAGCTACTTATGTAGTGGGAGTTTATGGTTGTACTTTATCTTCTTGACTGGTTTGTACATGGAGCTTGTATCTATAGTTGATGGGATGGTTGTGCTGCTGGCATGAGTTTTCTAATGTGGATACCTCAAAGATATGAGAGATTTGATGGATAGCATTGTATCAACATGAATTTGCACCCCTAACAAAAATCTCGTTTGACCCTTAACACTTTAGAAAAATCAAGAGTGGAGGTTTAATCCCACTTAAGACCACTCCTTGCATCCACTTGGCACCTATTTTGTGTGTCAATAGGGTTGTTTTTGTCGAGGAAACCCGTGTGGCGCATACATGTCCACACGATGTGCTTACATCCCTGGAAGATTCCTACGATTGGAGACTACAGAGATGTTACAATTTTGATTGGAAGTCAAAAAGTAATGTCCCTCCTCAGTTGGCCGACCCGAATATGGTCATTTTTCATCCATCTCTTCATATTCTTCACTCTCTCATCCATTTCTCTCTTGGGAAAAAGTTTGGATAGAGTTTGGTAAGATCTTGAATCACTTTCTCCACCATTTTCAAGCTTTGTAGCAACATTCTTCACTCCATTTGAACTAATCTATCATTCCATCACTCCAACAAGGCAAGCACAGGATAGACACCATGGCAACAGAGGCTTGAGTCCCTCTCGTTCACTCCTCCACAAGCCTTGAGCACTTTGGATGGAGGTGATAAGCTCCTCTAATCTCTCCTTTTGATTTTGATTGGGTAAGCACATACTGCCACTAGTGTTTTGTGTTTACTTAGCTTGTAGTTCATTTCCTTTATCATGATTTCTACTATTCCAAACATGGATTTCCATGGAGGTGGAAACACCAAGATGGAGATCTGACTGAGGTAGACCCCTATATAGCCCCAACAACTTCTCCCTTCTTGTGTGTAGGTGGATAAATCTTGGAGCAAGCTGGTGAGGAGGGCATTATGTGAGACCATATTCGTCACCTTGGTGGTAATACATTTCCTTTATTGCATTTTTATTTTCTTTTCTCTCATCTTAACCTCATTCTATTGCTTTAAACGTCTCTACAATAGGCTGATAGTCCCTTTTCTCAAGTTAGAATCTTGTCTTTTCTGTTCTCTAGTCGTACAGACGCCAACACACCTGTGAGATGCAAATGCGGTGTGCTATCATCCTAGAACTGTGCTTTTTTCTTTAGACAGAGAGCTTCCTGAGACACAAGTCTGACTCTAAAGGCCAACTCGCTTAGCCTCCTACCAACTTTCAGGATTGCAGGTGTAGACACATAAAAATGGCCTCGACTCACAAACCACATTTTTTATACATTTTATCATGCTTCATCTCAACATAATTAAAATATTTAATTGTCCTATAGTCCAATGTAAACTATTAATGGACTCCCTCTTAATTATTTTAATAATTAACTTCTTTTATTCCTCCTGGCTAATTAAATAAATAAATTACATTTATTATTTAAATACGTTGCTAATTTATTATGTCATCTATAATTAAATAAATTCCTAAATTTATTTAATTATTATTAGTCCATTACTTCCTCCTGATTATTTAAATAAATAAACTTTATTTATTTATTTAATACGTCATTATTTATTTATGTCTGCTCATAATTAAATAAATTCTTATTATTTATTTAATTATTAAATCCTCTCCAACTTTCTTTCTAATTTTAAATAAAATAATTTATTTAAAATCACCCACTTTCTAATTTTCCTCCATAATTAAATAATTTTAATTATTTAATTGTCTTATTGATTTTCTTTCCAAATTTGAATAGAAGCATTTTTATTTAAATTGGCAATTTCCCTCTTTCCAAGTAAATAATTTTAAATTATTATTATTTACTGTCACATGAATTCACCATTTTGGAATTAATTTAAAATATTGATTTCAAAATAGCATTTCTCTCCATAAAGTAAGTTATTTCTAAAATAACTTGATTTTCTAAATCATCATTTTTCTACTTGCTAATTCTCATCTCACTGTCACAACTATTCTCTTCCCTTGATTTAATTTCTCAAATTAAATCTCATCCACTCAATTTTAGTTTCATTCTAGAGTTGCCCTAACCCTAATTAAGAGGTTGTTATTTTGAATCTTGACCATAGATTCTAGGGCACTTATAAATCTTTAATCTCATCCGTACATATAAACTTGTATTTTCTATAAAATGCCAATTTTGTCTTCATTTCGACATCTCTTAATATCTCTCATAGGTCTCTCTTAATTTTATCTCTTAATCTCTTAATTTCTAGACTTCTCCTTCTTCATGCATTTTTTCATTTCTTTATTAAAATCCTTCAACATTTTCTAGGTCATGTCATAAACTTAGTTTTCTCACACAAAATCTGAGGGCATCCATCATATTGCAACAAATAGAGAAGGTACAAGGAAAGTGATTCATTGAGGTTGAAGACATTTGGTGAGATCTTTCCTTTTGTTTTGTTGTTTCCTCCTTTGTTCTTCTTTGCTTACTTAGGTTTGATTTTGTTTGTTTTAATGAAGCTAACTTAATATTTTCCCATGTTACATTGGTGAACCCAACATTTTTTTTAACATGTTTTTGTAGATTTTTGTATGATCGTTTATCTTTTTTGTAGGTACAGGTGTACGGAACGATGCATATGCCATTTTTTGTGATGCAAGTGCTCAGTCAAGCCACATCTGCCTTCGCAAGCGATGCATATGCTTTGTCAAATCACATCCACTTCTCCAAATGACGCATCTGACCTAATGAACTGCATCTAAAACCTCTAGCAATGCATTTGATTCTTGAGCTGCATCTACTTAGCACAGAAACGCATATGCTCTGTTACAACATATTCGTTGAGGTAAAAAAAAAATTCACATTTTTTATGTATTTTCAAGATTTCATTGTTGCATTGTAGATTAAGGGTTTATGGATTACTAATCTCTTTATTACAACATGTGGCAAATCAGAGTCTAACCCTTGTTGTTTATGTTCCTTGTTTTTATTTAACAATCTTAATCAGACAAAAAAACAACTCTACAATCTTGCATTACATTCATGAGTCAAAATGAACACTTACACATTTTCATTGGGCTAAAACGAAACACAACAAGCATGTTCATTGGTTGGTTTAAAAAGAAAAATCATTTATTTTCATTGGTTTAAAATGAACTGTTAGTTAGCTCATAGTACAAACGGTTAAAATGAACCCTTTTCTTGATAACACTACAAACAGTTAAAATGAATGAGTTATTGTTATGTCTTGTGATTTAGTTAGTTATCACACTTCCATATTTCAATTTGGGCTTAAAAATAACAACATGCGAGTGTGAGCCAAACATATTTATGTGCTCTCTCTTTGTTTTTAAATAAAGATTGATTGAACTATGAGTATGTTTGCTCACTTTTGTTAGCCTTAGAAATTGGGCCTACTTTGGTGGGAAAAAGTACTCACCCCAAAGCAACTCAAACCAACAATGAGGCTCTTTAGCCAAGCGAATCCCGACCGGTATATAAATGTGAATCCTAAGGGAAAGCCTAGGATTATGAGTGAAAATATGTCATATAGACCAAGTAGTACTCCCCAAAACCCTGTTGAGATTAACCTCTTCAGGCTGGAGTGAATCTTTAATGGAGCTTAATCTTGTGCCCCATGTATGACCACTTGAACGGGTGCCTAAATTAAAACCATTGTTTTTAGTGTGACCAACAACCTTCTATTCTTTGGTGCAGTGATGGTTGTTGCCAAGGCACCCACACCTACAAAGTTTTTAGTAGAGATGATCAATCTTCCATGGGAGTTTCATGGAGGTTGGAAGCTTGGTTTCCCTGAGAAGTGAGTGCACTATAAGGGGGAGCCTGTGGGGCCAAAATTTTGAATTGATTTGCTAATAATATGTGGTTGGAGTAAAATCCATGTGGGATCCATAAGAATACTGTCTTTTCAGTCATAGGTCTTCATAAATGTTTTCTCTGTGGTTGATTTTCAATTTTTTCAGACATCATGTGTTTGCCAAACTATACTCAGACAACATGAACAAATGAAAATCAACCTCCAAATTTGAAACAATACTGTCAAATTAAAACAAATTCCTTGCAATCTACCTAAAGTTTTGTCAAAATCGCTTCCTGCAACGTATTTGATGATATGAATTGCAATTGAATTTTTCTGAGCTGCATTTGATTTGTCAAGCTACAATCGCCCTCTATAACGTTGCATTTGACTATCATTCAATGCATTTTCTTGATCAAACACCACATCTGTCATATTGAACCACAACTTCTTATTCTTGAGCCACAACTACTCTGTCAAACTGCATTCAAAACTTGAAACATTGCAATTACCTATCATACACCGCATTTTCTTGCTCAAACACCACAACTGATCTTTTGGACCGCATTGGCCATCTGAAATGCCACATTTAACATTTGGCACAACACCGACTAAATCCTACAACACATCTGCCATATTGAAACATATTTTCTAGAATCTTCAACACATATGATTGCTCTACAACACATTTTCCTTCCTGCGACACAATTGATTCTTGGAACAACGCATTTGAATCTACAACGTATTTTAAACCTAAAGCAACACATTTTCTTGTGAACTGGAAAAATATTATTACTATCAGAAACCCGAGACCAAACATTTGCAAACAGTTTTCTTGACATCATTTTCCAGCAGTCTTTGTCTGAAACCAAAACACTTGTCCAAGTCATCCATATTTTAAATTTTAGTTTTCATTTAGCTTGCAATCCACCATTATCTTCAGCATAGGAAAATTCTTAAGTCCTCAAATTTGCACAATTTAGGAAAGGAAAACTTTCCTTACTTTGTCAAACCATTGTCTCAAAAATTAAATTGTCATTGGACCAAATCAAACAAATCGATCCTTAGTCATTGTCCTCTTGTGAGCTATTTCCAACTCATAAGTCTAGTGTGGAAATCTCACCTTATCATTTTGTCATCTTGTCCTTCAAACCAATCTTTTGACAATCCAAATCGAGACATTGGCCAAACTTTGAATGGTTAGAAAACCTTTCCAAAAAAAATCACTTGACATAAGACACTCATTTTAGTCTTCATTACCACTCTGCATTTTACATTCCTTTTTGTCCTCATTATCACTTTGCATAGTCTTAGTCTCATTCCATCCACCATCATGTCTTCAAGTCACTATGACATGCTTTCTAGTCAAATTGAAGGCCAATTCATTAGTAATGGTCAAGCACAACTAGCTAGGGACTTCAAAACACTCTACCTCCAATCCAAGTCCATATTTACAACCCATAGTCAACCCCCCACATCCCCTTCCTACCAAAAATTCATAAGTCCTATTTATTCATACATCTACCCTCCCTATCAAGAGTCCTCTAACACCACCCATGGCACTAAGTCACAAAAAACTTCCATTAGTCATACCCACCCTAACATTGATAGGGGAAACCAACCCTCCATTAATCCATTCCA
Source organism: Sequoiadendron giganteum (assembly GCA_007115665.2). NCBI lineage: Eukaryota > Viridiplantae > Streptophyta > Pinopsida > Cupressales > Cupressaceae > Sequoiadendron > Sequoiadendron giganteum. The sequence continues at coordinate 830,485,182 of CM021102.1, forward strand.
ATCCTCCACATCATATCTTAGTCCTTCATCTTATCCTAGTTCTCCATTCACATCATATCCTAGTCCTCCACCCACATCATATCCTAGTCCTTCATTCACGTCATAGCCTAGTCCTCCACCCACATCATATCCTAATCCTCCATTCATTTCATATCTTATTCCTCCATCCACATCATATCCTTGTCATGCATTCATGTACTATCTTAGCCCATCATCCCTCAACCAAGTTGAAACCTCCATGTCATATCCTAGTCCATTATATGCCAATCCATTCCAAGACACTCCATTTTTTCATGATAACATATCTAGTCATGGCCTCCAAAGTCCCATCTTCTTACCCAAACTTGAGGATACATGTCAAGAGGCAAGTCCAAAGCACAACATCATAACATCACTGTCATGTCAAGATCAAAGTAGTCCATTCCATGACCCTATCTTTAAATCCATTCAAGAATTCCTCCTAGAAAATCATGGTATACCAAATACACCTATCCTTGGTCAAGAGTCCATCCAAAACCATGTCATTCAAGATGACCCTATCCTTGATCAAGATCCTATTTCTAATCATGACATTCAAGACAACCCCATCTTTGACCAAGATCCTACCATTGATCTAGAAATCCAAAACGACCCACTCCTTGACCTTTATGCCATTCATGATGAAACACTTGAAGATGACTCCATCCAAACTTCAAGTATTGGCACTTCCAAAAATGAGACACTTGCCTCCATGGGAAACATAGATGATCTACCACTAGAACAAGAGTCTCCTAGCATGGAAATATTTTCAAATGATCAAGCTATAGCTGAATTCACTGGACTCTATGACAATAACCATGAAGACGGTTTTGACATCAACTTCAAAGCACCAGTAGAATCATCAAAATTTGATATATCAGAAAATCAGACCAAAGATGACAATCAAAAATCTATCCAACATGTCTATGAAGCTACAACATCCTATCAATTAGGATCATCTATCTTTTTCATAGCAGAATTTCTTACAGATGAGAATACTCTGAGCTTTAATTTCCACAATAAAGATGGGTTAGCATCTTGCTTCCAAAATAAAAAGTACCCCATCGCAAACATAATTTGTTAGAACATGCATTATCAAGGAAAAAGACTAGGCCTACATGAGCAAGAAATTATAGAACCTGTACAAGTTCAGACAGATTATAGACATCAAGGTCTTGGTTATTTATCATTCATAAAATCTAACGATGTTAAAGGTCCCTCCTCAATATTGGGGGCAACTTTATCTAATAAAAACATCAAAATGGGTGTCATGAGTAGTCCTTCTCATAAGATTTTTGCCAAAACCCCTTCCCTCCACACCCCAGACCATCATTCCATCATGAATAAACCTTCCATTTGGAACCAAAAAAAGTCTTACAAATCCAAAATCCAAAATCACATGTCAAAGGCCATGGAATCAATAAAAAATACAAGTGGACAAATGAAGCTAAAGTGTATCCCAAAACAAAATGGATCAAGTCAAGAAAAGAATGAATCAGGCAAAGAAAATATGCCAAATCCAAAAGTCAATCAAAATGTGGAGCCACAACACAAGAGGACTCCCACATATAATACATGTCCACCTCCTCCAAAATGGCCATCAAGAAAGACATATAAAAATGTTGGTTCCAAACAAAATCCTAACCCAACACCTAAAGTTTGGAGAATAAAAACCAATACAACCAAACCATCCATTCAACCCATCCACATCCACCATCATCCATCATAATCCTACATCCTCCTTTAATTCCAAACATCCCATGATGTGTGTATTTTGATAAGGTCAACTATAGTATCAACAAGGATCACAATGACATCAATCAACTATATGCAAGTGATATCATGTTGACAAGGAAACTACTTTAGAAAGGTCACTATTGGCATGTCATGGCACCAGTCTCTACATCAGCACCATCAAAGGATTCAACAAAGTCAGTGATCATCTAAAGAAACAAGGCTATCTGACAAAAACTCAAAAATACAAAAATTAAAAAAAAATCATCACCTTGATGAAAACCTGGAAAACAGGCGTCATGGTGACACTAAAAAAAATAAAAAATGGCAAAAATAGTAAAAGGAAAATTTTCGTCCAATAGTGAAAACCATTTTTATGGCCCTTTGGATAAGTACCATGATGAAAACCTGGCAAATAGGAATCATGTGTAGAATAAATCATCTATGTGGACAATTACACTTGGGGGCAAGTTGTCTTATCTCCCATTCCCTTCACATGACATTTCCATCTATCTATCTAAACCCTATCACTTTCCGTCCATTTTCCCACCAACTTTGATCTTGATAAGGACTATAGTACAAACACAGGTCATTCTTTGGGAAAACTGCTGACATGTCTATCTTTTGGTCATACCTTATTCATTAAATATCATGTCATTACCTTCATAGCCTCCTTTGCACTATGCAACATCGTCCTTGGAAACCATATGATAATTATCCTAGTCCAAGCCATCCATTTTCCTTTTATACCTATCACCCATCCTAGTCTCCCTTGTCAATGGTCTAAGATCCCTCGTCATCTCATCTAGTCTTCATGAAGTCATTCCAAATGTAACAATATGGAAAACCTGGCGCATCATCCAAAACATTCCTTGACTTTGTCCCTGGCCCTTTTGCAAACTTTTATTCTCTTGTCATATCATTGTCATCTTCACGTTGTTTCAGAATGTGTCCTTCCCATGTCAAACAACATTGTCATTGTCATCGTCACTTGTCAATCAATATTCAACTTGACTAGCGAAAAAATCATGCATGTCCTTGGATTCATGTGCATCGGCATCATTCACATGCATTTTGTCACTATTTTCACAAAATGTCAAAAAGTCATAAAAATTGTATAAAGTCCTGAAAAAAGACCTAAATTTTTTTGAAAAAATGTCCTGAAGAAAACACAAAAATATCCAAATCAATGTCAAAATTCCAAAAACAGAGTCAAAGTCAGTTACATTTGGTCAAGTCAATCACATCAATCAATCTTTGTCCTGGTTCGAACTACATTGTCTCTACGCATTTTCTACGTAGGCAAGGCTCATCTTTGAGTCCCCGAGACATTAGGTCAGTCGTTTTAGGTTTGTCAAAATAAAATCATAAGTCAAACATGGTCGCATCAATCAAATAAAGAAGACATAGTCGCACTTGACACAAGACAGTCATTCAAAATGCCAACGTCAAAAATGGTCAAAATCAGACAATGTAAGCCAATCAATCATACAGTCAAAATATCAAACTCATCACATTTTGGTCCTCTTCAAGATATGTCCTTCTTGGATTTGGACCTCGTCAAAATTTAATTTTCCTTTTCAAGATGTGTCCTTCCTAACCTTAGGCACTATCAAACTGTCAAACCGTCAAAACTATCAAACTATCAAACAATTAATCTTCGACAAACAAACATTGGCAATACAACTAAATAGTTGTTAATTTTGGGCTATTTTGTCTTATCTTTTTATTGACTTGTCTTTTGGTCATGTTACTAGCTACCTCGAGGATGTCCCATGAAGGATTTAGAGGTGTGATGATATCTCATGACCTATTTTATTTTCTTTGACTGCTATTTGTGGGTTGTCTTGACAAAAAGACTGGGGAAACATGACCCTTAGTATGAGTTAGGACATTCTTTGTTTGCGATTGTCTGTTTTGCAAGTGGATGACCTTGCGCACCTTGATCTATGCCATAACCTGGTGTTTTTTGTCCATTTGTGTCATTTTTACCGCCCAATGATAATTCGAGCAACACTTACTAGTACTTTGGGAAACGTTCAAGGATTCTAACATGCATTTATTTTTCCACATTAACTTGCATTTCCTTCCCCATATCGACATCCATGTCTTCTATCCTGACATTCATCTTTTTCTCTCTAACATTTCTTCTAGTCCACATCATTATCATCCTTATCTATCTTTCCTATATACTTTTTTCTTTCATCTTCTAGTCCTTTCATCCATTTCGAGAGCACACTCATGTCCTCTAAACCCAACTTTCATCTCGAGGGGACATACCATTACCTCTTCATTCTTCCTCATCCTATTTTGCACTGAGACATATTTTTGACTCTTTGCCACAATGCGACAAGCTGCATTATGACAAAGAGGGGAAAATGTAGACACATAAAAATGGCCTTGACTCACAAACCACATTTTTTATACATTTTATCATGCTTCGTGTCAACATAATTAAAATAATTAATTATGTCCTATAGTCCAATGTCAACTATTAATTAAATAATTCTTAATTATTTAATTAATTCACGTCTTTTATTCCTCCTGATGATTTAAATAAATAAATTACATTTATTATTTAAATATATCACTAATTGCTTATGTCACTCTATAATTAAATGAATTCCTAAATTTATTTAATTATTATTAGTCCATTACTTCCTGTTGATTATTTAAATAAATAAACTTTATTTATTTATTTAATACGTCATTAATTATTTATGTCTTCTCACAATTAAATAAATTCCTATTATTTATTTAATTATTATCCTCTCCAACTTTCTTTCTAATTTTAAATAAAATCATTTATTTAAAATCACCCACTTTCTAATTTTCCTCCATAATTAAATAATTTTAATTATTTAATTGTCGATTCGTGGAAGTTGAAGACATTTGGTGAGATCTTTCCTTTTGTTTTGTTGTTTCCTCCTTTGTTCTTCTTTGCTTACTTAGGTTTGACTTTGTTTGTTTTAATGAAGCTAACTTAATATTTTCCTATGTTACAATAGGGTGATCGAAGGACATATAGTCCTCATCATTTTCATCCTCTTCATCCTAACTACCCTTTGAGCTAAGGTGGGTTAGGGAAGCCTTTCTGCTCTTGGCCTTTCGTGACTTGGGGCCTTGTAGTGGGTGGTCCCCCTCTCTCACATTTTTGGTGAACCCAACGTGAACCATTTTGGTTCCGTTCTACAATACTGAAAGCCCCTTTCCTTGTATCCTAGGAGTGTTGTAGGTGTGAGTGTTGTGAGGCTTCTTCCTTGCAACCCAACCTATGACCCCTAGTAGGTGTAGTTGAAAGGTCTTGACAGTGTTGTGCAACATAACCTTGATTTGGTCACTATCCTATCTCATAAACCTTAGGAGGCTCTGTAGAAATATTATTAGTGTGTGTGATGGCCTCTTTCTTAAACCAACCTATTCCCTCCGCACAAACTATGAATAATCGTACTAGCATAACCTTCACTTCACAAGACCTACCGATGGGTTTTAATAGAGATCCATCTCCTCTTTACATTCCTGAGAGGATAAATGGGAATAATGTAGCAAGTATCCTCGTTGATCCAACATCACAAGTGAATATGATAACTGAGGAGATCATGTTGATTAAGTTCCTGCATAAGGACAGGTATGATGCACCTGATACACACGAAAAATTTTTTGTACCTCCTATAGGGAGTATTGTCCTATCGGTCCTTGTTGAAACTAAGTTTGTAAGCCTTAAGTTTGGCATCATCCTGGGGTCTAAGCTCTTTAGAGTGAAGCTAGGTATCCCCTGGTTAGTAGCTATGAATGTAGTTCCCTCAGTTATACACAAGTGTCTGAAGTTTTTTCATGGAGGTTTGGTGCTTGTTGTCCATGACACCAGTTATAGACCACTGGTTGCATGTGGTAGCTACACCCTAGACTACTTTTGGCCTACCTTTCTTGGTCCTCTCCCACCTAGAAAGGACCTCTTATATCGCATGTGTATCAAAACTATAAGAAGGGGCGCACTAGGCCAAGAGTGAGATACCCTCCTTCACCTTATGTTGTTTCATATAGAGACTATCTAAAAGTTAACAGTGATGCCACCAAGGCACATAGAAGGGAAGAAGAGAAGCATGTTGGAGTTAAAAATACACTGAGAGGGGGGGTGAATCAGTGTCATAAACTGAAACAAAGAAGAATTATCCTCTCATTTATCAATGATTAGCTCATCCATATATTGAATACAATCACATATAACTGTAATGAGAAGTATGATGGTGAAACTTAGTGTAACAAAGAATTCACACAATGAATCAGTGAAACATAGATAAGCAATGTGACACAAGATATCCCGAGTGGAAAAACCTCATGGGGTAGAAAACCACTCCTAAACTGTTGTCTATCTAGGCTTATATTTTAAAAACAACTTTTGACAATGCCTTATAAGCTGATTTCTGAGCACCAACTCAAGGAGCACCAACCCCTCATTTTGAAACACCAATTTCAAGGAGTACCAACCCCTTATTAGATTACAAAAAAAATACAATGATACAGAGGATCTCTTTGTTTCTCTGTTTTCTCACAAGTGCGTCTTGACAGACAATACCTACAATCCTCAAATTTCAAGAATAAACTTCCATAATTCTATCCATTATCTCATCTAGAGATAGCTTGATATTGAACTTATATTTTAGAATTTCAATATCAAAATTAAAACATGTCTTCCTATGTAGAAAATACAAGAGTTGTGTTTTTCTCATTATTTTTCACTGTCATTTCTCATAGTGCTGAAAACAGTTATCTCTCTCTATTTTTCTTCTTATGAATATGTCTTAATTACGTTTCAAAAATTACAACTCAAAAACTTATCTCATTTCTGCATTTTAAACAACAGAGGTAATTTTTTAATGTACCCAACTTTTGTCGAATCTATTTTCTAGGTATTGCAGTGATTCTAAGAAGTACTCAACATGGAGGATCGTTTCTGACAAAATGGTCAAGGAAAAATGTATTTTGAGAAATAATACTCTGAACCTTGTCCACTCAAGGAGCCTGCAAATGAAATACCGTCTGAAAAAATAATTAAACAATATATTCCATGCACCATCTAAAATATCCTTGAATACTGCTGCAACGAAATGTAACCAGAACCCCATTTTTGTGCACCTAAGAACAACTACCACTGAAGCCAAGAGAAAGAATGATATATTTTGTAGAAAGCATGATTACCCACCAACCGCAACACAATCCCTTGAGTAGGAGCAAGTAGGATATGATAATTTATATGGGTATCTATTTGAGACTATGAGTAACTAAAATGCAGTATTTCTGACCATGAAAAAATAAAACCCCATTTGAGCATTTTTCAGAAAACAAAAAACAATTATCTTCTACTTTTTGTGCCATGAGAAGTAACGGTCCCATTTTAAATGATAAGATGAGTACCTTAAGTGAGTGCAAGAGAATCTATCATGGAGGAATTTACCAACCTGAATGAATGATAAAAAAAGAAAGATTCTTCCAAGTTAGAGCCTTCACCCAAAGACAAACGAATCACAAAGATACCGACCATGGCGTGGATCTTACAGAGATCTCCATTCACTATCAATGAGTAAAATAAGACAAAACCCAACTGAGTAACAGTTGAGACTCAACAACCATTATGGCGGCAGAGCTTGGGTTCCAAACCCTCAAGCTTGTGAAAAAGAATAAGAATGACCTAATTTCCTTTTGCAAAGAAATCAATGACTTTTCCAAGTCATAATACCATTTCAAGTCCGCAGCTCCATGCAATTTGACTTAATCAAATTCATCCATGCAAAAGACTGACACCATAATTAAAAACATTACCATGTGATTTCCTTTTCTTACCAACATGTCGATTACCTTAGACATCAATGGATTATTACAAGAGTCGATGTCAGTCACTTTCCAAGTGACTTCACAAGTAATTCCTCATACTTGTTGTCGGCCTTAAGGCCTAGTGAATTATCAAACATAAAACCCAATACATATATGACCTTTATTCAAAGCCATTTGCCATGATATAAAGCCCGATTTATTTAATGCCTTTTGTAATGTTATAAAGTTTGATTCCATGCTAAGAGAGGTTCAACTTATTGATTTTTCATGATAACCATATTAATACCCAAAACATATGACTCCCTTTAAAGTCATTTTCCAATAAATGTAAGTCACAAATAATGCATCAAATCAGTATTACAAAGATTTCCATGATATTTCCATGTTCATACCTTTTCCAAAAGAAGATGCCAATTTATATCAACATATCAAATTCCAAATGCCAACTCCAATTATGATTCCAAAAACCAAGTGTTTATAAGCATTACCTGTATGAGGCTGAAAATAGAAACACAACTATGATGTAGTTCAAAACCTTCAATGCCATGTAACCACAAAAATATGATCATGCCAATACCATATAAACTTGTAGATCACCTTAGCACAATATAACACAAAATGTCAAAACTGTCAAACTAGAACTATACCACATGAATATAGAATCATAACCCTATAAACAAGATGCCTTGAAATTTGCACATGGAGTCAAGAGATCAGTACCATCAAAACCATCATCACAATGTGGAAGCCAAAACTAGGTATGCCAAGATAAAATATAAACAAGAGTGCCAACCAACTGAATGTAAACAATGCAATTGATAATCAATCACCAAGATGCCAATCTGAAACACAACATTGTCATCAAGGACAAATACCGAAAGAGAAGCTCAACAAAATCCGTCTTTGTCCTTGATGGCAAAAAAGTTGAGCCACCAAACTGAAATATTAAATGATAACCATGAGCTCATCATTCTCGCCCTTTTTGTCACAAGGATAAAGGGAAAACAATAGTGAAATACCAAGAATCTAAATAGAAATAGCTACAGATATAGGAATGGAGCACCAAGTAGAAAACCAAAAGAAGCAACAATTAGCTGCTAAGAGAGCTAACAATCTCCCCCTAGCACCAATATAGAGTATTAAGAGAGCAGAGATTGAGAGACAACTCCCAATCTAGACCAGAGTCTTTCAAATACCTCTTTAGCCAAAGGATTAGTGAAGATGTCAGCTACTTGTGCTTGTGTAGGAACATATTGGACAAAAACCTCATTAGCCAGCACCTTTTCATGAAGAAAGTGAAATTTGATAGCAATTTGTTTAGTGCGAGAGTGCATAACAGGATTTTTGGAGATGTTAATCGCACTAGTATTATAACTCATAATAGAAATAGGTTTAGGAACTTCAATACCCATGTCAAATAGAGTTTGTGATATCCAGATTACTTGAGTACAATAAGAGGTGGCAACAATATATTCTGCTCTGGAACTAGAGAGTGAAACAGATTCTTGTTTTTTGCTATGCCATGCCACTAATCGATCACCAAGAAATAAAGCAACACCAATGGTGATTTTCCTATTATCTAGACAACCAGCCCAGTCAGCATCAATATATGCAATTAATGAAAAATCATTGCTTCTAGGATACCAGAGACCATAATCAAGGGTACCCTAAACATATTTAAGAATCCTTCTAACAACATTAATATGAGATTCCTTCCTAGGAGATGACTGAAATCTCGCAACCATGCAAACAACCTATATTATGTCAAGTCTAGAAGTGGTTAGATATAAAAAGTTGCCAATCATTGACCTATAGTTAGTTGGATTTACATCAGGAGACTCATCAACCTTGCTAAGTTTGTAGTCGGTAACCATTGGAGTGCCAACTGGATGACATTCATCCATTTGAAATTTCTTTAGCATCTCTCTTGCATATTTTTTTAGAGAGATAAAAATACCAGATTCAAGTTGAGAGATTTGAAGACCTAAGAAGAAGGTTAGTTCTCCCAACATTGACATTTCAAACTCAAATTCCATAATCTGAGAGAATTTTTTACTCAAAGCAGTATTGTTGCAGCCAAATATAGTATCATCAACATAGATTTCAACAACTAGAATATTAGAACCTTCAATCTTAACATAAAGATTGTTGTCTAAACCTCCTCTAATAAAACCTTTTGAAATTAGATGATTATACAATCTAGAGTACCAAGCTCTAGGAGCTTGTTTTAGGCCATATAGAGCCTTTTTCAGCTTGTAGATATGATTAGGCTTGTTTTTGCAAATGAACCCTTCAAGTTGTTCTATATAAAATTCTTCATCCAAATAACCATTCAGAAAGGAAGTTTTGACATCCATTTGATATACAGTAAAGTTCTTGAAAACAAAATAAGCCAAGAATATTCTAATAGATTCAAGTCTAGCTACAGGTACAAAGGTTTCACCAAAGTCAATACCTTCTTGCTGAGCATATCCTTTGCAAACATAAATGGCCATTTTAATCATGTTTGTTTTTGAATATCCATTTTCCCCCTATGAAATTTGTCATCTGGTCTTAGGACTAACTCCCAAGTATGATTTTTCTCAATTTGATCAATTTTTTCCTCCATTGCATTAAGCCAACATTCATCAGTTAGAGCTTCATAAAAATAAATTGGCTCAAAATGTGTAATTAAATAGAAAGAAATAAGCTCGGTATGTGATATTTTTCATCAAATTTAATAGTTCTTCTTCTTGTTTGAACTCCTTTAGATTTATCTCTGATAATCAGATTTTTAGGAAGGTTTATAGCAAGAGATTTTGAAGGGGTTTTTGTTACACATTTTTCAAGACTTGTTTCAGCATTTTTAGAATTTTCTTCAGCTAGTTTAGGACTTGCTAATTCTACTTCAAGATTTTCTATTTCAAAGCAGATTTTCATCAAGTTTGACATTGACAAATTCAATAATCTTATTCAACCTATTATTAAAAAATTTATAGGCTTTGCTATGAGTAAAGTATCCTAAAATGATACCTTCATCAGACTTAGATTGAAAGCTTCCTGAATTATCATCATCTCTCTTGATAAAACACTTACAACCAAATATTCTGAAGTATTTGATTAAGGCAGATTTACCAGACCACAGTTCATATGGTTTGAAATTGGATTTCACTCTTATTTGTACTCTGTTCAAGATGTAAATAGTTGTATGAACAACTTCTTTCCAGTACATGTTTGGCAGTTTTGCTTCATACAGCATAGTCCTCGCCATCTCTTTTATAGTTCTATTCTTTCTCTCAAAAACCCCATTATGTTGAGGTATTCCGACAGCAACATATTGTCCTTTTATGCCATGTATTTCACAATAGTCCATGAATTATTGTGAGGTGAATTCATCACCTTTGTCAGATCTTAGAAATTTCAATTTTAAATCTGAATCTCTTTCAACCATTTTTCTAAAGACTTTAAAACGTTCAAAAGCTTCAGATTTATGCTTGAGAAAAGTAACCCATACCATATGAGAGTAATCATCAACAAATAACATGAAATATTTCTCACCATTGATTGATCTAGTCCTTGTAGGACCACATAAATTTGTATGAACAAGTTGCAGAGGCCTAGTAGAAGAATATTCTTTAGATTTAAAGCTTACCTTTGTTTGCTTGCCTTTGAGACATTCTTTACAAACTATATTTTTAGGTTTTCTTAAGACAGGCATACATCTTACATTCTGGTTTTTGCTGATCCTAACCATATTGTCAAATTTAATGTGACCTAGTCTCTTGTGCCATAACCAAAATTCTTAAACTTGACTCATTAAACACATACCTTGATTATTTTCATTACCACATGTGTCAAGAAGATTGTAAACGTTTCCCTTAGTCCTTCTTCTAGCAGCAATAGCATTTTGAAGCTTATTTTAAATCTCACATCCTTGTGAAGTGAACAAAACATGATAACCACTATCATAGATTTGGATGACGCTTAGAAGAATGTGCTTTAGACCTTCTACATAATACACATTTTAGATAGGAGTGTCCTCATTTAGAAGAAGTGAACCTCTACCTTTGATTTGTATACCAGAATTATCTCGAAACTACACATATCCACCTACATAATCTTCAAGATTTGTGAATTTTTCTTTGTCACCAGTAATGTGGTTTGAACAACCACTATCCAGGACCCATAATTCCTTTTTATTTGAATGAATTTTTTTGTGAACTAACATAGTTTTCTCTATGTTTTTGGAATTTTTAGGTTTCCAAACCTTTTTGGTTTCCTATTGTTTAAATTGCAAACCAGCTTTGCACTGCTTAGTAAAATGACCCACAATATTGCATTTAAAGCATTTGATCTGTCTAGCAGAACTAGGGTGTTTCTTATGAGCAAATTTAGGTGTTCTAGGATTCATAAACCTACAAGAGCTCACTTTGTGGCCAAATCTATTGTAGAAAAAATAGTACCCATAAAAGAAAGGGTTGAAATTAAATGATTTTCTATTATTCCTAAAATGATGAGCATGATTCTTATTAGAATCAGGATGATTAGATTCAAAAAATTTGTTTGCGACAACATCATTATGATTTACACTATCATTTGAACATTCACCCTTCATGAACCCAATACTTGTTTTGTCCTTGTTCAATTTTTTCTTACTGAGCATGTCATTCAGTTTTAGAGTACTCTCATACTTCTCAATGGTCTTCCTAAGATCAACAATTTCATTTTCAATTTTTTGAATTTCTTGATCTTTATGATTTAAGCCAATACGAAGACAATCCTCAACTCTCTTGGCTTCTTCAAGTTTAGTCTTCAAGGAGACTATTTCTTGATTTGTGAGTTTCTCTTATGCAAGATCTTGAGCAAGCATTTGTTTTTTGATTTTTCTTAGCTCTTTTAATGCACATTTAAGTTCACCTTCTAGATCAACTTCGCCATCTTCAGCATCATTGTTGTTAGTATCTTCTTGCTGAATGATTTCAGCCATGAATAGGTTTTCATCTTCTTCATCTAGAGAATCTTCAGATTCAGTGTCTATTTCATTTTTGCTTAACAAACTTTTCTTATTTTTGAAGTTGAATTTTTGTTTAGGTCTATAGGCCTTTTTCTTAGGAAATTTTTCAAATTTCTCATTGTCATTATTCAGATCACCATAGAGGCACTTTGTAGAAAAGTGGCCTATTTTTTCATAGTTAAAACATTTGAAGGGAATTTTTCCCTTATATTTTCCAAACCCCTTTTTGAGCTTTCTAACAATGTGGGATTATTTGGAATCAGAAAATTTTGATTCAGTAGCCTCATATTTTTCTTTCCTTTTAGTATTAAAGGCAGTTTCTTTTGCAGAGGAATTGTTTTTACTGATTCACATTTCACAGGTGGTGAGAGTGCCTTGTAGGCTGTCTAGAGTAAGTTGGTCAAAGTGTTTCTTCTCTTCTAGAGTAGAGACCTTATCTTCAAATTTAGTCGGTAAGGTTCTGATGACCTTAGTTACAACATCGAATTCTTTTACTTCTTCTCCCAGACCCTTCATAGCGTTGACAATCTCATCAACTCTCAAGAAGTAATCAACTACTTTTTCATCGTCCCTCATTTTTATTTCTTCAAACTGGTGTTTTAGAGTGAGGAATTTTGAGTGTTTAAATTTTTCATTTCCTTGATAGATAGTTTCAAGTTTAATCTAGATATCCCTAGCAAAGATGCAGTGCATGACTTTGATAAAGACATATTTAGTCAAAGCACATAGGAGAGAATGTTTTTCTCTTGCATTAGTTTCATATCTTTTCTTTTTATCAGAAGTTGTGGGCAATGTAGTTGGTACAGTGTACCCAATTAACACTATGCTCCACACATCGAGATCAATAGAAGTTAGATAAGTCTCCATTATAATTTTCTAGAATACATAATCAGTTCCATCAAATAATGGAACTCTAGTCATGGATGTTCCTTCATGAGCTTGAGACATTTTTAACAAAATCCAAGGCCAAAATCAATCCTAGGTTGGATAGACCTATCAAAGGACCCTACGCTCTGATACGAATTGTTGGAGTGAAAAAGAAACTAAGAGGGGGGGGGGTGAATCAGGGTCATAAACTAATTTAACAAATATTACATAAATTGAAGCAAAGAAGAATTATCCTCTCATTTATTGATGATTATCTCATCCATTTATTGAATGCAATCACATATAACTGTAATGAGAAGTATGACAGTGAAACTTAGTATAACAAAGAATTCAAACATTGAATCAGTGAAACACAGATAAGAAATGTGACACAAGATATGTCGAGTCCAAAACCCTCTTGGGGTAGAAAAACTATTGGGATTTGCCTCAACTTTCTAGTCGAACCATTTGAAGACTTAGGCATTTTCTCTTTATTTAGGGCATTTACTGCCATGACGCGGGCCACCCTGTTCGGAAGTAGGGCGGTGTTACCGCCTTACAGCCATGGTCTTCATCCTACCTGGAGGTGGTGCAGTGAAGTGGTGGTGGTCTGGAAGAATCTTACATCCTTACCGTGGACGTAGCTCATTGGTGGCGAGGCAGTGCGGTTAGCAGCAGGTTGGTGGAGCGAACACTTATTGCCTTACCACAGGGTGGTCCAGTCGATGGCGAGGTAATGCGGTGAGCAGCGCAGGGGTGGCGGACTAGCAATGTAAGGTTTATCGCTATACCATGGAGGGTGTTTGGTGTAGCCACGTTGACTGCGGTAGTCGGCTAGCGGTTAGTGATGACCGCTTACCGCTCCACCATGATGGCTTGTTGGCCATGTCATGGTGGTGCAGTAAGCCATAGCAGTCTGGACGAGCAGTTACCTCCTTACTGTGAAGGTGTGATGGTCAAGATGCGGTAGCACGGTGAAACTGTGATGGTCAATGGTGGTGTTTACTGCCTTACTGCGAAGGCTTGTTCCTTAAGCTATGGTGATGCGGTTTGACCACTGACAGTCTGCGATACGGTTATCGCCATATCGTGATGGGAAAATCCAAGCCCAACGGTAGTATGGTTGGAGGTCAAGGTTTGTGCAGGCGGTTACCACCATAACATGAGGTGGACCAAATCAAGTAGCAGTAGTGCGGTGAAGTGAAGGGTGAGCTCGATCGATCTCACCGCTTTACTATGGTTGGTGGTGACGAGCTCGATAGAGTCGTGGTAGAAGGAAGGAGGAGCTTGAATGAGCTTGAGCCAGTGTTGACTGAGTAGGACTCTATGTTAGTGCAACAAGGGAATGATAGGGTGACACGTGGTAGGATGGCAATGCCTGGTTGGACGAAGACCAAAGGAGTAATGTCATTTATTGTTGGCTGATTTCTAGCTAGAATTGGAACCTAATTAAGGCACGAATTGAATGCCTGGGCAGCTCGATGCAATCTGGAAAAATCGATTGCTTGCTCAAATGGGCAGAGCATCGTGATTTAAGGCCAGCATTTGGTGGATTCATTGATGGTGATGTATGACTTAAAGAATTCGAATACATTGGACTGATCTAAGCAAGGTGGTAGAGTGTTAGAACGGTATGCAATGGATTGTAACCATTAACTCTGACTGTTTCAGTGATGTGAAGATGTGAACCTATAAGGCTTGAGGTTGGGTTGGCTGAGAGGCTGGCCGAGACAATCATTTCTGAGGAGCTGAAGGGAATCTATGTAGTATGTCAGCTGGATGACATTGGAACTACATGATGGTTCTTGTTTACTGTTGCCTGCTATTTCTCCAGATGAATAAGATGTGACTCCTGTATAGGCTATGGGCCTGAGATTGTATTGTAACTATTTTCTGTTGCTAAATAATACAATGGCTCGCTCTTTTAGAGTGTGGGGTTTTTTATACCCGAAAGGGTTTTCCCCACATATATATGTGTGTCATCATGCTTGTCTTTCATGGTTGTCTTCTTGTGTTGAATCTATTAATAGTTTTGCATTTACTTCTCTTAGAGGATCAATGGGGATACTTTGTGCCTTCTTCCAATTTATGGTACAGTTGTTTGTGTCTTTCATGTGATTTTGAATTGAAATCACTAAGGAACTATTGTCTTAGATGTCTATCATGATGACATACCGAACTCCTTATCCCCAACAAGTGGTGTCATAGCCTTCTCCTGGTTATTGAAGGTTTGGGTATTTCTCTTGTGATGATTTCTTAGCCTAGCAAGCTTGAGGAAATCTGGAGAAATCAGTTGGTGATTGATCCTTCGATGAGTGGAAGTGTATGCTTATTTTGATTCAACACACAGTTTGAAAGACGCTGGTGAAGTATGAAGTTGATCATACTGTGACAATGTGATCTGAAGCTCCTAGCTGGTAACAAAGTTCCTGGTGCAAAGAGCATGAGATGTGTTCATGGTTGAGTTGCAACGAAGCATGGTGTTCATACTAGGTGTCTGTGTGAGAGGCTCCTTGGCAGTGTGGACTTGCTTGTGTTTTTGGTCAACTATGGAGAGTTGTGCTTGTGTTGGGTGTTTTTGACTTAGCATTGAAGGCAGTTTCTCTGGTTCTCTAATTACATGGAGTCTATGAAGTGACCTTGGTGGTCTACAACTTCTGGATAGATTGCCTCTCTCATTTGCTTGTGCATGACTGTGGTGTTCAAACTGGTCTGAAATGGACCTATTGTTCCTTTGAACCTGTTTCTTGCACTTGCATGGTTCAGATTCATGTCTTTGGCTTTGAAGGTTTTCTATAGATTTTCCTAAAAATTCTATGATGCATTTTTAATTTTCTTTCATTGTTCAGGTTAACTATGATGGTTGTGTGCAGACTCCTGAGTTGTCTAGATGAGCAATGAAGATGGAGATGGGTGGTTGTTTTATAAACACTGTGGTTTTGCAGGTTTTGTACAGTCAAGTAAAACTTGTGACTTGTGGAGCTATTGTTCTACTATTTTCTAGACCCTGGTTTTTTGGGTGTGACTGGATGAGATAGCTATAGTTCGACATGTATCTTGAGGAGGTGTGTTCTCTTCTTTGCATGAGAGTGTTGGTATGTGTTTTACCCATTCAACATTCTTGTGGTGTGTTTTCTTAATGGTTGCTTGGACTATGCTGCTTGGGTTGTGGACATGATTAGCAAATCAGATCTGGTCTTTGATCAGGTGTTTGAGTCATGTTTGTCTACATGGTTGTTCCTCTTGTTTATCTTAGTTTTGTAGTTTCCACTATGATGATAGATTTGTAGTTGTTGAAGTGGATCTTCGAGTTGTGTGGGTGGTGGATTAGCTACCCATTGACTGCAGTGAGACAACTCAAGAGTGGACTATCAATATCCACTTGATTGCTTCTGTGTTGTTGCAAATCTATTAGCTGACCTTGTCAGTGGTCACTTATGCATTGGTGTGGCTATTTTGAGATGAGAAGATGAATGGATTTTGAGTACCTAAATAGTTAGTGATGGGAACCTATAGCATGAGAGTCATGTTTTCATGGAAAGCTTGGTACACTGGTTTTGTGTAAGCTTTTTTCAGTGATGGTGTGGTCAATCATGGTGCTTGGAAAGCTTGGTTTCATGTTGCAATGGGAGCTTTAGCAATGACCGATGTCCTTCTTTGGTGTTGTAGTTGTTGTGTTCTTTTTCATTTGCATGTTCACTATTTGAAGGTGTGCAGCGTCTTGGAGCCATAGAAGACATTGTTAGCTTTGGCTGAGTTGTTGGTGGTGCTTGACAGGTGATGTTGGTTTTGGTTTAGAGTATTTTTCTTTATGTCATGGTTAGTCTTTCTAAGAGTTTTGGCATTTTTCTTTTCTCTTGAGACTATAGCTTGTTCACTTGAAGCATGGTATCTTCGAAAGGGGATATGTAGATCATGGTGTCATGATAAGTTTTGAAGCTTTGACAGTGGTTTGGGGTTTCTCTATGTTTTGAGTGCATTGGTCATATGTTGGTGGACTTCATGGTTGCTGCAGTATTGCAGATTGGAGTCAACATAAGATGACAGGTTGCTTGTGCTCATGGATGCATGGAGAATAAGGTGAGGTTGGAATTCTTATGAGAATGTTGTTGTTACAACTGAAATTCTGAGAAGCCTACAGCTTGGTTGAATGTGAATTCAAAAGAGACCTTGAAGGAGAATTCTCTTGGGTAAGTCATGGTGACTTGTATATCTTGGAGGAGCATGTTTTCTTTTATCTTTGGTCTGCTCAGTAGTGTTCCTATGAAAGGTATTTTCCCATTATACTTTTCAGATGTGTTATGGTTTATCTTTCATTGGTATAAATCATGAGCTCCTATTTTAAGATTCTTGAGGTTTCATAATGGAAGATGGATAGCATTGTGTATCTCCTTGTGATTTTGAGGACTAATAGGAAATGGTGTATAGGTTAGTCTAATCTTCTTGATGCTTACATCCATGGTGTTGTTGGGTGTTTTTAAGGATTTTCCTTTGGGATGTGAAGAAGATCACTCTTGCCACAACAGGCATATTGAAGTTTTTTGTAGAAGGGCATGCTTGTGATTCGATGTTTCTCCCTAATCTGGTTTTGTTCTTCCTATTTGTTTCATATAAATTTAGATTTTTGTGGAGCCATGATGGTCACTATTTCCTATGGTCATGTGTTTGTCATGTTGGTGATGACACGAGGGGTTTTCCTTCTTTAGTCAGATATGGAACCTTGAAAGAATAGTGGATGATTGATGAGAGAAAATTTTGCTGTAGTAGGAGGTTGCAGGTTGTGCAGATAAGAGTGGGTGTTCCTTGGAACTACATGATTACTTTCTTCTATATGTAGGGGTTTGTGGACTTGGTATGCCTGGATCATTTGTGATGGTGTTTTGTTTGCATTCATCTAGACATTTCCCTTGCAGTGGGTGTACCTGGACATGTTTGGTCTACGACTAGTTGGCAGAGGATGCTTATTTGCTGCTATGATGGATGGTTTTATGATGGCATGAGTCTGCTACCATTTATCATACCTTTGAGGTATGGGTGGTTGGATGGATTAGCACGAGCTGTGGGTTCTATGTTTAGTCGCGTGGGTTTGGTCAATTGGATGAGGACGGCCAGTTCTCTGGTTGTTGTCCTGGCTGATTAGTGTTCTTCTTCTGGAGTATTGTGGTCCATGTCCTACTTTTTGTGCTCACGTTGGTGCTTCATTGCTTGCTACTATGTTTCTTTTTCCACCTGAAGGATTTGGTGCTTTCGTTCCTAAGACTGGTGCATATACGTGTTGGCTTGTTACTTTTCCTGTGTTGGATGTGTGGAGCAGTTGCCTGAAATGGTGGACATTTTGAATGTCAATTTTAGAGGTCTTGGTTAGAGCATGAGAGAATTCTTTGGTCCTGGTTTGGGTTTTTGGAGGATGCCTGAAATTCTTTGGCAAGTGGGAGATTTTTGGGATCTACCTCAACTTTCTGGTTGACCCATTTGAAGACTTAGGTGTTTTCTCTTCGTTTTGAGCCTTTACCACCATACCGCGGGCTACCTTGTTCGACAGTTGGGCGGCGTTACCGCCTTACCGCAGTGTTCTTCATCCTACCTGGCAGTGGCACGGTGAAGTGGCAACCATCTGGAAGACTCTTACCTCCTTACCGTGGAGGTGGCTCAATGGTGGTGAGGCAATGCAGTTAGCAGCAGGTTGGCGGAGCGAAGGCTTGCCACATTACCACAGGGTGGTCTGGTTGGTGGCAATGTAATGCGGTGAACGATGTAGGTGTGGCAGACTATCGGTGTAAGGTTTACTGCTATACCAATGGTGGTGTTTGATGTAGCCACGGTGACTACGGTAGTCGGCTGGCAGTTAACGATGACTGCTTACCGCTCCATCGTGATGGCCTGTTGGCCATGTTGTACAGGCATGGTAAGCCATAGCAATCTGGATGGGTGGTTACCTCCTTACCGCAGAGGTGTGATGGTTAGGATGCGGTAGCATGGTGAAACCGTGATGATCAGTGGTGGTGCTTACTGCCTTACCACGAGGCTTTTTCCTTAAGCTGCAGTGATGTGGTTGACAACTGATGGTCTGTAATATAGTTATCGCCATACCACAATGGGAAAATCCAAGCCCAATGGTAGTGTGGTTGGATGCTAAGGTTTGTGCAGGTGGTTACCACCACACCTGAGGTGGACCAAACTGGGTAGCAGTAGTGCAGTGAAGTGAAGGGTGAGCTCGGTCGAGCTCACTGCTTTACCGCGGTTGGTGGTGATGAGCTCGAAGGTGTCGTGGTAGAAGGAAGGAGGAGCTTGGATGAGCTTGATCCAGTGTTGAATGAGTTGGACTGGGTGTCAGCACAACAAGCAAATGATAGGGTGACACGTGGCAAGATGGCAGTGCCTGGTTGGCCGAAGATGAAAGGAGTAATGACAGTTATTGCAAGCCGATTTCTAGCTGGAATATGAACCCGATTAAGGCATGGATTGAATGCTTGGGCGACTCAATGCAATCTAGAAAAATTAGTTGCTTGCTTGAATACTCAGAGCAACGTGATTTAAGGCCAGCATTTTGTGGATTCATGGATGATGATGTATGACTTAAAGAAGACAAATAAATTGGATTGAGCCAAGCAAGGTGGCAGAGTGTTAGAATGGTATACAATGGATTGTAACTATTAAATCTTATTGTTTCAGTGTTGCGAAGATGTGAACCTACAAGGCTTGAGGTTGGGCTGGCCGAGAGGCTAGCCAAGATAGTCATTTATAAGGATCTGAAGGGAATCTATGTAGTATGTCAACAGGATGACATTGGAACTATATGATGGTTTTGGTTTAGTGTTACCTAATATTTCTCCAGATGAACAAGATGTGACTCCTGTATAGGCTATGTGCCTAAGACTGTATTGTAACTATTTTCTATTGTTGAATAATACAATGGATTGATCTTTTGGAGTGTGAGGGTTTTTTAACTTGAAAGGGTTTTCCCCACATATATCTGTGTCATCATTTTTGTCTTTCATGGTTGTCTTCTTGTGTTGAATCTGTTAATAGTTTTGTATTTACTTCTCTCAGAGGATCAATGGGGGATACTTTGTGCCTGCTTCCACTTTATGGTATAGTTGTTTATGTCTTTGATGTGATTTTGAATTGAAATCACTAAGGCACTATTGTCTTAGATGTCTATCTTGATGACAGATCGAACTCCTTATCCCCAACAAGTGGTATCAGAGCTGGTTGAAGGAGGTCGAGGCTTGATGATACCAACAAGTGGTGTCTTAGCCTTCTCCTGGTTACTGAAGGTCTGGGTATTTTTCTTGTGATGATTTTTTATCCTTGAAAGCTTGAGGAAATTTGGAGAAATCAGTTGGTGATTGATCCTTCGATGAGTGGAAGTGTATGCTTCTTTTGATTCAACACACAGTTTGAAAGACGCTGGAGAAGTATGGAGTTGATCATATTGTGGCAATGTGATCTGAAGCTCCTGGCTGGTAACAAAGTTTCTGGTGCAAATTGTGTGAGATGTGTTCATGGTTGAGTTGCAGTGAAGCGTGGTGTTCATACTGGGTGTCTATGTGAGAGGCTCCTTGGCGGTATGGGCTTTCTTGTGTTTTTTATCAGCAATGGAGAGTTGTGCTTGTATTGGGTGTTTTTGACTTAGTACTACAGGTAGTTTCTCTGGTGCTTCGATTACATGGAGGCTATGAAGTGAAATTGGTGGTCTACAACTTCAGGATAACCTGTCTCTCTCATTTTCTTGTGAATGATTGTGGTTTTGGAACTAGTCTTAAATGGACCCATTGTTCTTGTGTGCCATGAGAAGCAGCGGTCCCTCAAATGTTAAATGATAAGATGAATACCTAAAGTGAGTGAAAGAGAATATTTCATGGAGAAATTTACCAACCCGATTGAATGATAAAATAGGAAAGATTCTTCCAAGTTAGAGCCTTCACTCAAAGACAAATGACTCACAAAGATACCGACCATGGCATAGATCTTATAGAGATATCCATTCACCATCAATGAGTAAGAGTAAGACAAAAGCTGACTAAGTAACAGTTGAGACTCAACACCCATGGTGGCGACAAAGCTTGGGTTCCAAACCCTCAAGCTTGTGAAACAAAATAAGAATGACCTAATTTCCTTTTGCAAAGAAATCAATGAATTTTCCAAGTCATAATACCATTTCAAGTTCGTGGCTCAATGCAATTTGACTTAATCAAATTCATCCATGCAAAAGACCAACACCATAATTAAAAACATTAGCATGTGATTTCCTTGTCTTACCAACATGTTGATTACCTTAGACATTAAGGCATTATTACAAGAGTCGATGCTAGTCACTTTCCAAGTGACTTGACAAGTAATTCATCATACCTACTGTTGGCCTTAAGGCCTAGTGAATTATCAAACATAAGACCCGATACATATATGACCTTTATTCAAATCCATTTGCCATGATATAAAGCTTGATTTATTCAATGCCTTTTGTAATGTTATAAAGTCTAATTCCATGCTAATAGAGGTTCAGATTTATTGACTTTTCATGATAACCATATTAATACCCAAAGCATATGACTCCCTTTAAAGTCATTTACCAATAAATGTAAGTCACAAATAATGCATCAAATCAGTATTACAAAGATTTCCATGATATTTCCATGTTCATACCTTTTCCAAAAGAAAATGCCAATTGATATCAATGTATCAAATTCTAAATGCCAAATTCAATTGTGATTCCAAAAACCAAGTGTTTATAAGCGTTACCTGTATGAGGCTGAAAATAGAAACACAACTATGATGTAGTTGAAAACCTTATCAACACCATGTAACCACAAAAGTATTATCATGCCAATACCATATAAACATATAGATCACCTTAGCACGGTATAGCACAAAATTTCAAACCTATCAAACTAGAATTATACCACCTGAACATAGAATCATAATCCTGTAAACAAGATGCCTTGAAATTTGCACATGGAGTCAAGAGATCAGTACCATCAAAACCATCATCACAATGCCAAAACCAAAACCAAGTATGTCAAGATAGAATATAAACAATAGTGCCAACCAACTGAATTTAAAGAGTGCAACTGATAATCAATCACCAATATGCCAATCTGAAACACAATATTGTCATCAAGGACAAATACCAAAAGAGAAGCTCAAAAAAGTGATCCCGAGATCCTCCTTCTTCCTCTTCCACTATTCATCCTGATGCCTCCTCTTGTCCTGACATGGTACCATTTTCTTCTATCTTGTGTTTGCGATAGAATCCCATGGTGCCCTCTTGGCGAAAGGCCAAGCGTTATGCGTTGGAGATTCTTGTCCTACCCATGGAGCCTAGGCCCGTTCGGTATAGTAAATAGAAGTCCTCCATTGAAATTCCTCTTTATCTCGACCTCCACGGCCTCCTATTGTTCATGTTACTAAAATAGTGAATGGGAAGAGGCCCACTATCAAGGTGCTAGAGTCAACTCCTCACGCTGTTTTTGAACCTACCTCTTCTGCTCCCATTCAGGAGATTGTGCTTTTGCTGGAGACAACCATGGATGAAACTCCCATGGCTGAGTAGGATCCTTTTGTACCTTCGCAAATCTCAGCCTGTGGTTCGAAGAGCCATAGAAACTGCCTTGTGCGCGAGCATAAGCATTGACGAAAGGCTCTCCTAGCCAAGCAAGGCTCCTTATAGAAGGAGGGGGAGAAGACCACACCTCCTATGATGTCTTCCTCTCTCCCCTCTTTTGTCCCCATTCAACCTAGTTTCGTATCTCTTTTGGTTCTTGATGTGAGTGCACATGCACCTAGAAAGGTACAAGTTTTTATTGCTCCTTCGGTGGAGCCGCCCCTGCTGACTTCTATTCTGGATATCTTTCCTTTTCTGAAGCCAGTGGATATGGTGAACACTTCAGTCATATCCTTCCTCTTCTTTCTTGATCCTTTCTTCATCTATGGGGATTTCACCTCCTCCAAAGAAGAGGGTAGAGCATGGTCCCTCTAGTGGTGGAGGATGTAAGAAGAGCCCACCTCCTCCAAAAGGTGGCCCCATGTTCGCTTGTTCTATCCTAGTGACAAAATTAGCTCCAGCCTCCCTCGAGTTTTTCACTGCTCTAAAGTCTCTTGATGAGCCTACTAGTGAACCTCGGGTGCAGAATCCTCCATCCGTTAAGGTAAAACATGGAATTCCTGTTAAGTGCATGTTCAATTCAATGGATGAAGTTTTGACCCTGTCAGCAATCTTCGCTAGGTCATTGACCCTGGACCCACAAGAGTTGAACAACAAAGACCTTACAGGTCCCTCTACCTTAGCCCTTATTGCGAGAGGATCAAAAAATCTTCCCCTTAACATTACACCATTGCAGGCTTGTCATCCTTCCCCTTTCAATGATCTAGTGTGAAGATGATGACCTCTTGGTTGACAAGTGTTATGGGAAGACCCTCTTCTTAATCTCTAGATTAGATATGTGTGTGTTGTGACGTTTTCCCCTGTGATCATGCTTTATGTTCCTAGATGACCGTCATCAGCCCTATTGGTGCTTGGATACAGGAGTGGTGTTTGTGTTGTACACCTTCCTCTATATGTATCTACATTCTTCCATGTTTGTGATGGACTTTCGATAAATTGGGGATGATGCAAAGCATCGAGAGCATTTAGGCTTCCTTCCATGTTGATCCAATTTTTTATTTTACTTCTCGTGCATTCCTCACATAGCCTTATATAGTAGGGGGTTGATGACAAATCATTTATATACTACTATTATACTTATACATATATTTATGAAGCAATTTTGACCCCAAAATATCAAGTTACCTCTGTGCCATTTGTATGTGTTCCCCTTTTCTTTTACTTTTCTCTTTATCTTTTTCTCTTCTTTGCTTGAGTTGTCCCTCTCATGTGTGACAAAATTACTTCTACATTTCATGATTTTTAGAAAACACAATTGTTTCCAAATGAATATTTTTTTGAAGACCCTTCAAAAACTTCCTTATTAGAATTATATTCTTAACTTGAAACCCTAGTGGAATGTGTTTCCTTCATCATGGGTTCATAAAGAAAGGACATGGGAATCCTCCTCCGAAGTGAGAACGGTCTTAGTCTTCCCCTCGCATGAGCACATCTCCTTCCTTTCAAATTCCTTGATGAAGTGAACATATTTTAAAAGGATTCCTTGATGAAAAATTGATTCAAGAAGGAAGACATTATCTTTTGAACAGTGAGTCCCTTGAGTGGACCCCTCTTTTTCACGTCGGGTTCCTAAGGGACCCCTTCAAAAATCTTCAACAATTTCTATAGCGTCTAGCTCAGGGGTAGCCTGACTAGACCAGTCTTACATATTCACATCTGGTTTGGGGGCAGTCCGACTAGATCGGTTTCACATTTTCATGTCTAGTCTGGGGGCAGCCCGACTAGTCTTTACCTTTCAATCAACGTGTCCCTTGAGTGGACCCTACTTCCTCTTGAAGGGTTCTTGAGGGAACCCTCTAAAAGTCTTACAACTTAGTGATGGTTTGTTTGATTGTACGTTCACTAGCTTGCATGGCTGCTTCCTGATGTGTTCTATCTGTGGGTAAACATGTCGCCATCAATGACTCTACGGAGTCCCCTCTACTCGGTCTCCCTCATGTGAGAGTTCTTGTGGGATACCTTCCTTGTAGGCTTTCAGGTATGTAGGATGTGTTTCTTGGTTTCCTTCATGTGATAGTTCTTTAAGGATAACCCCCCTTGCAGGACTGTGAGCTTGTAAGGCACTTTCGTATTTGAGCTTTGTGGTTCTGCGAAACTATGAAGTCCTCTCCTGCACTTTGGATTTCGCTAGATCGTGCTCTGCTTCCTCATCGGTTCAAGTATACACTTCTTACTCTACTACTTCCTTACTACTCTAGTTTACTAAAGAACTCATCGGTACTCATGCTCGCTAAAGTGGGTGAAAAATGTATCAACATGAATTTGCACCCCTAATGCAAATCTCATTTTGACCCTTAAAACTTTAGAAAGATCAAGAGTAGAGGTTTAATCCCACTTAAGCCCATTGCTTGCATCCACTTGGAACCTATTTTGCATGTCGGTGGGGGTGTTTCTATCAGGGATTCCCACGTGATGCGTAGACATCCGCGCGGTGCACTTACATCCCTGACAGATTCCTGTGGCTGGAGACTGTAGAGACGTTACACTTTTGATTGGAATTTGAAGAGTAATGTCCCTCCTCGGTTGGCTGACTTGAATATGGTCATTTTTCATCCATCTCTTCATAATCTTCACTCTCTCATCCATTTCTCTCTTGGGCAGAATTTTGGATAGAGTTTGGCAAGATCTTGAATCAATTTCTCCACCATTTTCATCCATTTTCAAGCTTTGTGGTAGCATTCTTTACTCCATTTGCAGAAATATATCACTCCATCACTCCAACAGGGTGAGCACAGGATAAACACTGTGGAAAAAGAGGCTTGATTCCTCTCATTCACTCCTCCACAAGCCTTGAGCACTTTGGATGGAGGCGGTAAGCTCCTCTAATCTCTCCTTTTTATTTTTATTGGGTAAGAACGTATTGCTTGTAGTGTTTTGTGTTTACGTAGCTTGTAGTTAATTTCCTTTATCATTATTTCTACCATTCCAAATTTAGGTATCCATGGAGTTGGAAACACCAAGATGGGGGTCTGACTAAGGAAGGCCCCTATATAGCCCCAACAACTTCTCCCTTCCTTGTGTACAAGTGGATAGATCTCAAAGAAAGCTAGCAAGGAGAGCATTCTGCAAGATCATCTTCGTCACCTTGGTGGTAATACATTTCCTTTATCGTATTCATATTTTCTTTTCTCTCATTTTAATCTCATTCTATTCCGTTAAACATCTCTAGACTAGGCTAATACTCCCCTTTCTCAAGTTAGAATCTTGTCTTTTCAGTTCTTTGGTCATACAGACACTAGTGCACCTGTGAAACATGAGTCTGACTCTAAAGGCCGACTCGTTTAGCCTCCTACCAAATTTCCAGATTGTAGGGTGAGCGAAGGACATATAGTCCTTATCATTCTCATCCTCTTCATCCTCACTACCCTTTAAGCTGAGGTGGGTTAGGGCAGCCTTTATGCTCTTGGCCTTTTGTGACTCGGGGCCTTGCAGTGGGTGGTCCCCCTCTCTCACAAGCACGAGTTGTGGGTTCTATTTTCAGTCACATGGGTTGATCAGTTGGATGGGAGTAGTCATGTTTCTAGTTGTTGTTCCAGCTGATGTTCTATCTTGTTTCTAGAGAATGTCTTCTCATAGTTTTGTTCTAGTTTGGGCCTTTTGAAGTTGATGATGTTTGTTCTTTTGTATAGTTTTTTGTTGTTGCCCTAGAGTGGTCAGTAAGATCTTTATCAAGTGGGAGAGTTTTGGAAAAATGTGCCTCAATCTTGCTGACCTTTACCTCCTAAAAGAGAAAATCGGTGAGACCTATGGTCAGTCTTATTGATGGGAGCCATCTGTGTAACTTGAACAGTCAGCGCAAGTTTCCTGACTCTTAGCGAAGATAAAAGTCTACCCGAAGAGTTCCGTCGTGGAGAATTTGGTTGATGAATAGTTAATTGGGATAATTTTTTTCTTCGGTTAGACCTGGGAAGTTTGGACTGATAGTAGAATTTTGGCCGATGATCAGATCGGGGTGACATTGGTCTTCAAAATGACCTGTGAATTTCACTTCGGTGCTTGTGGTCTTGCTAAAGAGTTCTATCGAGAAGACTCCTACCGAAGTGAATTGCATCAGAACGACATTGGTCTTCGAGTGGACCTGCGAATGTTGGACCGACTGTGTTAGTCTGGTTGAGGGGTCTATTTGGTTTAAGTCTTGCTAATGAAAATATGATCGGGTTGACATGAGACTTCAGAATGTATCTTACCAATTGTGGTTCTCTGGCCATTGTGATCTATTTGGTGTGAGTCTAGCCAATGGTCTTTCATTGATTTGTGATGGTCTATCAAGTTGAATCCTTAGTTTTGGTCTGACAGTGGATGTGTGGTCGATGGGTTGTGACCGGTGTTACCCCTATTGATGAAAGATTCCAAACTGCAGTGAGATGAAGACCATCGAGGTGACTTGTGAACTCGATGAGACTTGTTGATCCCACCCCGATAGTGTAGTTCTTGCTGATAGATCTGTTCGGTGTGACTCTTGGAAACTTTTGTGGTCGTGATGGTTCTCTTGGGACATCAAGAAGACCTGGACAGTAGTTTGGACTTTCTAGACTCTCGCCAATAGTGTCTGTCATGTCGATGGACGTGAAAGTGAACGAAGGTTGATCATTGCAGATTGTTGAGTTGTTCTTTAGACATTGGTGGACTATGTTGAATTTGATGTAACTATTCATAACTGGAAAGAACGATAGTTGATGTGCAGGGAAAGTGAACAAAAGGTGTGTACATAAAATGAACTGATCGATGGACTCAACTATTTTTGGAAATTGTTTGACATGGAAGTTTCTATGTAAGTGTTCAAACTGTATGTTGATAAGCATTATAATAGTGTGAATTTTGTGACAAAGTATGTGAAGAATGTGAATGTGTGAAGACGCAAGAGGTTGGGTTGGCCGAGAGGCTGGCTGGGAGAGAGTCAACTGGTTAAAGGAGATGAATCTATACTATGTGTTGTGTAAGAGTACTGTAATAGTGTAAGGATTCTTAACATTGTTGTTGCCTGTATTCTCCAGATGGACAAGATGTAATTTTTTTGTAAAAGGCTATGAGCCTGAGATTGTATTGTAACTTTGTTTGTTGCTGAATAATACGATGACTCGATCTTTTAGAGTGTGGGGTTTTTTACCCGTAAGGGTTTTCCCCACATAAATTTGTGTGTCCATTTATATTTGTCTTTCATGTTGGTTGATTCTATAAATTTAAATATGTGCATAGGGTGAATCCAGAATAGTGGTTTACAATTCAAGTGAGGAAGGAAAACTCACAAAAAATTAATACATGCCAAAAAAATTGATTTTAGGGGTTTGTACGAACCTACTGGTTCGAGCGAATCCATAAGGGGTTCATTCAAACCAGGATTTGAGAGAACCCTTTTAATTATTTTCCACCTAAAAACCCAACAAAATCCCTTATGGAAGGTTGGTTTGCTCGAACCCCTAGGGGTTCGTACAAACCCCCTTATTCCTCATCCCCCCTGAGACACAAAAAACACCTAAATTTTTACACTTTGAAGCTCAGGTTGAGGATGAAAATGGAGGAATCTTCACAAACCCAACTGGAATTAGGTAGTCCTCAGAATGAGCTATCCAAGAAATATAATTTTAATTTGTTTTAGTTTTATAATTTTTTTTTTTAGTTTTATTAAACATGGGTTTTTCATCGAAAATGAAGGTCTATGTTCTATACATGTGGAAAAATAGCAGATTATAAAAACAAAAAATTAAAATATGAGTGTACTAGATATTGAAGTCTTTGATCCAACAAAATAAATAAAATTGAATTTCGATATATATAAAAAAAGTTACGTGTTATACGGTTGCGCTATGTCTGAATTATAATTGGTATGACTTTGAAACTTGATTAAAGAAAAAATATTCAATAAAAAACTATCTAACCAAGTGGAAGCACTAGATATCAGAGTCACAAATCAAAATTTGAAAGAATTAGAATTTTATCCTTCATGGAAAAAAATTTGTGTTATATGGTGTGCGTCACTTTTTAAAAATGTTATTTTCTGAAAAAAAACTATTTTTCGTGGGAGATGGAAAAAGAAGTTCAATCTAATTCCAAAAATTTTGAAAAAAATATTTTTAGAATCTATAGAAAAAATGTGACGAGACTGGGTATGTGTAGGATCATCATGGAAAAAACAGGCCCTTAAGTGGTAATAAAAAGACATAAAATTAGAGTTAGATAACTTGAAGCAAAAATTTGGATAATTTATCTATATTATTTCAAAAAAATGTTAAAAAATAATCTATACCAAATTTAATGTAGTTTCTAAACTAATAGACCTTTATCTAAAAATAATAATATCTATTTGGTGAAAATTTAAAATTTCAATGCAATAGTATTTAAATTTTAGGGTAAAAATAAGAAGCAGGTGTCTGTCTGACCACCCTAACCATAATAAAATGATAATATTGTTTTATAAGATTTTAGATATAAGTAGAGGACTCATGTCCTGATGTGATGCATATTTTTTTATAATTTATTTCCAAGTAAATAATTAATTATGATTTTTTTATTACAACTTTAAAAAAATATAAAAGCTCGTTTGTCTAACCACCTTAACTTGGTCAAAAATTCATGAAATTCAATTTATTTTTTTAATCCTATAGTATGCAAAGCATAGAGTGTGACACATGTTTCAGACTCAAAAATTGTGATATCGTTTGAAAGTTATAGATATTTTTCAATCAGCCCATCAATCAGGACTTTATTCTAATAGAAAATGAATAATAATTATTAATTAAATTCAAAGTAAAACATAATTTGTATTGGTGGAAAGCTGAGAGTCTCCTCTAAAAACCCTTTTCGTATCGTCAATTTTGGGTGGAAAAAAAGTCATCAGCCACATGGGTCATCATATGGCTTACATATCGCCACTTTTTGGCCCATCATGATCCTGCACATACCCGACTCTAGTTTGCATCATCTTCAAATTCCTCATGGTTTAGCTATTGTAGGTGCCTGAAAGTGAATATTTAGTTAAAAATAATAATTTTAGTGTCCAATTTGGCCAAAAATTGTAAACCACTATTGTGGGATCACCCCATAGTGTTGAATCTGGTTAAGTCTATATGTGCTTTTCACATAAGGGTTAATGTGGGAAATCAACTGTGCCAGTTTCTGCTTTATGGCATAGTAGTACATGTCTTTGAGGAAATTTGAAGGAATTAAAATCACTAAAGGCACTGTTGCTCTTAGATGTGTTTATCTAAGATGATCCGATTTTCCCTTTCATGATGTTGGATTTGATATAGTTTAGCATGATTCGTCAATTATTCAGATGTTGGTGTTACATGAGTTGGTTGGTGGCATGAGGTACATTACATAACACTTCCCTTGGGATCCTGGTGGAGTGGTGTATTCCTTGTTGTTGAGATTGCTTGGGGACAAGCAATTTTAGGGAGGGCGGATTGTAATGTCCCCTTTTTAGCGTGATCTTGTTTTATGATGATTAGCCTATTACTTGGACTCTCGTAGGATAATATGTGTGGATAGAGGGTCTCGGTGGCAGATAATGGTGGATATTGTCATTTCCAATTTTCCACCCCTTTAGTTCAATATTGGGCTCAGTGTAGGCCTTTTCAATTTAGTGTTTGGTAGCTTCTGATGGCACGTCAAAACACCGAGAATTGAGAGAGATATTAATATTTTAGTGGTTAAGTTATTTGATTAAATTTTGGGGATATTATAAAGTTATAATTTGACTTTATAATAATTAAAAGCCACTTAAATATTTAATAAAGTGAGTTTTCAATCAATTAAGTCAAAAGGTATACCCAACTTGGAGAATTGATATTTTAAAATATTGCAAAGTGACTCAAATACATTTTAAATGTATTTAAAATGGAAAAGTCATGCTTTTGGAAAATTCGTGCATTTTTTAGGGAGATAAATAGAAGCAAGAAACAAGTGGAACAGGTACCTATTGATCATTTGACATAATTTTTTGTCTTCTTGATATTTGTGCCTGAGCCAAGGGTTTCAAAGGATTTTCACCATTGGAGAAAGAGAAATCTTCAATGTTTTACGATTGTGAGGTTGTGCAATACCAATTGAATTGTTTCTTTTGAGAGGGCTTCACACAAGAGTCCAAATGTGCTTCATCAGAGAATATATTATTTAGTTTTCAATAAGGAAGGGTCAATTAGCTTGTGGCGCCTTCACACATAGTTTGTGAGCATCAGATAGATGGTTGTACATAAATTCTTTACTAGTCATACTTTTTCCTTGGGAGGCATGTTGCTTCTACGTGGGGCATGCAAACCACAAAGAGAAACACTTCTCTTTCTTGCCATCTGTTAACCCTATCTTGGTCGCCTAGCTTCACCAAGCCATTTGATGCTATTTCAGAGTGGGAGAAATCATTATCAGGAGGGGGACATTGGATTTCATTAGTTTCTAGTGTTCTTGCTTGGCATGTGCCAAATGTTTCTTATTTAAATAATTTGAGGACCTTTGGGTACATTTATTGTTTTCAATCTATCTGTAGCAATATTTAGATGCTTAATACAATTGCAGTTTCTCAATTAATGCTTTAATTTCATTTTTAGCACCACTTTATGCCTGGTGCACTTCTTAATTTTTGCCTAAAAATTCACAAAAAAACACAAGCAAAACACAATAAACTTCACAGTTTAGTAGTTGGGAAGAGCTGGAACTAGTTGGGTTCTTCACACTCTTTGAAAGCATCCACCTCAACCACTTTGGAACAAAAGACAACAAATTACTTAACAAACTTTGATGAACTTAATTATGAGTAACCATCGAATGTAAAAGAGATGAAGAATCTTTATGGAAAATGTTATGAAATGATGAAACAACTTGGTTACAGTGGAAAAGGATGTGGTGCTAGAGAACTAGGTATATGTGTCCCTATAGAGCCTCACACACAAGAAAAGACTAATGGTCTTGGTTATTATCCTTTAAAATAAAAAAGTAAGCCTTCACTCAATATCAACACTCTTACAAAAGATTCTTCTGAGCCGAGTATAACAGTAGTGCATCCTGAACTAATAAACACTACTGTTCTTGATTATCATCCTTTGAATGAAACAAAAGAAAAAAACAAATACTCACTTAATGTCAATTTCATCACGTAAAACATGAATGATTTGAATTCGTTAGATTTTACATCCTCCTTTTAAGGAGAGAACAAAATCTTGCAATCTAAAGAGTCTTGTGTAGGTATGCCACCTTGTACTAAGAAAGAGATATGTTTGTCACAAAATAAAGGAACCTCTTCTACTTTGGATCAAAAAGGTATCTTGTCGAGAATCCTCCAAGATCATTTGATATCCCTCCCTCCAAGAACATGAAAGAAATTTTACTACAAACATTCATTTTGCACATATCATAGAGTTCATAGTCATGCTACTAATGAATTTAAGGCTTTATGTAATTGAATTCAACATCTTAAGGAATATGGTGCTCCTCCTTGTGTTGAGGAGCCTGTTTATTCTAACTGACACTTATTTCCATCCTATTCATCTCATCCTTGTCCTACAGTAAGTGGGGGCAAGGGTTTAGATAGCCTTGTCCTTGTATGGCACTTGTCATTGTCTCTTTTGGCTAGTTGATTGTCTTTCATGTACATATGCGAGCAAGCTTGGGATGTGGATTACATGCCTTAATTTGGTTCACATGTGACGTAATAAGCTATACATTTTGGGGAAAACCGTTTCCCCTTTCATGATATAGCTTATTGGAAACATATGACTTGGCCTAGGGATTTTCGAGTATGTTCTTTGTCTTCTACTTAAAGAAATTTCTCACAGTAATGGTGTTAGCAACCACTTTAAAGTAGGGATATACATTGACACTCATGTTTCACTGTGTGATTTTCATTATTCTTACGATGCGTCCTTTTCTTGGTGGTATCATTGGTTTTGATTTCCTCTAAGAGCATGATATTTCTTTGACTTGTCCTCTCTTGGAGACATTAGAGATGATGTTCCCTAAGAAGAGACCTTACATGAACTAAGAAAAATCCCTTCGAACATATCTATTTTGCATTAACAACATTCATTTTATGGCCGCCTTGCATAACAAACTTTGCATGCCTGTAGAGCCATCTTGTTTGTTCATGAGCTCCAAGCATAGGAAGTTTTTCTTGTTTCATGAAGCTCGAAGATCATTTTTGCATGGCACCTTATCAAATTTATCAAGAGGTATAACTTTGGTATGGTTTGACAGGAAGCCAATCTGAGCCATGACTTTCCCTTACCCACTTGTGTGTGTGTGAGCGGTTATCAGCCATATGTGTCTCACCTTCTTGGATTTCTCACCCAACAGACCTGGCCAAGAGTTCGATTGCCTTAGAGTGA
This sequence comes from Sequoiadendron giganteum, assembly GCA_007115665.2. NCBI lineage: Eukaryota > Viridiplantae > Streptophyta > Pinopsida > Cupressales > Cupressaceae > Sequoiadendron > Sequoiadendron giganteum. Next base: position 830,518,606 of record CM021102.1, read on the forward strand.
GCATTCATTTTTTGGACAAACAACTTAGATCTAATCCACATCATGTTGGACAAATCGTCAAGGCTTGATGGACACCTCTTTTTATTTTTTCTTGTTTTTGTTTTTCTTTCTTCTAGTCATTGAAATTACATGTTTGTGTATCTTGATGTTGCATATAGTAGAACTTTGTGCATGTCCTTTTTGGTGCTTATGTCGACTTGACATAGGATCTTGGACTTGGGGGATTGAATGCCTCCTCAATCTTTGTTATCCTATAGCATCTGCATTGGCACACTTGGACCCCTCGTGAATGTCTACTTTAGTGTGAGTTTGTTCAGCAAGTTCATCCTCTTACTAAAGTAGGGGCTAAATGTAATGACAAACAAATTATGCATTTTCCTTGCTTAATTTGGGAATAATTAATGATAAATTAGACTTGATATCGCCTTGATCTAGTGTTGTGATGTGTTTTACACATCCACATTAGGCTTTTGGTCCCTCCTAAAGCTAAATAAACCTAACTTTTCCTTAATTTAGTGTTGTAAAGTGTGTTTATTTACACCTTCACATTAAATCTAGGAGGCTTGTAAACTAAATGGACCTAATCTAGTGTTATAATATTTTTTACACATTCACATGGGATTTTGGGCCCTTCTAACCTAAATAGACCCAATTTGGCCTTCATTTAATATTGTAAAGTGTATTTATTCACACTTTCACATTTAATTTTGGGCCCTCTTGCATTTATAACCTTTATGTCATCATTAATAGAACCCTAAGACTCTATATTGTGCATTCCAAGGCTTATTTTAATCATAAACCTGACATAGACATTAAATAAACATAATTTTTCATCACCTCAACACTTTCTCCCTCCAAATAGGCCCTATGGGACCCATACGCCACCTTGGGCATATGAGTCCCACCCAAGTGGGACCCATACACTATATATGGTGTATCAGTCCCATTTGGCCTATTTTTAAGGTTTTGAGCAGGAAAATTGGGTTTTAAGTTCTTGAATTTCATGAATGTTGACCTCTGGGATCCAATTAATAGAATATTAGATGGATTTTCTATCTAAACAAGGTCTCAAATCATTATTTCATTATTCATTCATGATTTCAAGTCAAATATTCAAGATTTAAGCATTCCAAGACTTTGCAAGATTATCTAGAGAACATTCAAGATCATTTCTAAGGCATTCAAGGGAAGAATTATTCATCATTTGTTGTAGTGATTCAAGTTCCATCATCATGTCAAGGATATCAATCATCGAGCATGTTATTGAGCTAGTGTTGTGATGTTGCATCCAAGATCCAAGGTCAATCATTGTTCTACACTTATCTCAAGATCTAGATCTACATCCTTCATTGCCATTTCATGTTAGATTGCAGATTTATGAAGCATCATTTACATTGCATCATTCAAGGAATCATTATTCATGTTTCATGTCCCATGCTTCATGTTTCATAACCTCATTTAATTATCTCATCATTTGATTTAATTACCTAAAAGGGATTTGACCAAGGCAAACCCCTATTCACTGATAATCAATAATTTTTTCTCCTCTTTACATGTGTGATTGTAAATCTAGGTGTCTTGGAGCATGAAGGACCTTTTAAGATTAGGTTACAAGCTTGGCGAAAGTCATTGGAATTGTCCCCTCATTTGCAAAGTTGTAATCTTCACAAAAAAGTCACCTACAACCCCAAAATTAGATTTTTAGATCCAAAAATCAATTCGGAAGGACAAAGCAGTCATTGATGACCAGATTTAGACATTGAAGTTCCACAAAATCCTAACTAGACTCATACACCAGTTCTGGTGTATGAGTCTATGTTTGGGTCATTTTTTAGATTTTGGCAATTTCAGATACATTTTTTCTAGAAACTAGTTGCTAAACAGAAACTAAGATTTGGGACTGATATGCCTAGACTAGTGTATCAATCCTTGTAGGCCTAAATTTTAGGTTATTCAGCATTTTAGGCCTCCATTCAAGCTCTCTCAGGTTTCGAGGTGTTGGACTTTGTACTTTGCCAGTTCACTGTTCTGATTTATTTGCATTTATAGTTCATTTAGTGAGGTTTTATGCATCATTGAGTGAAATCATTAGATCTTGTATTTCATACAATTTTCCAAGCCCTAGCTTGGTGGTGAACCCCTCATTTAGCCTCAATTAATCTCTAAACATACCCTAGGATACCCTATTGTCAAATCTCTTCCTATGTTCTTCATTTGATTGAGATCTCTAAGGTGTCCTTGATTGTAGCAAGTGTGAAATAGGAACCTTATCCTTGTGCTCTATTCCTCAAAGGTGGGGAGTACTATTTCCCTTGCCACAATATCCTCCAAATCCAAGGTGATAAACTTGAAAGATACATCTTATATCATCATCGTAAGGGACAAATATGTTCCTGATCTCTACACCCATGCACAAGCTAAGAATTTTTCTATATATTTCTTTGAAAATATTATAGCTTAGGGCTAGGTCTATAACCATTGTAGGAATTTTTTGTGTTCATATATTGGTGAGTTATATTTCACTTTGAATCTCCTTATAAAGAGATTTTCATTCTCCATGACAAGCCCTAATATCATCAAACTATGAGTTTTAGGTTTCATGCTCTAGATCCTTCGAGTCCTTATTCAGAAAGGTAGGCTAGGTTTTCCTTGTAGTCAAAATAAGAAAATTCCTTTATGTGTGCCTTTGAGTGGAATTTAGATGATTATCCTCATAGGAAATTTTCTATCTACCAGTTATCTAGGTGTATTCATATTAGCATCTATTGTGTGAAGTAATTAAACCATCATATCAAATATTTTAGCCCAAATCTCAAGGTTGTCATATGTGTTCATTCTCCTCATTTTCCATATTGTTATGCTCTATAACGTAATCTATAGGAGATAGTTTATTCTCTAAACTCTATATAGATATTCTTTATTTATTGATCTCCCTCAAGTGATATGTGGTTGCTCTATCATAGTATTGCATAAAACTAAAATATGTAAAGTTAAATTCTAATAAAATAGGCTTACAATTTCACTAACTCTGATAAATTATAATGTCTTGAGCCCAAATAATAATGGAAATTATCAAATTCTTAACCTTCAACAAACAAGTTTATTATTTGAATAACACTATCAGGCCCTAATACTCAACTAGATCTTAGGAATATCAAATTAAAATTATTATTAATGCATTAGTAATATCATTACACTTTTAAATAGAAAAGGACAAGCATAAATCTCAATCTTCTTAATATAATGAACACCAAATAATTAGGGAAAAATTTAGTGGTGAATTTTCGCCAATTGGCGAATAATAGAAATCGGGACCTCCAAAAATGGCGAATAGTGCAAGCTAAAAAGGAGATTGAATCACCGGGCTTTTACAAAAAAATAATTTTGTCTCGATTCATGAAAATGATGCATCATTGGAAATTATTCGCCATTAGTTTATACCATAATTAAAAATATTAATTATATTCGCTAGTAATATTGTATTCCTCCGATCAATTTTGGGGTAATATCACCATTAATAATAAAATACTATTTAATTTTAGGGTTACTTTAGTAGCTTAGCCTTGAATATGTATTTTGTCTATTGCCATTGATTAGATTTTTAATCGGATGGCTGTGATTTGATTCCGTGACCTAATATGCATGTGCCTTTTCAAAGGCTTGCTGAGGCCCGAAATTTGTTTTGGGCCACACGATTAAATCTAATCATGTGGTCTAAAACAAATTTCGGGCCTCATCAAGCCTTTTAAAAGGCACATGTGTATTAGGCCGTGAAATCAACTCACAACCATCCGATTAAAAAGCTAATCGATGGTAACTTTTTTAGTTTTCATTCAGTCTTACCTTTAAAGTGATATTTTAAAAAAATGTTTAATCTGTGCATTGCCCCCTCGACCCCCACAAGGGGGCTCTGCCCTCTTGACCCTAGCAAGGGGCACTACCCCTTGACCCCGTCGGTGGCTATTGCCCCCGGGCCCCTACTTCAATATTACAAAAAATAAAAATATGTGGGGGAACTGCGCCGATCAACTATGCAAAATTTTAAAGGAGAGATTCACCAATGTCATTATTATTTTTACCAATTATTCATTAAGATTCGCCAGGATTTTACAATTTTTTTTAATAATGTGTATAGATTTGCTAGGGAAATTAATATGTTTTTCAAAAAAACAGGAAGGATTCGCCTGGATTTTACACCTTTTCCGAGGGGGGGGTTTCTTAAAGTTATCCCTGCAAATAATAGTTGAAAATATTAACCTCTTTATTATTACAATAATATCTATATTACATTGAAATGGTTTTTCTATATCAGTAACAATGATAAAAATATCTACTAACAATAAAATAAAATAAAATCAATACAATGCTATTTGATTCTATGCCTAATATGAATCTTAAATACAAACTTCATATGAATTTTTTATCCAAAATCACTAGGGTTTTCATCCTAGGATTCTCATGCTTGAACACAAGTGCTCAAAATGGATTTTGAAAGGAATTTTTTAAAGCTTAGATGATGATCAAAAAGGAAAATAATCACTCTTTTATATTCTCCACAAAAAAGTAGATAGACCACCAAGCACACCTACAAATTCAAATTCGAACAATGATCATGGGTGGGAAATATTCCACATTAAAGTTATGGTCCCAAAAATAAACTATTGGAAATAATATGAAACATGTTGAGAAGTTAGGAGTAGAAGGAAAATTTAAGAAGATATATTAGGGATAAGGGGTCAACTGTACCATTAGACACATACCATAGGTTGGGGTGATGGGGTTCAGAAAATGACCATGATGACAAGGACAAGTTTGAAAGTCTAACAATATAATGGTGGGTTGGGGGGAAAACAAAAGGAATGATAGTATTGAGAAGTTCAAATTGTAATAGGAAGAATGAAAGAGTAGATTTTGAAGAAAAGGTATACTTAGGAAGGTAAAACACATAATATATGAAAATAATGAAGATAAAAGTATAGAACTGATATGCATAGGCTTAGATTGATTAGAAATGGGAAAGACATGACATGGACAATATCAAGTAATTGGTAGATTAAAATAAAGTGGACAAGGAACTATAACAAAAGCTTAGGAATATATACATAGGGTTTTCATGATTGTTATATTTGAAATTTAAAAGAAAGAATATAAGGATAAAACATTTATAGTGCCAAGCATGATAATACAAGGGCACACACAAATATATAGGGGAACACAATAAAAATACTTGTAGAACAATTTAATGGGTCCCACTAAATTAATGTGGATTGATCAAAGAAAAAACATAAAACAAAATTTAGGATTTTGTAACAAATTTATAGGGTAGGGCCAACATAATTAATTGTCTCTTTGAAAGTAAATTCAATGGATTAGATAAAAAAACACTTTGCATAAGCTACCTAAAATCCTATGTTGGAATATAATTCTTTTGAGGTTGAATCCATGGCTCTAGGTCTTTTCTGTTGGTGCAGATCTATCCTATAGTCCACAAGTTTTATTTGAATCTTGTACTTCTCTTCTGTAATTAACTCTATTATCTAATCCTTGCTACTCATTATGGGCTTGTGATATTTAGAAATACCTTCTAGGGTGGTTGTCAAATCATTATGACTAGGTTCTCCTAGGTCAATCCACTAGAATGGTCGAGTTTACGACCTTGGAACATATTGGAAAATAGAAGGTAAGTGTGAAAATGTCCTAAGATGTGAATTTTGATATAGATAAATTCATTTTAGTTTACCAACTAGGGTTTTACTATGACAAATGATTTTTGTATGCTCTAGGAATTTAAACAATTATTACGTAATGCTAGGGTGATAAATGAACTCTTATCAAATGTCTTTATATACCACTACATATTAAAAAGTGAATCAAGTTGGATCATGGTGAGAATGAAAAATTAATATGAATCCAAGAAATTAATGTCTAGACACTAAAGGTAATATAAAGTATAATAAATAAGTAAAATATGAAAATATATGTAGAAATGTATAAGATAAAATCAAATATATGAAAATAAATATAAATAGATAGAAGTAACATATAGAAAAATATATGAGATAAAATCATTCTCTGAGAATAAATGTAGAACAATATAAAAATTGATATAGATTTAATGATTTCATCCTTATATTCATACACACTAATTTAAAATCCTTTACTTAACTACAAATAAATCTCTAATTATATGATTACCAAGATCAAATTATATATATATATATATATATATATATTAAAAGTCGTTAAAATAAAATATTTTAAAAATAATTATAAAAATAAGATAACCATAGCAAACAAGATTATCACCCCCTAACAAAATCCCTATATTTCTAAAACAACGCATTTTCAATGCGTGGAAGTATTGCCATTTCAAATGTAAAAAAAAAAGGTTTATCCAAAACAAACAAAAATATGGAGTTAATGGATTGACATGGAAGCTTGAATCATTTAGAATTTTTCTGTCTTAAGTAATCTGATGCTGATTTTAGTCAAAAATTTGGTGTCCACCTTATTCTTCCATAGGTGTTTTTAACAGTGGTGTATTTCAAACACTTTGAATATGTGCATGTGAACATGTGATTAAAAGCGAAATTTTGTAGATGACGTTCTTGAATTGTGACAAAGTATCTTTGGACAGATATACAACTTCTTGATTTGCTCTTCTCTCAAAGTTGGTTAGAATCAGTAAGCAGTTTTGAAAAATGGTGCTAGAAATAATAGTAGCCGTCTAAAAAAGAGGCGCTCATTCTCTTGACTTGACTCTAAAGCTTCGTGAACCTTATGCAAAAATTTCTCTCACCGTGCATTATACGTAAGTAGACAACACCCATTAGAAATAGGGGTAACCAATGGAGGGGAATAAACACACAATGCAAATCATGGCTATAGAAAATAGTAAGAGCAAGATCTTCTAGTGCTCTTCACTATGTGTAGTGCTTATTCTATTAATGTTAATGGATGTGGGAGTGTGTCAAAATTGTGGATGTAATGGATTGTGTTGTAGTCAATATGGATACTGCGGAAGTGGAGATTCCTACTGTGGGGCTGGTTGTAAAGAAGGTCCCTGTTATTCTTCTTCTCCTCCTTCTATTGGCATAGGAGGAGTGGGTTCTGTAGTTTCTTCTGATGTTTTTAACTCTATAGTTGGCGGAGCTGCGAGTGGGTGTGCAGGAAATTGGTTTTATAATTATGATTCCTTTATTAATGTTGCTAATGCTTTCAGTGGCTTTGGGACATCTAGGTCTTCTGATGTTAATAAGAGAGAAGTTGTTGCATTTTTTGCTAATGCTGCCCATGAGACTGGAGGTAATACATGCATTACAAGTTCCAATTTATTTTTATGTTCTTTTCTATCTATTTTTATGTTCTTTAATAGCAGTACTAAAAGGGGTTGTATAACAAGGTTTTGCTTCATCGAAGAGCAAAATCCAGGCAGTAAATACTGCGATGCCTCCAACACTCAGTATCCCTGCAACCTCGACAAGAGTTATCATGGAAGAGGCCCTCTACATCTCTCATGGTCAGTAACCATTTTCTATTCCTACATAAGTAGTCTTCAAATTTTAATCAATCAAATACTATAACATTGCTCTTTTATAGATAAGCTATGCTAATGTAAGCTGATGACAAGAACTATAACTACGGAGTGGCAGTAAACTACATTCAATTTGATGGGTTGAACAATCCAGAGGTGGTGGGCACTTATTCCACCATCTCATTTAAGACGCTTTTTTGGTTTTGGATGGTGAATAGTAACTGTCATACAACAATCACCTCTAGCCAAGGCTTCAGAGCCACCATCAGAGCTATCAATAGTATGGAGTGCGATGGTGGAAATGATGCAATTGTGACCAGCAGAGTTAATTACTTCCAGAAGTTTTGCCAGCAACTCAACGTCGACCCAAGATCGAATCTTTGATGTTAATTTGTCTTTTTTTGTTCAGTACCATTTGTTGGAATTTAATGTTTCCTGAGCCTCTGCTCATTCACCAGTGCCCCTGCAACCTTCACCTACCTGTCAGGAGTAGTTTACCAATTTTGGGGATCCTCCTTGCAGCTCCTAACAGCTCCAGAATTGATTAAGGTAGTTGTTTTTGAATTCAGCATTTACTGAGGTAGGTGATTTCAAAATTTAGGAGGGAATATTTGTTTTGGACAAAAAGGATTGAAAGTAGATTATTCTATCAGTTGGAGAAAGAGTTGGAAAAAGTTGGGAAAAGTTGAGAGAAGAAGATTGCAGCAAAAAACTGTGAGAAGAACATTCTCTTTGAGCTCCCAGTAGCTTCTGAACAACAACAGCTGTTTGTTATTTGTAAGAGCAGTGATTGCTCCAGGTAGAGCTCTGCGTAGCTCTTGACAGAGAGTTGTTGATAGCTCCTGATCACTACAAGTCCGGTTGAGCAGCTTCTGATTGCTCCTAGAAAGTTGTAATAGTTTCTTGTTTTAATTTGTTTTATGTTTTGTTTATTTCCAGTTGAGCAAATGGACGGTTGAACACTTGAGAGTGTTTGGATGTGTGGCTTATGCACACGTGCCTAAAAAAAAAGGAAAAAATTGGATGAAAAGGGTGAAAAGTGCATTTTCACGGGCTACAGTGAAAAGTCCAAAGCCTATAGGCTATACAATCCGGTCACCAAAAAAATTATCATTAGTAGAGATGTGGAGTTTTTAGAAGATTAATCATAGGATGACATGACAGATCTAGACAGCTCCCGACAATGCAGACTGATGAAGAAATTAAAGATGAAGATCTAGAAAATCCTGTAGTAGTAGAGAATGATGGCTCTCGATAGCTCCTGATTGCTCCTAATCAGAACAGACATAAAGGGAAGCAGCCACGGACAGCCAAAAATTCGGCTCCTGACAGCTCCCGACAAGCTCTTGACAGTTTCAGATGAGTTTTTGACAACTCCTGACGAGCTCTTGACTGCTCCCGACGAGCTCTTGATCGCTCCAGATTCAGCCTGTTCAACAGAACAGCAGCGTCACTGAAAATTCAGACCCCACTCTCGCCTCCCTAATGCCAAGAAAGACCAAGAGTCTAAGGGAGATCTGCCAAAATGAAAGGTATGATGATGAATTTGATGAGAGTGTGAATTTTGCACTATTTTCTCACAATGATCCAATTTAGTATGAAGAAGCTGTGAAAGAGGATAAATGGTGTGCAGCCATAGATGAGGAAATAGATGCATTAGAAAGAAACAATACATGGGAGCTGATTGACTTGCCTCCAAATAAGCAAGCGATTGGAGTAAAATGGGTCTATAAGACCAAAAGCAATGCCGAAGGAAGAATAGACCAGCATAAGGCAAGATTAGTTGTCAAGGGGTACAAACAGTAGTTTGGAAGAGACTATGATGAGACATTTTCCCTTGTTGCTAGGATGGAGACTGTGAGGATAGTCATAGCTATTGCTGCCCAGTACAAATGGAAGGTATTTCAAATCGATGTGAAGTCTGCCTTTCTTAATGGAGTATTGAAAGAAGAGGTTTATGTGGAGCAACCTTTTTGATATGAAGTTCCAGGCCAAGAACACAAGGTGTATAGGCTGAAGAAGGCTCTTTATGGGCTGAAGCAAGCTCCACGGGCATGGTATAGTAGGATTGACTCATATTTGATGAGCCACGGCTTTAGCAAAAGAGATGGTGAGCCCACTCTCTACATCAAGGCAGCAAATGGTAACATTTTAATTGTTGTCTTGTATGTAGATGATTTAGTTTTTACTGGGGATGATGATTTCCTCATTGCTGATTTTAAAGAGGCCATGAAAAGAGAATTTGAAATGACAGATTTAGGTCTCTTGATTTATTTTCTAGGCATAGAATAAATTCAAATGCATGATTGTTTTTTTAATCTCTCAAGAGAAGTATGCAAATGAAATATTGAAGAGATTTAGAATGCTTGAGAGCAAGCCTACCCCAACACCAACAACCGTAGGTCTTAAGTTGAGCAAAGAAGATTGCAACAACAATGTAGATCCGACCATGTACAAAATCTTGGTTGGAAGCTTGATGTATATGACATCAACTAGACTAGATATAATGCATGGAGTGAGTCTGATTTCCAGATTCATGGAGACTCCAAGAGACACCCATTGGCAAGCGCGTAAGAGAATCCCGAGTGGTGCAAGAGCACCTAGATCCTGACCCTAACATGATATGACAAAGCACCTTAAAGGTTCACCAAGGGATTTGAAGACAAGTTCACCAAGTATTTTAAAGGTTTTAATGTTTTATGCAACGAGGAAGTTGCAAAGTGTGTCAAATTAAGTCGCTTTGTACTCAAAAATCTTGTCTGTCATGTGACAAGGGGTGGTAGATAGATAGTAGATGGTTTTAAGCTATGTCTTTTATGAAAATAAGGTGTCAGTAGACCACTTTCAATAGGTTGGATGAGCATGGGGTCAAAAAGATCAAACTTACTAAGTATGTAGTGAAATTGTTTAAGAAAATTATGTAAAGTGTATAACCTTGACCTCCAAATGGTCATAAGTGGTTAAAATTTATGTTGTAGGGTAGTTGGTCAATTGTAGGAAATAGTTGGATGTTGCAATCACTATTTATTCATGTAATCTCCAAAGGAGAAGGTTGTTGTTCGGTTCTAATTGTAGGATGTGAAATCTGCATATGGTTAGCAACATGATACAAACAATATAACAGAAATTCCTATCCCTATGAGACAATAATCCATGATTCAAATGCAACCAAACAACAAAATTAGATAAAGCATCTAAACCATGAAATAAACCTATCCCATAGTGGATTGGTGCAACTTAGTTGTGTAGGAAGTTGCCCTTACCCAATCCTTGATAAGCTTAGTGAGATAGACAATGAGATGCTTGAACTCAAGTTGCCTATAGTGTAAATGTTTTCAAATGTGGCTGTTGTAGAAATGAGAGAAGATGGCTTGCATTTATAGGAAAAGTTGATAGAAGAGAGGCCAAAATTAGGCAATGTGGGACTAAATCCCATCCAATAGGATAGAGACACTTGTCATAATGGGATTGGTCAAAGCTTGTGCAAGTTTTGGCCAATGTGCCCATTCAAATTTGAAAAATGTTAATAAATGCATGTTGTTGAGAGTTTTGGGGGGAATAATCTTTGTCCAAAAAAGTCAAAGATGAGAGTTATTGAGGGAAAATAACTCTTTTTAATAAATCAATAAATTGATTTATTGATGCAAGTGGGTGGGTTAGTTAGGAGTTTAGATTTGACTCTAGTTGAGTCAAAAGCTAGAGAATGCTAATCATGATTTAGAAGTCAATTAATTTAGATTAATTAACTTAGGGGATTTTAGGGATTTGATATTTGATTTTAAATCAGTTTGATTTATTAAATCAAATAAGAAGAACCTTAGGAACTTAATTAAATAATTTGATTTATTTAATTAAGCTTGATGAACCTTAGGATTAAATCAATAAATTGCTTTAATTTATTAGTAGAAGAAACGAATGCATGATGTTAGTTACAGTGGAATGCATAATGTTATTTTTGGATGTCTACATTTTGCCCCTCTTTGAAGCAATGTACTTGTTGCATTGGTTCAAAGAATGATGTTGCCGACATCGAAATTAAAAATTCTTTGGTTTTTTCGGATGCCCCAGTGGAAAATAAGTACGTTAGTACATTGCCCCCTCGAGAGATCGAGCGAAAAGATACAATTTGAGGTGGATCTCGCGACAAAGAGGTTCAAAATGGATGTATGGATGGTAATGATGATGTAGATGAGATGTTTGGAAGATGCTTAGAATAACAAATTTATATTATCGTAAACAACTTTAAATGATTATGCAATGCATGTGAGATGGATGAGATGGATGATGTTGTCCTGATATGATGGTATGACATGATTATGCGAAATGAGAATACGGATGCAAGATGGATGCATTGTTAGCGTGACAGAAGATAGAAGAACGAGAGGGATAAACCCTTAAATCTAAGAAGAATGTAGAAGTCCAATAAGTCTCCTAGTCATCAAGACTTTATTGGATATGACAATGAATGATGATGATGTGTTGCTTATCTAGGGATGGGAAAAGAGCATACCTTTCTTTATGTTTGATAACACACGTAGGTGCGATGCATCAAGGTATTAAGAACCAGGATGGCGTTGCGCCTAGTGTGATGGACTTTGACTCGACAATCAGATAGGAGTACTCTTGTTCACACTTGACAAACATAACCTTATTCAGAATGCAGTTCAGATATTCTAGACATCTCGGGCCAAAACATAAAAAGGCAAGCCTTCTTATGTGGTCAACAAGATACCTAAAACATCCTTCCTACAAACAAAACAAAGTATGCGTGACGAAGTTATTTTACAAGAATATCCAACAAGCACAGCAGATAAAAAGATAATGATCATTGCCCCATTCCTTTCTCTCTAAACCTGTTTTGTTTAGGCATCATCGAGAGGTCCTTGGAATGAGCGCAAAATAAGATAAGTCAAAAAGACCAAAATAAAGTAAACAAACAAGCTAATGTTCTTCGTATCGTTAGCCAAGGCTAAACTACTATGGGGTACCTGATGCTTATGTCCATCGTGGGAAAGCTTCATCCTAGGACATGTAGTGATCAGGGTTTTGGTGAGATTGATTGCGTGATAAGCTATTGATACTCTGAGTTGACCAACTTGCTGACTTACTGACTTAGACTTGAGACTCTGACGATAAGGCGTTCACTTTAGAACCTGCTAAACTTGCTTCTGACTAACTCACCAAAGGGTGAAAGCGACGATGATTTATTATGAGTGATGACAATCACGGGTGAAAGCGAGATGAAATGGATGCACCATTTTGGTTTTTTCAAATGTTTTGAGGCTGTTTTTGGAATTTTGAGATGTTTTACAAATGTTTTTGGTATTTTCAATATTTTCCAATGTTTTTGGTATTTTCAAGATTTTACAACGAACAGACTAACTTAAAGACCTATCCTAGGGGTCTCGAGAGCTGATCCATAGATTAGCCTTTCCTACGTTATATACGCAAAGACCACGTAGTTCAACTGGTGTTGGACCGACTTGATGATAATATGGACAAACAGATTGCCATTTTATTGCCTAAAGGACTAACTTAAGATGTAGACTAGATGGGCAAACGGATTGCCAATGCGACGGACGCCTACAAGACTGACCCAACCGTCTCGGGGGATGATCAAAGATCAGCCTTGCCTACGTTCAAGCTTAGAGACGACGTAGTTTGACAAGGTAGAAAAAAATTGACAAGACTTAATGATGAAATTTTTGAAGATTTTCTGATATTTCGACATGTTTTTGGATTTTTGATGATTTTTCTGAATGTTTTTGGTTTTTTGAATGAGTTTTCTGAATGTTTTTAGAATTTTCGCATGATTTTGACGATTCGGATATGGACATGATATGATATCAGTGCTTTGTTTCAGGATTTTGTTGAAAACCAAGCTTAATGTTGATCAATTAGATTGATGAATTGATAGTTTGACTAGGTGTGTTAAGTCAAACAAAAGTGATAATGCACTCGTAAGTTCCAGGAAGTTGTGTTATCCCAGAGTAAACTCGTACAAAAAGGATAATTTGGCTAGGTGTGTTAAGCCAAACAAGGTGATTATGGATTTGATAATTTGGCTAAGTGTGTTAAGCCAAACAAGGATGATAATTGATTGGATTCGATTGATCAAGATCGATGAAGCTTGAGTTAGAACAAAATTGCTTTGATGATTTGATGTGATGCTGACGTGCGCATTAGATGCGACTGATATGGATTGTTGGATTGATGTTCGATGAAGGATAAAGCTTGATAAGGAATGTTTTCTTGTCAAAATATGCCATGGGCTAGTGATTTGGGATTTTTTCTCACAAATGTTTTGACCAATTTGATTTTATGTTTTCCAATGTTCGGATCACCACATAAGTGGGAAGATATAGATCAAGATTTATTCTCGAAGCAAGATGTAAATATCTGCCCCCAGTGTCTAGCAATGTTTGGAATACCATGGGTGAATTCTTGGATACAAATGGATATGGATTATCTTGCGATAAGATAAGGGTGCTCAGAATAGAGGAACGCTCATTCGGATAATGCTTCAAGGCTCAGATAGCATTGGATAGGATGGGATCAATGAAAATGACCCATGTCAAGATGTCTACCATAAACAAGTGTAAAGTGTGCACCAAAATTTTCCAAGATCAAGATAACTTGGAGTATGGATGTAGATGGAAACTGGATTGGATAAACGGTTCATGGATGAACGGATGATATGGATGGAATGTTGGCTTCATTATGGATGTGATAAGATGCTTTCTTGTGAACTGGCGCACATAGATGCTTGATTCTACACATGACGCCTGTTTGCCAGGTTTTCATCATGGTACTTGTCCAAAGCGCCACCGAATGGTTTTCACTGGAGGACGATTTTTTTCTTTACTGTTTTCAATCCTTTTTCTGGATGTATTTTTGTATTTTTTTGTTGTCACCAAGACACCTGTTTGCCAGGTTTTCATCAAGGTGACCATTTTTTCAGGACATTTTTCTGATTTTTTTGTATTTTCTGAGAGATTTTAAGCTGATGTTGAACCACCTGGTGGTGCTGATGTTGATGCTTCTGTCATAATGTTCCATCGATATCCTGCTTGTAGAAGTTGTCTTGCCAAGATACATGCACTTGAATGCAACTTTTGAGATTCTTGATCTGCTTTGTTGATACCGGAGTTAACTCTGTCTTTGTGCGCCCATCATGATAGGGTGCCTTCTGAATCCTTATGATGAAGGGTCGCCGCCAATACATGGTCAATGTGAGAATTGGATATCATGCGTGGAGGCGTGGATGGAGTGTGTTTAGGAGTAACAGATGGATTGGTCGATGGTTTGGAACCTTTGACTCTCCAAACTTGGGAAGATGAGCAATAATGGGTGGATATGGAAGTGTGCATGGAATTTGGACCAACTACTTGATACACTTTGTACGTTGCTTGAGAAGCCTGCTTTTTCCTTTGTGGAAATCTTTGATGGATACTTGCCCCATTTTTATTTTTCCCCATAGTTTCTTTAACTGATGGAGTTTGATAGGGATAATCTTTCTTTGTATTTTTTGGTATCCATATGTACTTGATTTGTCCAATATGCTTCTTAGCTTCTTTTTCTTTGATAACGTTCTTCATGCTTTGATTCAAGTCTTTCTTTTGATGTTGGTCCCAATTCATGGATGGGGTGATCGGTGGATGAAGATTCGTGATATGGCGGGTTGTAGGATTGGCATTGGTTTCATCATAAGGATTCTTCGTGCTCCCTATGTTGACGTTTGCTTGAGGCGAAGTTGCCCCTAGTATGGTGATAGTATTACTGATATGTTGAGATCCCTTGATTGTTGAGTAACCAAGGCCTTGACGTTTAGGATTGCCAAAAGTCTGCACTGGTTCCAAGATACCCTGTTCATGTAGGCCTAATCCTCTGCCTTGATAATTCATCTGCTGAAAAAGTTTATTTGCAATAGGATATGATTTACCTTGGAAACAAGGTGTTGCTCCTTCTCTGCTTTGTGGTGGACCTTCAAATGTGTCAGCTTCTTTATTGACGAGATAGCTTGCTCTAAGAAAGGTGAGTGATCCAACTTTATAAGTGATGGGATCCTCCACATGTGGGATAAATTCCTGATTGATATCTTCAACTTGATCTTGTGACATATCAGATTGTAGTGCTTCTTCAAGAAGTGTTGATGCTTCACTGTCATTGTAAAAGTCTTCCTCATGATTTATTCTTGATATGCTTTCAAATGATTTTTCTGATTCACAACTTTTGTAGAAACCTTCTTCATGACCCATTTCTGATATGTCTCTACATTTTTCTACATCTTGATCATGTGTAAAAATGTTAAGAGTAGGAGACTCTTGTTCGTTGGTAATGATTTGAAGAGTATGAGACTCTTGTTTTTGAAGATCATCCACGTGTCCATCCAAAGAAAGCATCTCATGGGTAGATGGAGGAGTATGTCCTATGTGGATGTGGTCATCATTTGCGGCATCTTTTATAGATAAAAGAGTGCCCATTAGATCATTGTAGTATCTCGGAGATACAAATTCTTGATTTTGACTAATTCTGGAATTGCTTTCGCCATGCTTTTGATCAAGTTCTTGACATGGGTCAATTTCAAAGGATGGACTTCTTTCTTGGATATCTTCATTAGGAAGTGGCTCAATATTCTCTTGAACTTTGAGAGGATTTGGATCAAATGTTGAGATAGGGATTCCTTCAATATCTTTAACCATGAGGTCAAAGGATGTCAATATGTTGTTGGAAGGGCCATTGCTAGACCTTGATGGAAGATTTTGATCATGCTTTGGAATAAGTTCTTGAAATATGTCCTCTGACTCGTTAGGTGATGTAGAGACATTGTTAACATGATCATTGGTGGATGGATCTTGGTTTATGTCAATGGGATCAAATAATGTTAACACATCTTGAAATAGATCGCTAAAAAGTGGCTCTTGATGAACGATGATTTGATCAATGGATGGGGTAGACATATCTTCAATGTGCTCATTGATGGATTGATTTTGATCATTGTTTTCAACAATTTTGGTGGAGGGATTGTCAATGTTCTCAAACATAGGATCAAATGATGTTAATGTTTCTTGGATTTGATCATTGTTGGGTATCATCAGTTAATTTTGATCGTGATTGAAAAGTGCCTCTTGGTGTGTGATGATTTGATCATTGAATGAGATGGGAACATCTTCAATGTGTTCATTGATGGATAGATCTTGATCATTGTTTTCAACAATTGCGGTGGGAATCTGTTGCAAGCTTTGTTGGGCGAGTAAGGCCTGCGTTTGCTGCTGAGCCAACAACGCTTGTTGTTCGTCATGTTGTTTTTGTGCCAACAAGCTTTTTGTTGGGCTCTTTGTTGTGCTACTTCTTCTTGGATTGATTGCAATAGTGCGTAGAATTCTGCTTGCGCTTGCGCTTGTTGGGCTACTTGAGCCGCTTGTGCTTGCTGAGCAACTAGCTGTGTAGCTTGTTGGGCTTGGAGTGCCTTTTTGCGGGAAGCTTCTTGTGAGCTTGCAACATGATGGAGAATGAATTGGTCGTGTTGTATTTTGGCGGTGGTGGCGGTGGTGGTGGAATGGGAATGGTGTTGATTGTTGGGGTTGCTTGGATGGTTTCCATCTGTTTTTGCGATATCGATGGAAAAATGGGATGATTTGGTATGATGTTTTGATTCGGCATGATAGATTGAAATTGAATATTGTTGTGGTTGGGAATCATATTGCTTGGATTTAGGTAACTTTGATTTTGCATGTTGTTACCTTGACTTGAATCAACATATGGAGTTGCCAATATATTGCTAGGATTTTGAACAACATTAGGGGGATTTGCAAACATGTCGACCCCAAAGTTTACCAAGTGTGGATTTGAAATGGTCATGTTTGGTAAAGTTGCACTTGGTATGTGTGGATTTGGTGGGATAATGTTGTTTGGAAAACTCATGCATTGAGTGTTTGGTTGATAGATTTGCAGATTTGGACTTGGATTTAAATCTATCATTGGGAAAGGTGTTCCAAAATTTGGATCGGGTATGCTCATATTTGTTGTACCATTGATGTTTGTATGAGATAATGCTCCCATGTATGCATTGTACAAGCTTTGATAATCAAATGGTATTGCAAGGCTTGGATAGTTTGGTTGGATCGAATTGCTCATGATGGATGGATCAAATTTATATTCCATGTCCCTCTTGTGTTGAGATCGAGTTTGAACCATAAAATGAAGATCAATTTTCAAGAATGTAAGAGATGAACCTCTAATCCTTTAGATCGGTCTAAACCTTAGGTTCAAAGAAGTGAAGAACTAGGATAATTGAAGGATCAAAGCGATGATGAGGATGAGATAAATGGAAGATGAGTGATATGGATGAATGGAACTCTTAAAGAAACTTTTAAGGGAATGCTAAACTTTTAGGACTTTGATTGATCATGATTGGATTGATGGTTTGACTAGATGTGTTAAGTCAAACAAGAGTGATAAATGTAATTGTAAAACTCTAGGAAGTTGTGTTATCCAAGAGTGAACTCCCACAAGATGGTAGTTTGACTAAGTGCGTCAAGTCAAATGAGGTGATGATTTGATATTTGGCTAGGTGTGTTAAGCCAAACAAGATGAACTCGTAAACCCTAGGAAGTTGTATTATCCAAGAGAGAACTCGTGTATAGGATGATGGTTTGACTAGTTGTATTAAGTCAAACAAAGAGGTTTTGATTTCACTTAGAAGTATAGCATAACAAATGACAAAGATTCCAAGAGCTGTTGGTGAGATGGAAATTTGATTGATTTAATGGTTGAGAGATGGATGAAAGTGATTGAATTTGATCCTAGACTTGACCTAGAATAACACTTATGCTTACAAGACCTCGGTGTTGAAGGACTCATTTTATTTCCTATGAGAGGAAAGTAAACCTTTCAAACAATTCAGGATCTCAAGATGCTCCTCACTAGCTTTCACACTAAGCTTTTTGAACTTCGATTTTTGGGATTTTGATCATGTTAGAAAACACATGTGTAATCAATTTTGTCTTTTATCTTGTCTTAGTGAATCCTTTTTACCAAAGTCACTTGCTTGATTATGTTTTCAAACTGAATGTCTAATGTCCTACTTTCATTTTCATCCCACAATGTCCATTATGTGGAAATCAAAGAAATTAGGGCAAAAGTTTCCTAGGTTTATCCTTAGTGAAAACAAACGACGATAGAATTCAAACACTTAGAAACCTCTAAGGATATGATCCCTAGGGAAAGCAAGAGTGCTTAAATTCGTCAAAGGTATTTGTTTCCTCCAAGGTGTTTGAAATTTGAGGCTCATGTGAATGTTCATTTTTCAATGTTTTGAATCCAAGCAAAGTGTTTTTGATTCCAAGCACTTTTTTACAACCCTAGGATGATGAGGCAATATCTTGTTGGGTTCCCACTTGGATAAATCCAGCTGCGCATATCTTGTGTGAATGGCTAAATGCTTGACCACACTGGCTCCCCTCCACGGCACTCACTTATTCGGGTCAGCCAAGCATTAGTACCCATGAATCTCCCATGGCATACTTTCCATTTCCACAACAAGATCGCATGTTACGTGGGGCGGCTTCAAAGGACATGACCTTTTGCACCAACAAGATAGACAAGATTTTGGCCAATTTCTAAACAAGGGGTTCTAATTCGGGCATTCCGTTCGTGGGGGATTATCCATCGTCGACGAGAGTCCATTGCTATCCATCTCGTCGGAATAATCCTCGTGATATTGGCCTTTGTTCCAATATCCACACTTATATACCGGTTGGAAGTCACTTGGCTTTAGCGTGTTCCCGGTTGGGTCGTTCCCTTGGGTGAGTACTTTTTCCCACAAGGCAGGCCCTCTAAGATAAACAATAGCGAGCTAACATATCCCGTCGTTCACACAACCCTTGTTGAAAAACAAGGGGGAGAACCTCCGCAATATATCGTGCTCACACTCGCATGTTTTGTTCAATTTTAGATCCCAAATCGAAGTGTAGAGGCAATATTTTTGACAACTTAATATCAGAAAAAGACTTTTGATTCTCAAGGTCGCCGTGAGGCGCGAGAGAAGCACATACGTCTTTTCGATGATATTACTTTGTGAAAAAGATTACAAAGCATGAAAAAAAAACACTTGTTCTTTTTAAACCACAAAGCAGTGATGAGTTCATTTTAAAAACCCCAAATGAGATGTGAAGTTGCCTTGTTCAATTTTAGACCAAATTGAAATCTAGTGTGTTTCTAAGGTTCAATTTTAACCCTTTGTACCAAAAACAAAATCTCTTGTAGTGTTCTTTTTAGAATCCAAAAAGTAAGTTGGTCTAAAACAGAAAACTAAAGCATATAATGGAAGCTCGAGATTATAATAAGCATTAAAAAATGCTTTTGTCAAGTTTAATGACCATAGTTTGAACTCAAATTTTGCTTCTTCTTGTTGTTGGATTTGTTCACCCTGCTACACCATTATATTAGTTAAGGTTGTGTCATGTGTCTACATCATCCTGCAAAAGAAATGAATGAATATTAGTACTCTCAAATTTTATTTTATTTTAATAATTTTGATCAAATTTCAATTGAAAGTAAAAAAAAGAAAGAGAGCTTATTTTAAATCAAAATATGGAAAAATTAAAGCACTTGATTCCTTGATTTAAAAGCTCACGAGTCCCTGAAAAGCCCCTTCACTTCATCCTTATCCATAAATCACAATAAAACAAAAAAAGTGTGGGTGAAATCTGTTTTAACCATGCAGATTATTTGAACCACTACTTGATCAAATCCGCTTAAATGTTTCAGCAAGTATTTTCCATTTTTCCTAGAATTAGCAATAAATATGCCAAATTTTCAATTTCATCCTACTCTCTTTACTCTAGCAATCAATTCAACATCTTTTCAAAATGACACAAGACTGCACTTTCTAGACATGTGAAATGATGTATTTTAGAGTTTCCAATCAAAACAAATGGCCAACCACACATAAGCTAAAGAGTATAAACAGTATAAACCATGTCAAAAAAAGTAAACAAGATCATAAGGGTTCCATGACTTTGGACCCCCCCTCAGCTAAGTTCAACGTGTAAGATATGGGGAAAATTTTAAAGACTTCTTGAAGCTAAGAAAGATAATTGTGACTGACACGTGAGCTGCTAGATACATCTAAAAGAGTCTTCCACCAACATTTGGTAGCCTGAATTTAGTAGTTTGTCTTGCATTTGTTTTCCATACCAACCCTAGATTTGATGGACCACAAAACTTAGATTTTGTAGATCATGAAAGAATAAGAAGTCAAAGAAAACATATCCCAAGGAAAATCTAAAAATGTTATCGAGCTATGCATGTCAATTCAAACTTAATGCCAGTCGGTGGTGTCTAGGCACGATCTTTAGCAGCAACAGTGTCTTTATCAAATGCCGCCTTCTTCCCTTGGGTCGCGGCTATTCCCTCAAGTAAGAATAGGAATAAATCATCACAGTTCTTTTGTTTCCTCCAAGAGAGTCTGTTGGTCATCACTGCAACCAAAATTCTCAGTGCTGACATCTTTCACAACTTTAAGTCGATACCTGTCAAGTACAACAAGCAGATCTGACAATTTTTTCATGCCTGCCAAGTCCGATCCCTTCACATAAAACTATTCATGAAGGAGCACAAAAATGATAACTTATGCTAAATGAAGGAAAATAAAAAAAGAGCTCAAAAATACAACATATTTCCCCACAAAATTTTGATGGTGCATGCCCATTATTTATCTTTTGACGCTGGAATGTTGCTATTAACTCTTAGGCTCTTTAGCCAAGTACACAAGGTCAACATTGTAGATCCTATGTTTAATTTTTTTTTATTGGAGAATGTGTCTGCACCTTGATAATTTAAAAACGCGATCTCTCTCATATTGCACTCATATTTGCCCTGGTAGATAAATGTGGGCACGTAGATTAGACACAATATTTGTGGTCAATCTATGGGAGAGGCTCAACATTACTACCAACAAAAGTATTTGAGATTCGCGTGTTTATGAGGAAAGCTTTTTCAACAGTCGCCTGATATACCATAGTTTAACCAATAGTTGTGGTTTCCCCCAACTAGCAGAGAAGTTGAATCAGATATTAGTGCACCATATCAAGGATATCTTTCCAGAATTAAAAGCCCAAATAAATCTCCGAAATGGTTAGTGTGGTGAAGGAGCTTTCCACCTATGGCGAAATCATAGATTCTAAAGGTGCAGCCTTAACAACTTCATAGCATTATTTATGTCAGAAAGAAACCACAGTATAATAAGGAACGACTACCACTATCAAGAATGGATTGATTAGACCCCAGTATCATTAGTCCTCTCGGTTGTCACTTTCCTCACAACAAATCTAGAAGGAAGAAATCTATTTAAAATGGATTGTGGAAAGAAACTCATACCAACTTACTTGACATATAAAGGAGTACAAGACTATATTTCATTTCAGACGTATTATTCCTCCTGAATGACATTAGAACTATGATACTATCTTTCCTGCTGACAAGGTTAGATCTCCAATGACATCAGTTAATCAGAAACCACAAATAAAAATAGAAAATATGTTTCAAAGCTCATTTCTTGATATCACTGTATGCAATACGCCAACAGCAAAGGTATACTAAATTCATTAATTATTCTCAACCATGATAGAGCATTAGCTTATCATGGCTTATCACGTACATATTAGATTAGAAAACATGATTGAAAATGAATCCTTGATATCTGCTATAATGAAATCAAATGCTAAAAGTCTCTCTCCTATTTCCTTATATTCAAAATGCGTAAGCACAGACAAAGAACGTTAGTTTTTTTTTAAATTTCTAGCAAATAAAATTGAATGTTGAACTGCTCTATGAGTTATCAAAGAGAATCAATCTGAATCTGAAAGCTAAAACTGAAGTTGTATGCTTAAACTGTTGGAGGTTCAAGCCCTCCTTCTAGCGCCATTTGTAGGATGGTGAAATGCATATGGTTACAACATGATACAAACAATATAGCAGAAATTCTATCCTAGGACAATAATCCATGATTCAAATGCAAGCCAAACAACAAATTAGATAAACATCTAGCCATGAAATAAAGCCTATCCCTGTAGTGGATTGGTGCAACAGTTGTGTGGGAAGTTGCCCTTTCCCAATCCTTGATAAGCCCAGTGAGATAGTTATTTGTAGAGATGTGAGACTCCAAGTTGACTATAGTGCAAATGCTTTCAAATGTCATTGTTGTGTTGAGAGAAGATGGCTTGCATTTATAGGAAAAGTTGATAGAAGAGAGGCCAAAATTAGGCAATGTGGGACTAAATCCCATCCAATAGGATAGAGACACTTGTCATAATGGGATTGGTCAAAGCTTGTACAAGTTTTGGCCAATGTGCCCATTCAAATTTGAAAAATGTTAATAAATGCATGTTGTTGAGAGTTTTGGGGGGAATAATCTTTGTCCAAAAAAGTCAAAGATGAGAGTTATTGAGGGAAAATAACTCTTTTTAATAAATCAATAAATTGATTTATTGATGCAAGTGGGTGGGTTAGTTAGGAGTTTAGATTTGACTCTAGTTGAGTCAAAAGCTAGAGAATGCTAATCATGATTTAGAAGTCAATTAATTTAGATTAATTAACTTAGGGGATTTTAGGGATTTGATATTTGATTTTAAATCAGTTTGATTTATTAAATCAAATAAGAAGAACCTTAGGAACTTAATTAAATAATTTGATTTATTTAATGAACCTTAGGATTAAATCAATAAATTGCTTTAATTGATTAGTAGAAGAAACGAATGCATGATGTTAGTTACAGTGGAATGCATAATGTTATTTTTGGATGTCTACACTAATAAAGAAAAAGCATTGTGGCAAACACTGATCACTATTTTTCCTTTAGTTTCTGAACTTTGCTCCTTGACCAGGGCCTGTACAGATTCAACATGCCTTGAGGCATTGAATGATTTCTTATTCATGTATTTACCTTCTTTCATGTTTGTCTTGGGGGCTTAATTCTTTTGCTTGTGTGACTGGGATCAGCAAACTACAAGGTACCCTGTTTTCTGTGTTTGGAGTTTTGAGGACAGCACCATGATGAACTAACCAATCCACCTACTGTTTCAGACCTATGGCTCAGTGGATTGGTCTGTACCATATCTGGTTAAGTGTGTACATACCTTAGGAGAAGGAGAAGGGGAGATTTTTGCCATGGTGTGTGATCTAGTGCTGATCAGGGGTAGTTAGACCATGAAAATAGGGAACCCAAGGATGGATTCTGAGAATTAGTGAGTGGGAAGGGATTGTGAGTGTTTCTTGGGTCAGGACAGAGATAATGTGTGGTGTTAGGACCCCTAGAAGGATTGGGGAAGGTCAGGAGTAGGGAGTTACCCCTAAACCCTTGCTAAACCCTTGTTTTGGTGAGTGCTTGAGAGGGTTTCTTGGAATAGAGGGTTAGAATCCCTATAGATGAAAAACATCACTGTAATCTGAGATTTGAGACCATTTGTTGAGACTGTCCAAGGTGCTTTGGTGAGTGGCCATCGTTGGAAGGGTGGTTCCTTTGGAAAATAGACCAAATGGTGAAGTCTAGAACCGGGTAAGTGTACCAAAAGTTCAGGGTGGTCCAAAACAGTGACCCTTGATTTTCATACATGTTATGTAACCCTGAAAAGGGTATCTTAATCTCCTTTTTAATTACTGGGTGTTTTGGAAAGATTGGGTGAAACTTCGCTTGTTCTGGTTTTGGGAGAGCTACAAGGGCAGGGTGATGTGTAGGTTGCTAGATGATAAACCTTGGGGAATTGGTGATTGAGATTGTGTAGGAACCCCTATTTTTGGCTTAGCAAATAAGGTTGTCACTTACCTCTACATCATAGTGGTATCAGAGCAAGCGAGTAGGTCTTTGTGAAAGATCAAGATTGAAGTTTGTGTGCAGGAAGAAGAAGATAGTTGGAGGGAACAAAATGCCTCCTAAAAACAATGTTGTTGCAAGGAAACTTGATACTCATGAGAAGGATATAGATATATTGAAAAGGGAGATGGCTGCAATGAAGGCTAAGGGCGGGACCCTTTTGGAGGAAAGTGAGTCTGAAGAGGAAGAGACCTCTGGTGAAGAAGAGGAGATGGATCCAGATGATGTTAGAACAATGAAGCTACTAAAGGCTGTGAAGAAGGATGGACATGGCAAGATGGATGTGCCTATGTATGGAGGCAAACTTGATAGTGAAGAGCTCTTGGATTGGATAGGGGCTTTGGAGAACTACTTTGATAGTGAAGATGTTGATGAAGGACATAAGGTAAAGAAAGCAAAAACAAAACTGAAAGGACATGCTTTGGTGTGGTGGAATTTTGTGCAAGAAGATAGGGAGAGAAAGGGAAAAAGAAAGATCATTTCTTGGGAGAAGATGAAAGAAAAGATAAAAGGTAAATTTCTTCCTTTTGATTACAATATTCAATTGCTTAAGAAATTGCAGAATCTTAGACTGAAAGAGTTAGATGTGCAAGCATATACTGAAGAGTTTTATAGGTTAAGTATAAGGACTAAACATGAAGAAGATGAAGAAGAGATGACTGCTAGGTACTTGAATGGTTTGAGGTTCAACATTCAGGATGAAATCAGCATGATGGGACCAAAATCAGTAGAGCAATGCTTTCAAATGGCAACGAGGGCAGAAGAAAAGCTAAAGAGGAGACAAGAGAAGGTAGCAAGAGGAAGAGGTAACAACTCTAGAGGAAGGGGATTCAATCCTAGCTCAAGGACAAACAATGAAGGCCAAGAAGATGAAAAAAAGGATCAAGAGCAATCTGATTCAAAAGGTGGATGGAGAGGTTCAAGAGGCAGATTTAGTGGAGGAAGAGGATCATATCAGTTCTCAAGAAGATGCTACAATTGCAACCAGCTTGGACATCCAGCCTTTAAGTGCCCTGAGAAACAAGGCTCAAGCTCTCATGGTGGAGAAAGGAGGAATCAATTAGTGCATGAGGATGAAGAGAGTGTGACTACACCGGTACTAAACCTTACATCAGAAAAAGGACAGGCACTCATGATAAGAAGAACTGTGTTGCAAGCATCCAAGGAGGAAGATTCAAGCCAAAGAAGGAGCCTATTCAGAACTACATGCAAAAGCAAAGGTAAAGTGTGTCAAGTTGTCATTGATTCTGGTTCTCAAGATAATCTAGTGTCTAGGGAAATGGTGGACAAGTTGGGTCTAGAAAAATTTCCTCATGAAGCACCTTATAGGGTCTCTTGGGTCAATGATAATCAGACTTTGGTAGTAAAAGAGCGGGCATACGTTGATTTCCAGATTAGAGAATACAAGGATAGGGTTCTATGTGATGTTTTACCAATGGATTGTTGTCATGTGCTCTTGGGAAGGCCCTGGCAGTTTGATAGGAGATCCATATATGATGGTTGGGAGAACACATACACCATTAGGAAGGAGGATAGAACCTTTAAGTTACTTCCCTTGAAGACAAGTGTGAGGGATAAAGGTAAGGCAAAAGTTTTGTTGTTTGGCAAAAAGGAACCTTTAAAGCTTGAGGTCAGTCAGTTTGATATGGTTGCAAGTAGAGAGCAGGTTGGAGGAGTTGTGACAGTGAGGAGAACACCCACAAGTGGTGTTAAGATAGTAGAAAATGTGTTTTTGCAAGAGGCAGGGAAGACACTCATACCTAGGTCTGATTTGGTCAAGGGGAATGATAAGAAGACAATGGTTGATGGTTTCATACCTAGGTCTGATACACTCAAGGAGATGGAAGGTAGGATGATGCACAAGCATGACAAGCATGGTGGAATGTTTCCAAAGAAGGCTGAGATTACAGTGGGGACTATTGTGTGTCCTATCAGCAGGAGTAAAGGTGAAGAGTATGAGAGTTTTACAAGCTTGGGGACTGATAAGTTTGACAGGGCAGTGGTCCTTAGAAATGACAGTGACCAAGGTCTAACCACACTAGATAAAGAGTTCAAGGAACAAAAGAGCAGAAGTCTGAGGGTAGTCAAAAGAGGGCAGAGTGTGCAAACAATGTTAGGTGGATCCACATGTGGAGATGAGACAATGAAGAAGTTGGGACAGTGTGTTGCTAACCATTGTGTGTTTGCAGGTATCAAGGCAAGGGGAATATCAACTTTTGCTCCAAGGGTGAGGAAAAGGCTAGTAGCAGGTCTGGATATACAAGGAGCAGCAAGGTAGAGTAATGGAGTACACTCTTACTCTTGGGACAAAAGTTTCCCTATGGGGGGGAGTATGGTGCAAGAGCACATAGATCTTGACCCTAACATGATAGGACAAAGGGCCTTAAAGGTTCACCAAGGGATTTGAAGACAAGTTCACCAAGTATTTTAAAGGTTTTCATGTTTTATGCAATGAGGAAGTTGCAAAGTGTGTCAAATTAAGTTGCTTTGTACTCAAAAATCTTGTATGTCATGTGATAAGGGGTGGTAGATAGGTAGTAGATGGCTTTAAGCTATGTATTTTATGCAAATAAGGTCTCATTAGACCACTTTAAATAGGTTGGATGAGCATGGGGTCAAAAAGATCAAACTCACTAAGTATGTAGTGAAATTGTTTAAGAAAATTATGTAAAGTGTATAACCTTGACCTCCAAACGGTCAGAAGTGGTTCAAATTTCTATTGTAGGGTAGTTGGTCAGTTGTAGGAGACACTTGGATGTTGCAATCACTATTTATTCATGTAATCTCCAAAGGAGAAGGTTGTTGTTCGGTTCTAATAAAGAAAAAGCATTGTGGCAAACACTGATCACTATTTTTCCTTTAGTTTCTGAACTTTTCTCCTTGACCAAGGCCCGTACATATTCAAGATGCCTTGAGGCATTGAATGATTGCTTATTCATGTATTTACCTTCTTTGATGTTTTTCTTGGGGGCTTAATTCTTTTGCTTGTGTGACTGGGATCAGCAAACTACAAGGTACCCTGTTTTCTGTGTTTGGAGTTTTGAGGACAACACCATGATCAACTAACCAATCCACCTACTGTTTCAGACCTATGGCTTGGTGGATTGGTCTGCACCATGTCTGGTTAAGTGTGTACATACCTTAGGAGAAGGAGAAGGGGAGATTTCTACCATGGTGTGTGATCTAGTGCTGATCAGGGGTAGTTAGACCATGAAAATAGGGAACCCAAGGATGGCTTTTGAGAATTAGTGAGTGGGAAAGGATTGTGAGTGTTTCTTGGGTTTGGGCAGAGATAATGTGTGGTGTTTGGACCCCTGGAAGGATTGGGGAAGGTCAGGAGTTACCCCTAAACCCTTGCTAAACCCTTGTTTTAGTGAGTGCTTGAGAGGGTTTCTTGGAATAGAGGGTTAGAATCCCTATAGATGAAAAACATCACTGTAATCTGAGATTTGAGAACATTTGTTGAGACTATCCAAGGTGATTTGGTGAGTGGCCATCATTGGAAGGGTGGTTCCTTTGGAAAATAGACCAAATGGTGAAGTCTAGAACCGGGTAAGTGTACCAAAAGTTCAGGGTGGTCCAAAACAGTAACCCTTGATTTTCATACATGTTGTGTAACCCTGAAAAGGGTATCTTATTCTCCTTTTTAATTATTGGGTGCTTTGGAAAGATTGGGTGAAACTTGGCCTATTCTGGTTTTGGGAGAGCTACAAGGGCAGGGTGATGTGTAGGTTGCTAGATGATAAACCTTGGGGAATTGGTGATTGAGATTGTGTAGGAACCCATATTTTTGGCTTAGCAAATAAGGTTGTCACTTACCTCTGCATTATAGTGGTATCAGAGCAAGGGAGTAGGTCTTTGTGAAAGATCAAGATTGAAGTTTGTGTGTAGGAAGAAGAAGATAGTTGGAGGGAACAAAATGCCTTCTAAAAACAATGTTGTTGCAAGGAAACTTGATACTCATGAGAAGGATATAGATATATTTAAAAGGGAGATGGCAGCAATGAAGGCTAAGGGCAGGACCCTTCTGGAGGAAAGTGAGTCTGAAGAGGAAGAGACCTCTGGTGAAGAAGAGGAGATGGATCCAGATGATGTTAGAACAATGAAGCTACTGAAGGCTGTGAAGAAGGATGGACATGGCAAGATGGATGTGCCTATGTATGGAGGAAAACTTGATAGTGAAGAGCTCTTGGATTGGATATGGGCTTTGGAGAACTACTTTGATAGTGAAGATGTTGATGAAGGACATAAGGTAAAGAAAGCAAAAACAAAACTGAAAGGATATGCTTTGGTGTGGTGGAATTTTGTGCAAGAAGATAGGGAGAGAAATGGAAAAAGAAAGATCATTTCTTGGGAGAAGATGAAAGAAAAGATAAAAGGTAAATTTCTTCCTTTTGATTACAATATTCAATTGCTTAAGAAATTGCAGAATCTTAGACATAAAGAGTTAAATGTGCAAGCATATACTGAAGAGTTTTATAGGTTAAGTATAAGGACTAAACATGAAGAAGATGAAGAAGAGATGACTGCTAGGTGCTTGAATGGTTTGAGGTTCAACATTCAAGATGAAATCAACATGATGGCACTAAAATCAGTAGAGCAATGCTTTCAAATGGCGATGACGGCAGAAGAAAAGCTAAAGAGGAGACAAGAGAAGGTAGCAAGAGGAAGAGGTAACACCTCTAGAGGAAGGGGATTCAATCCTAGTTCAAGGACAAACAATGAAGGCCAAGAAGATGAAAAAAAGGATCAAGAGCAATCTGATTCAAGAGGTGGATGGAGAGGTTCAAGAGGCAGATTTAGTGGAGGAAGAGGATCATATAAGTTCTCAATAAGATGCAACAATTGCAATCAGCCTGGACATCCACACTTTAAGTGCCCTGAGAAACAAGGCTCAAGCTCTCATGGTGGAGAAAGGAGGAATCAATTAGTGCATGAGGATGAAGAGAGTGTGACTACACCGGTACTAAACCTTACATCAAAAGAAGGAGAGGCACTCATGATAAGAAGAACTGTGTTACAAGCATCCAAGGAGGAAGATTCAAGCCAAAGAAGGAGCCTATTCAGAACTACATGCAAAAGCAAAGGTAAAGTGTGTCGAGTTATCATTGATTCTGGTTCTCAAGATAATCTAGTGTCTAGGGAAATGGTGGACAAGTTGGGTCTAGAAAAATTTCCTCATGAAGCACCTTATAGGGTCTCTTGGGTCAATGATAATCAGACTTTGGTAGTAAAAGAGCGGGCATACGTTGATTTCCAGATTAGAGAATACAAGGATAGGGTTCTATGTGATGTTTTACCAATGGATTGTTGTCATGTGCTCTTGGGAAGGCCCTGGCAGTTTGATAGTAGATCCATATATGATGGTTGGGAGAACACATACACCATTAGGAAGGAGGATAGAACCTTTAAGTTACTTCCCTTGAAGACAAGTGTGAGGGATAAAGGTAAGGCTAAAGTTTTGCTATTTGGCAAAAAGGAACCTTTAAAGCCTGAGGTCAGTTAGTCTGATATGGTTGCAGGTAGAGAGCAGGTTGGAGGAGTTGTGACAGTGAGGAGAACACCCACAAGTGGTGTTAAGACAGTAGAAAATGTGTTTTTGCAAGAGGCAGGGAAGACACTCATACCTAGGTCTGATTTGGTCAAGGAGAACGATAAGAAGACAATGGTTGATGGTTTCATACCTAGGTCTGATACACTCAAGGAGATGGAAGGTAGGATGATGCACAAGCATGACAAGCATGGTGGAATGTTTCCAAAGAAGGTTTAGATTACAGTGGGGACTATTGTGTGTCCTATCAGCAGGAGTAAAGGTGAAGAGTATGAGAGTTTTACAAGCTTGGGGACTGATAAGTCTGACAGGGCAGTGGTCCTTAGAAATTACAGTGACCAACGTCTGACCACACTAGATAAAGAGTTCAAGGAACAAAAGAGCAGAAGTCTGAGGGTAGTCAAAAGAGGGTAGAGTGTGCAAGAAATGTTAGGTGGGTCCACATGTGGAGATGAGACAATGAAGAAGTTGGGACAGTGTGTTGCTAACCATTGTGTGTTTTTAGGTATCAAGGCAAGGGGAATATCAACTTTTTCTCCAAGGGTGAGGAAAAGGACAGTAGCAGGTCTGGATATACAGGGAGCAGCAAGGTGGAGGAATGGAGTACACTCTTACTCTTGGGACAAGAGTTTCCCTATGGGGGGGAGTATGGTGCAAGAGCACCTAGATCCTGACCCTAACATGATAGGACAAAGGACCTTAAAGGTTGACCAAGGGATTTGAAGACAAGTTCACCAAGTATTTTAAAGGTTTTCATGTTTTATGCAACAAGGAAGTTGCAAAGTGTGTCAAATTAAGTTGCTTTGTACTCAAAAATCTTGTATGTCATGTGACAAGGGGTGGTAGATAGGTAGTAGATGGCTTTAATCTATGTCTTTTATGAAAATAAGGTCTCATTAGACCACTTTCAATAGGTTGGACGAGCATGGGGTCAAAAAGATCAAACTTACTAAGTATGTAGTGAAATTGTTTAAGAAAATTATGTAAAGTGTATAACCTTGGCCTCCAAACGGTCAGAAGTGGTTCAAATTTCTGTTGTAGGGTAGTTGGTCAGTTGTAGGAGATAGTTGGATGTTGAAATCACTATTTATTCATGTAATCTGCAAAGGAGAAGGTTGTTGTTCGGTTCTAATAAAGAAAAAGCATTGTAGCAAACACTGATCACTATTTTTCTGTTAGTTTCTGAACTTTGCTCCTTGACCAGGGCCCGTACAGATTCAAGATTCCTTGAGGCATTGAATGATTGCTTATTCATGTATTTACCTTCTTTCATGTTTGTCTTGGGGGCTTAATTCTTTTGCTTGTGTGACTGGGATCAGCAAACTGCAAGGTACCCTATTTTCTGTGTTTGGAGTTTTGAGGACAACACCATGATCAACTAACCAATCCACCTACTATTTCAGACCTATGGCTTGGTGGATTGGTCTTTACCATGTCTGGTTAAGTGTGTACATACCTTAGGAGAAGGAGAAGGGGATATTTTTTCCATGGTGTGTGATCTAGTGCTAATCAGGGGTAGTTAGACCATGAAAATAGGGAACCCAAGGATGGATTCTGAGAATTAGTGAGTGGGAAGGGATTGTGAGTGTTTCTTGGATCAGGGTAGAGATAATGTGTGGTGTTTGGACCCCTGGAAGGATTGGGGAAGGTCAGGAGTAGGGAGTTACCCCTAAACCCTTGCTAAACCCTTGTTTTGGTGAGTGCTTGAGAGGGTTTCTTGGAACAGAGGGTTAGAATCCCTATAGATGAAAAACATCACTGTAATCTGAGATTTGAGACCATTTGTTGAGACCATCCAAGGCGCTTTGGTGAGTGTCCATCGTTGGAAGGGTGGTTCCTTTGGAAAATAGACCAAATGGTGAATTCTAGAACCGGGTAAGTGTACCAAAAGTTCAGGGTGGTCCAAAAGAGTGACCCTTGATTTTCATACATGTTGTGTAACCCTGAAAAGGGTATCTTAATATCCTTTTTAATTACTGGGTGTTTTGGAAAGATTGGGTGAAACTTGGCCTGTTCTGGTTTTGGGAGAGCTACAAGGGCAGGGTGATGTGTAGGTTGCTAGATGATAAACCTTGGGGAATTGGTGATTGAGATTATGTAGGAACCCCTATTTTTGGATTAGAAAATAAGGTTGTCACTTACCTTTGGATCACCGAGGTATGTGAATGGTACCAAAGGATATGGCGTGTTGTACACAACAACAAAAGAATATGGGTTGGTTGGTTACACTGACAGTGATTGGGTAGGAAGTTTGGATGATAGGAAGAGCACTTCGGGCTATGTATTTCATTTGGGTTTGGGTGCTATCTCTTGGGGTTCCAAGAAGCAACTTTTTGTTTCCCTATCAACAACTGAAGCTGAGTATATAGCAGCAAATGCAACAGCATGTCAGACTATTTGGCTGAGAAGAATCTTGGCAGATTTGAAAGAAGAACAAGAGGATGTAACAGTGATATATTGTGACAATGTTTCATCAATAGCTTTGACAAAAAATCATGTGTTTCATGGAAGAAGCAAGCACATTGAAATCAGGTATCATTTCATTCGTGAATTGGTTGAAAATGGTGAAATTAAAATGAAGTTTTGCAGGTCTGAGCAGTAGCTAGCAGATATTTTCACCAAGCCTTTGAGCATTGACAATTTTGTGCACCTAAGGAGCAGATTGGGCATTGTTGATCTAGGTCAGATTTGATCTTGTTGTTTTGTCAGCTCAGGACAAAGGGGGAGTGTTGGAATTTAATGTTTCTTGAGCCTCTGCTCATCCGCGAGTGCCCCTGTAGCCTTCACCTACTTGTCAGGAGTAGTTTTCCAGTTTTGGGGATCCTCCTTGCAGCTCCTAACAGCTCCAAAATTGATTAAGGTAGTTGTTTTTGAATTCAGCATTTACTGAGGTAGGTGATTTTGAAATTTAGGAGGGAATGTTTGTTTTGGACAAAAAGGATTGAAGGCGGATTATTCTGTCAGTTGGAGAAAGAGTTGGAAAAAGTTGGGAAAAGTTGAGAGAAGAAGTAGCAGACTGTGAGAAGAACATTCTCTCTGAGCTCCCAATAGCTTCTGAACAACAACAACTATTTGTTATTTGTAAGAACAGTGATTGCTCCAGGTAGAGCTCTACATAGTTCTTGACAGAGAGCTGTTAATAGCTCCTAATCACTACAAGTCTGGTTGAGCAACTTCTGATTGCTCCCAGAAAGTTGTAATAGTTTCTTGTTTTAGTTTGTTTTTTGTTTTGTTTATTTCCAGTTGATTAAATGAAGAGAAGAAGTTGCATGTCTCCTATTGTTTTCTGCATTTGAGATTTGGATATTTCCAGCTTGACTGGAAAGCAGAGCAGCAGCTCTGTGTTCTATGTTTTGTTTTGTTTTTTTTTGTTTTTTCAAATCTCTACACCATTAGTTACTACAATAAGGGAGAAATGCCTACAACGAACAAAATAGTTCGTAGGTAGTTGCCAATTCACATCACCTCCATCTCAATACTTCAAAGTTCAACAGGCCTATAAGAAAATAAATGTTCTAATTTCATACTGCGATAAGTTATATAAATATATTTGATGTTTAAACTAGTGTGATCAGTTTATAGGTATATTTGATGTTGAAATGAGTGCCCTTTTCTAATTAAAAAATGTGCATGATAAATTTTGTGTTGGTGATGGAGAATTTTGATTAATGAAAAATAAGCGTAATTCCATAAGATGTTTTCTTAAAATAATTTCGTTTATTATTTAAGTTAACGTTAAGATAATTTTCATTGGTTAATAATTAATAAGATTATTATAATTCATTATAATAATTAAATATTATGTTTGTTAACATTATTTAGTTTGATATTTTAAAATTAAGTTTAATTATTAAAGAATATATATATATTAATTTTATAAATAAATTATAAATTATTATTATTTGTTTTAAATAGATGTAAATCTGAATACTTTTTTTGGATAATTTGATTTCGTTGTAATTTTTCTATGAATTTGTAAATTAGTGATTACAATGAAGTGAAACCATATGTGCATGTTAGCATATTTTAGGTCATTTTCTTAATTATTGTCTTCTATAATATTTACAAGGAAATAAAGAAAACATTATGAAATCATATGACAAGAAAAAGTCTAATATGAATAGAAAAAAGAAAACATAACATTTAAAAACTCAATTTCAAATAATTACTCCCATTATCCATGACAAATAGGACTAACTGAATATACAAAAAACTAAAGGTCCAATAAATCTTCAAGTATTTAGTCACCTCCTTTTGGTTCATTAAAATTCATCATGATGCATTTCTCATAGCACAACAATGCAACAATATTTGATGAATGGTGCAACTATTTATTTTTGTTAATGCAGCCATTCCCTTAGAATGGTGGTAATTAAACTTATTTATCTATTGTTAAATATAGAAAATATGGATGTTTAATAGTAATAAAAAATGTTGGGTTAGCTACAATCAATCATGTACTATAGACTAACACCCATCTAATTTATCAATCTACATTTATTGATAAACAAGATGAAATTATTATGGTCAAATATTTTAAAAGCGTACACATTTAATTTTTTTTTATTAAACAAGGAATTTATTATATGATTAAAAAATATGATTGAACAAAAACAATAAAAGATAAATTGTTACAACCATGTTTTTCTTTCTTCAGTAATTATTTTTGCATTCGTAAAATCAAAATTAGTAATATTTATATAAATGCATTCATTTATTATTATTAAGAGGGATAAACACTTTTGATCTGAAACTATGAACCGGTGAGGTCACAAATATGGGACCTCATCCCCAATATAAATTCTCA
Source organism: Sequoiadendron giganteum (assembly GCA_007115665.2). NCBI lineage: Eukaryota > Viridiplantae > Streptophyta > Pinopsida > Cupressales > Cupressaceae > Sequoiadendron > Sequoiadendron giganteum. The sequence continues at coordinate 830,553,371 of CM021102.1, forward strand.
ACAATTGCACCGCAATGGGGTTTGAACCTTGATGGAAAGAATAACAGCACAACTCAACCATCATATCTTGTCACTATTGACTAAATTCATTCATTTATAATTAAATTAAAATTTACAATATTTAATTTACAACCAACAAGATCTTGCTTTATTTAATATCATTCTAATACTAGCTGAGGGAGCTCATTCCTATGATAGTGGAAAATAAGTTACTAAGAGCCATTGTGGCACATTTCCATTATACAGGCTAAAAATAGTTGATGGTTATGGGAGTAAAGAGAGAGAGAATTGTGTTAAAAAAATAGCTCATCCTCCATATAGTAGGAGTGGGGGGAATGTAAGGAAATCATTGTTTTCACTTTTAAAAAATGGGGTAGATCTCTCTAGCATTAGGGAAGTGAGAAGGAAACTCTAGAAACTGAAATATCCCTTGCTACGTGTTAAAAATAAATTTTAACTTGCAACTAATATTTTTTAACAAATTTCCCATTATTTTCTCATTAGCATCATTGATAGCATGAAATAATTTATGTAGAATCTTGAGGTAAGTCACTTGTCATGGTTTCAATGATTTTTATTTTTGGGAATCCTTATGTAGTCAAATCATTTCTTTTTGGTCAAGTTCTATTCCATTATAAAATTCTATTGTTATCTATCAAATGAAGGCAATGGCTCTTTGGTTTTATCTATGACTATTTTCATATACAATATTACTTTAATTCCTTATTTTTTCTTCACAGATAGATATTTTGAAATGAAACAAATTATATATTTATTTCATGGTTTTAGGATCATTTAATTCATTTGATAGAATTATTTGAATTTTGAATCAATGTGCAAATAAATTTGATAGGTATTCCTACAACTATAATGACATTTTCAGGAGTCTAGAATCCTTTGATAAAATTTGTTAATAGTTCCAATTCATGGTAATTCTTCCACACTCTACTTACATAGCTACCAGGTCAATACTAACTACAACATTTAAAAAAATCCCTCCTTTGATTACGCTTTAATAGAAATTTATGCCCTCATCCAAGCTCCACTTTATATAGGTAGTACCTAGGATGATAACAAGGTTGAGGAGTTAGATTTTTCATAAAAAAATATTCCCATGCACATCCATCCCTTATAGTATTACTTGGAGTCTTAGTTTTTTTAATATGTATAGTATGAGGCTAGTATCCTTCAATAAACTTTGTCAGCAGTTCCAATACATGGTAATGCTTCTACACTCTATTTACATAGCTACTAGGGCAATGTGAACTAAAAATACTGAACAAAATCCTCCTTCCATTATACTTTGAAATATAATTTCATACCCTCATCTAAGCTCCACTTTGCATATAGGTAGGTATGATGCTAGAAAATGCTGAGGATTTACCTGTTTTCATTGCAATCTATTGCATTTATTTAAAAGCTTCTCTAATCTTTTCATAACAAATATTTATGCACATCCATCCCTCATAGTATTACTTGGAGTTTTAGTTTTGATAATATTTATAGATATTTATGCATAGAAAATAGTATCTAATATACTATGGAAAGGTTCAGTTAATTATAGTTTAAGGGGATTCATTATATGTTGTTTGTACATGCTAGAATGAAATTAGCATAGTTTCATTATACATGTTCTCCTACTATAAATTATGAGTGGAAAGGGATAAATGTATTTGCAAAGTAACTTGTGCATTAATGTCTATGTTCTATTGCCCCGAAAATGTTATAGATGGTATCACTGCATATGTTCTTGTTATGATGGATATCATGGAAATTATACACTTGTAAACCTTATTTGATTATGATTTTATCATGTCAATTTATAACCTCAATATTAATGACCTTTATGCCTTTCATTGTTCAACCATTCTCTTCTACCATGATGTAATGCCCCAAATCGAATTAATTTCAATTAGAGAATTTTTAATATCAAATTAGAAAATTAATTAACTCATGGTACCTAAAATAATTTTTATTCATTAGACTTGTGGCACATCTAAGTAGGAATGGATAATTAATCTAGTAATCTGGATATAATTTGTTCTTTCAGTTGTATACTATATTTATCATATCTCATGGAGCATCTTGAAATCAGGAGGAACTTATGGAGTAAATATAAGTCACTTTAGGTAAAAAATTAATAATTTAATTATCCCATAGACCCAAGCATTATTAATTCATGATATGGTTGGAGTTTGGTAATGAAACTAAAAATTATTTATGCTAAATCTACTTAGTTGTAAACATGATGTGTGATTATATTATCCTAGTTCTTGGAAATATTTACCATTGAATTCATTAATTTATAATGTGTAAGGTTTTATCAACTATAGTAGAGGATATATGTAGCTTATTTGTCTTTAACCTAGTGACAATAATTGAGGTGAAGTATACATTAAGTGTAGCTACTGATTTTTGTTGTAATGTTATATTTTATTTGATGTACAAACCTATAAGGTTTTCTCTAGGAATACCCTCGTAGTTTTAAGTTAAGCCCAAAGTGTAGGAGAGGCCATCCACTCTCATTGTTAGCCTTTATCTATCTACAATATATTGATGAACCCCCTTTTTCATTCTTGAGACATATCCTTGGCCTTGAAGATAAGACTATTCTTGGATAATCGAGGAAGGTGGTTTTGAGACCTAACAAAAATATTTCACCCAGTAGTAATAAGTATGCATCTAGAAAATTTTATACTTATTTCTATTTAGGATAGTATGATTATGAGTATTCCTTTACCTATTGGTACTAAGTTATTCTTGAGTAACTTTAGAATGTCATGTCTCTATTTCATCACATCACTTGCTCCTCGTACATTTCTATCCACTATATTGAGATCAATTAATCTTCAAGTTTAATAACCATACAAGGCCATGGGATGATCCCACAATAAGATGTTACACTTTTCGACCAAAATTGACATTGAAATCGACATTTTTCACCAGATCTTCACTTTCTTACACATATATAGTAGCTAAAACATTAATAATTTGAAGATGAATAAAACTACTGATTTGTGAGATTTTGTGTTTAGATTCTAAGTATATTTTAAAAAAGAAAAAAAATAAAAATTGTGAATTCTTTTATGTTATTTTTAATAACTTATTTTTTCCACTAAACAATATTTTGAGAAAGTGATGTTTACTTCATACCACATAACTTTTTTATAGAAAGGATATAGTTCTAATTTTTTAAATACAAATTTGTCACACCAATATAGAGTACATGGATATTTTTTCCTAATATTTTGTTGTATATTTTTTTAATTAATTTTCCAAGTCAAAGTAATTATAATTTGGATAAAGGTGTACTTCATACCACATGATTTTTTTTGTATGCATTTGAATTAACTTATTCTTTTTTTGTTGGAATAAGGACATCAATACCTATTGCATATGTATTTTTCACATTTTTTTTCTCTATTTTCCTTTTTCTTCATATATGGGAAACAAAGACCTTGATGTTTATTGAAAAGCCTACATTCATAAGTGTGTCACCAAAAAGTGTAGCCTTTGACACTTTTTGCTCATTTGGACCCTTGCTTATGGATTTTCGACCCTTTTCAACCTCTTTTAACCCCTTTCCAAGCCTTGTGTCAAAGTGTTGTAAGGTGTTTTAAGACACTTTCACACTCTCCTAGGAATTTCATCACTTAATCAACCCTTTCTCATGCTATAATGACCCCTTAATGAACATATAAGTCCTATCTTAGTGTGTTTTCATTAGACAATCCCGACAAGCAACAATTATCATATTATAATCACCGAAAACCAATGAAAATTTCCCAAGTGGACTAGGTGGCCACCTTGGGTGACCTAGTCCCATGTGGCATAAAATTTAAATTTAAATTAATATTCTTTCAAGATTTTGTCTCTAAAACCCTAAGGTCGGCCTATATGGTGTCATTTCGAGAAAATTAGGGCATAACTTGTATAAATAAGCCTAAAAACCCTAATTTATCATTATGCATGACTCAACTCACTCTCCTCCCTTCTCAAGCACTCCTATCTCCTTCTTCATAAAGTAAGTTGGGGTTTCACATTTGAGGTCAACAAGACATCTTTGCTGAAGCATCCAAGGGTTGAACCTCCATTGTTGCAACTCAAAATCAACCATCATGGCAAGGTAACTAAGTAAATTTCTTCACATCAAATTCTTTCCCATTTCATTTCATCATTTTATTTAATTATCTACAAAGGGGTTTGACCAAGGCAAACCCCCATACTCTAACAATCAATATTTCTTCTTCCTTCTTTGTGTTTGTTTGCAGATATAGGTATTTTGTAGGTTTGGAGATCATTCAAGGATGGATTGAAGACTTGTTAGGCAATATCCTTATCAAATAGTAAAAAAAATCCACAAAAAGGACACCTATAGATCAGATTCTACATTTTTGGGACCAGACACTTAGAGGAGCAGAAAAAATAGACCAAGGGCTCCAAATTCCATTTTCTAATTTACAAAAATCCAGAAGAGGACCAAGTCACCAATTTGGACAACCTAGTCTCACTGAAGTTTTTTTTCAGAGATCTTGGTAGATCTGGATACTCTTTTGGCTGAAACGGGCTCCAGAGCAGTTTCCTAGAATTTTCCTAAAAAAGGACAAGGTCGCCTAACTTGGCACAAGTGTCCCTTTCAGATTTTGCATCAAATTCAACAAAATTCCATATCCTACAAGATTCCAGGTGCATACCTCTTCAATCTTATCCATTTCTGTAATAGTTTGTTCATATTTCTTAGGTTATCTTGTACATACTTGTATATCTCAATGTATTTTCAAACATAGTTGCACTTTCCAAGTTTTACATTAGCATTTAGTTTCTTTTATTCATTTCTAGAATTTAGGGAATTCTACACACATCACCTTAAACCTCCAAACCCCCTTTGAATGAACACCAAGCATATCATTAGGTGAAAGAGAGTCATTCTTCCAAAAGTTAGCTTCTAGGTGAAAAACCTAGAATCTCATTGGGGAATCCTCTTTCCCTTCTTGTATATGTTTTTGGTGGTTCATTTTGGTGAACCCGACCTTCCTACACCTTATTTTTCTGATTTCGACCTCTTCCTCCTCCTAGGATTGGATTGCATTGCATTAGACATTGTTCAAATTGCATTCTAAGGTTTTAAAATTTGTATTACTGAAAGTGCATAATAGCTTGCATTTTTGCATCTTATCAACATTAATAATTTCTGAAATTTTACATTTTCAACTTAGGTCTACATCACCCAATACAAAAACCACCTAGATCCATCAAAATATTCTGTAAAATCTCAAAAAAATACCAGGTGGACTAGGTCACTATCCTGGGTGACCTTGTCCCTTTAGGCTTCTGAAAATGCATTTTATAGAGCTACAAACCCAATTTTTAAGCCTTTTTTTTGTGCCATTACCTACCTGTATCAATAGGTTATGTTTTTGTTACATGTATTTTATTAAATTTAGCTTACACAATAGCTCATTTCATGCATTACTTAGTTTCAATTTTGCATATACTACATTTCTTTTTTAGATTGTTGCATAGTGTAATAAAAAAATTACCTTGTTTCCCATCTGAAAATTGCATTTCAACCCTTTAGTTTAAATCATTACATTGAATTCTCTTTCCCTTCTCTTCATACCATGTTTTCCTTTAAAAGATGTGGCTTTGATTTGGTTTCAAATGGATTGCATAAATTCAATATTTCTTCTTATGAGTTCAATGTAGATTACAATAACGAATTCATTGAAGAACATGTTAATAACCAAACCATTGACCTGATTCTTAACATTGCATTACCCCTTGATGAGGATATTTGTGTTGAAAATAATGACAATCATACTTGTGCTCTTCCCTATGCCTCTCCTATTAGTGATGAAGGTATCTTGGTGTAAGAATCTACAAGAATTGAGGGTCTTGATTGGCCCTCTCCTCATCCCCCTTTGCCAAACATTAAACAACATGATGACATCACAAAAAAAAATCTTGACATTACCTTATCTAGTCTCCCTAATCATGACCATCAAAATTTTCCTTCCTCTAATATCCCTCCTCGATGCAAAGAGGATATTTTGGTGTTAGAAGATCCTTTTCCTAAGAGTCTAGAGACTCTCGACCCTCATTTTTCTAATGCTCCTAGACTTTGGGATAATCTATTTGACCATCATAGTGGATCTTCTCTTGACGCCTCCATTTTGATGAAGCATGTGATGAACCTCTTCCATGCTCTCCTACTAGGGTATATGGTATGGAACAAGAGAATGAGACCTCCGACAATCAAATAAAACCCTATCCTCCCTCTCCTCATAATCCCATCATTGATCCTTCCCCTACATGTGATGAAGTCATTTTAGCAGAACCAATCCTTGAATGTCATGAACATGAGGGTTGCAATTCTCCTAGAATCTCTCCTCCTAGGGTGGATATCATGATGCAAGCCAAGGATAACATTAACTCTCCTTACCAAGGGGATGTTAATATTATTCAACCTCAACTCATCCTTTACCCTCCTTCAACCAAACCTAAACCTTAATTCACCCTCTACCCACCTACCCATAATGTGTTGCAACAATCGATTCATAATACCATTTCTCATACACATTACACTCGCAAAAATCTATGATCCCAACCATCAATCTCCACTTCCTTTGCTTCATCCCCTCCCATATTACTTGATGCCCCTTGCCTAAATTCCCTCCTTAGGGAGTATGACCTTGTTGACCAACTAAGGAATACTCCTGCTAAAATATCTTTATGGTACCTTATCCAAGCTTACCCTCACTATCACAACATGATTCAAGAAGCCTTACAACAAATTCATGTCCCTTCTAATGCACAAACAAATGATATTGCAACTATGATTCAAGGCTTGAATGTTGACATTGTTTTCCACCAAAGTGAGCTCCCTCCTTTGGAACTGCAAAACCAAGTTGAAGCCTTCATGATCATATCTCAATACAAATGTATAGGGATCAAGCGAACCCTTGTTGATAATGGCTCCACTATTAATGTATGTAGTGTCAATCTCTTGGATCAGCTCCATATCGATAAATCAACCATTCAACCTTCCTCCTTATCTATTAGTGGATTTATCAGTGTAGGACAAAAACCGCTTGGTGTGATCACTTTGCCTCTTACAGTTGGAGTGGCCACATTAGACACATTGATCCATGTTACGCCTAATGATGTTTCATCTAACCTCATCTTAGGCAGGTCATGGATTCATGCAATGAATGGTGTGCCTTCCACACTTCATCATACTTGATGAAGTACATCTATAACAACAAAGTGTACACCCTTGACGTTGATCCTGAACCTTATAGTGTCTTACACCTTGAGAAAAAAAAAATCCAAACATGTGAAACCCGTACTATCAAAGTCCTTAGATGATGATTGGTGTTCCTTAGACTTCACACCTCCTTTACTAGGATCCTCCATGACCACAACCAAAGACTTTACAAAGGGAAATATGGTCTTGTCCATATAAGACTCAACTGATCCTTTCCAAGCATCCACCTCACCTACTTTAGATAACAAAGCCAACAATGACCCCTCTCTCGATCCAAAAGTGCTGAAAAATATATATGGAAAAGGTTATGAGCTCATGAAACAACTTGGCTATAGTGGAAAAGGTTTTTGTGCTCACGAACAAGGTATCTGTAACCCTATCAAGCCTATCATGCAAACATCCAATCATGGTCTTGAATTTTTTCCTTTCATCAAAATTATCAAACCTTCTTCCAACATCAACACTATCCCAAATCATCCTTCTCAACCAACCTTCGAAAGTGATCCTTTGAAACCAAACAAGGGCTCTTTTCTTAATGTCGATGTCATCTTGCAACCCACTCATTATTCATATTTTACACACTCCCCCAAAGGAGTATATAAAATCTCACAATCTCTAGTGCCTTGTGTAAGTATGACATCCTCTACTAAGAAGACACCTCTTTGTTACACACCAAAGGATCACCTTCTCCCCTCGATCAAGAGGGCATCTTGTTGAGCCTCCTCTAAGATCACTTGATATCCCTTCCTCCCAAAACCCAAAAGAAATGTTCAAACAAACATTCCTTTTGTGCCTACCACCGAGTTCATGGTCATTCCACTAATACATGTAAGGACTTGAGTAAAAAAAATCAACATCTTAAGGGATTTGGTGTTCTTCCATCTATGGGGACACCTGATTCCTCTAATTGATACCAATTTTCCCCCAAACTTGCATCCCCTCAATCCTTTCGACTCACTCTTGTCCTGCACTAAGTGGGGGCAAGAGGCTCGTTAGCCTTTTTCTCTCGTATGTCACTTGTCATTGTCTCTTTCGACTTATTGTTAACCTTTCATGAACATATAAGAGCAAGCTTGGGTTGTGGACGACATGTCTCAAGATTGAATCACATGTGACATACACTCATTGTCATGATGTAGCTTATTAGAAACATATGACTCGACATAGGGATTTCCAAATAAGCTCTGATGTCCTCCTCTTCTACTTTAAAGCAATTTCTCATAGTACAATGTTTCACAATTCCTTTAAAGTGGGGGCATACATCACCACTCACATTTTTATTTTGCGATTTCTTTTTTCTTACGATTTCTTCTCTTAGAAACATTACACACAATGTTCCTCGGGATGAGACATTTGCATTTTCCCTCTTTTTCATACAAGATGAGCCCTTGCCTCTCTTGGATACAAGATGAGTACATTTGCACTTTTCCTCTCTTAGCAACATTACACATAATGTTCCTTAAGATAAGACATCACATAGACAAAAGAAAAATCCCTTTGAACCAAATCATTACATTCATCACTCTTTTGTGGTTCCTTATCAAAGTTATCGCGAGGTATAACTTTGGTATGGTTTAAGTGGGAAGCCCAACAAGCGGCATGACTTTCCCCATAGACACCTTTGTGAGTTCATACCAATAGTGTGTATGTTTCTTATCATCTTTTGGGACAACTCACCCTGCAGATGACCTGATGTTTTGTGGCCCCAGAGTGAGTGCATCTTTTTCACCCTTTCTCTTCATTTCAAATCTTTTCATTGGATGATCATGCATCTTGTTTTGGTGTAATGCATTCACCCTTGAATGTGTCCTTTAGAATTGATGTCTCATTAAATTAGAATCTCGAATCCTTGGGGGCTTGACCACCTCCTTCATCTTTCTCATTCTTCTTCTTTGTCATTCTTCACCATCTCCATTGGGCTACTTTAGTGTGAGTTTGAAGCAAGTTCATACTCTCACTAAAGTGGGGGCTAAATGTGTTGCCAAAAAGTGTAGCCTTTGACGCTTTTTGCTCATTTGAACCCTTGCCTATGGATTTTGGACCTTTTTCAACCTCTTTTTACCCCTTTCCAAGCCTTGTGTGAAACTATTGTAAGGTGTTGTAAAAAAATTTCACACTCTCCTAATCATTTCATCACTTAATCAACCCTTTCTTATGCTATAATAACCCCTTAATGCACATATAAGTCCTATCTTAGTGTGTTTTCATGAGACAATCCCGACAAGCAACAATAATCATACTTTAATCACATAAAACCAATGAAAATTTCCCAGATGGAGTAGGTCACCACCTTGGGTGACCTAGTCCTATGTGGCATACAATTAAAATTTAACTTAATATTCTTTCAAGATTTTGTCTCTAAAACCCTAAGTTTGACATATATGGTGTCATTTGAAGAAAATTAGGGCATAACTTGTATAAATAAGCCTAAAAATCCTAATTTCTCATTATGCATCACTCAACTCACTCTCCCCCCCTTCTCAAGCACTCCTCCCTCCTTCTCAAAGCAAGCTAGGGTTTCAAATTTGAGGTCAACAAGACATCTTTGCTGAAGCATCCAAGGGTTGAACCTCCATTGTTTGCAACTCAAGATCAACCATCATGGCAAGGTAACTATGTACATTGCTTCACATTTCATGCATTCCCAGTTTATTTCATCATTTGATTTAATTATCTACAAAGGGGTTTAACAAAGGTAAACCCCAATACTCTAACAATCAATATTTCTTCTTCCTTCTTTGTGTGTGTTTGCAGATTTAGGTATTTTGTAGGTTTGAAGATCATTCAAGGATGGATTGAAGACTTGTTAGGGAATCTCCTTATCAACTAGGGAAAAACATCCACAAAAAGGACACCTACAAATCAGATTCTGCATTTTCGAGACCAGACACTTGGAGGAGCAGAAAATACAAACCAAGGGCTCCAGATTCCATCTTTTGATTTACAAAAATTCAAAAGAGGACTAGGTCGCCACTTTGGGAAACCTAGTCCCACTAAACTTGTTTTTCAGAGATCTTGGTAGATTTGGATACCCTTTTGGCTGAAACGGGCCCTGGAGCAGTGTCCCAAATTTTTCCCGAAAAAGGAATAGGTCACCCAACTTGGCACAAGTGTCCCTTTCAGATTCTGCATCAAATTTAACAACATTTCTAGCTCCTACAAGATTCAAAGTGCACACCTCTTTACTCTTATTCATTTTTGTAATAGTTTGTTCATATTTCTTAGGTTATCTTGTACATACTTGTATATCTCCATGTGTTTTGAAACATAGTTGCACTTTCCAGGTTTTACATTAGCATTTAGTTTCTTTTATTCATTTCTAGCATTTAGGGTTGTGTCGCCAAAAAGTGTATACCTTAGCACTTTTTCACTCATTTTGGCCTTTTCCATTGGATTTTGGCCTTGAATACCTTGATTCAACCTTGTAAACTTACAATTCAACAATAACCTAACAGTGTTTTACTAAGGTGTTGTGAAATGTTGTAACACATTTCCCCATTTTTCTAGGACCCTTTCAACGTATTTCACCTAAATAAAACCTTCTTACACCTTCCTAAGCCTTATGAAAAAGTGTTGTGATACATTTTCACACTTATCTAGGCTTATCACTCCTAAATTAACCCTTAAATTTATGTGCTAATTTTCCCCTTTAATGTATCTTTAGTCCCAACCTAAGTGTGTTTCGGGAGGCAAAGCTGATTAAATTTATTAAACAAAAATTAATTCCCGACCACCACTTAAATTTTCCCAAGTGGACTAGGTCGCCACTTTGGGCGACCTAGTCCCTTTAGGCATAAATTTCAAATTTAAAATAAAATTTAACAGGAATCTTGCATCCTAAACCCTAGGGTTGGCCTATCATGTTGCATTTCGGGAAAATTAGGGTTTCACATGTACAAATAAGGGTTTTCACCTTCATTTTTCTCTCTCCTTAGCTCATTTTTCACTCTTAGTCTCCATAAGCACTCTAGCATCCAAGTATTCCAAAGCAAGCAAACAAGCATTAGGGTTTCACAAGCAACCTCCATTGGAACTGTTCTTGCATGTTGTAGTCCATCAACAAAAAAGGTTTGGTAAGAATTTTCATTAAGTTCATCTTTCAATCTTACATTCCTTTTCTTTCATCTCATTTGAGTTTAATCACGTTCAAAGGGGTTTGACTTAGGCAAACCCCTATTTCCTAACCCTAACATTCTCTTGGTCTTTGCATGTGTTTATAGGTTTTATGCAAGTTTGGTGAAGTAAAAAATCTTGGAAGAAAGTACAAACATTCCCCTCAAGTCACATCTAAGCATCAAATCCTAGAAGGAGCAAGAAGACAAGCTATAAGTCACTTTCGAGAGTTTTAGACATGAATTGCTGCAAAAAAGGGAAACATCAATTAAGACCCACAAAATCAAGCCCTAATTCCTCAAAATTCCACAAGAGGACTAGGTTTCCCCTATTGGTGACCTTGTCCCTATGCTAGGCCCAAAAAAGGATTTCTATATTTTTGGGAACTCATTTCCCCGAAACCTGTTTTGGCAAAGTTTATTGACAAGTGGAATTGGTCACCCAAATTGGCGTAAGTGTCCTTCTGCTATTTTCAAACATTTTCCAAAAGATTCCAGGAGCATTCATCTACAACATCACTTTTCCAGGTACACATCTTTTGTCCTTTTTTATTTTCTAGAATATACACATTTAGGTCATTTTAGAGTAAATTTGCATTAGTGTAGTTTTGTTTTATTTACATTTGTGTACATTAGATTAGTATAATTTTATTTTAGTTTTAGCCACACAATACACACACACACATCACAAAATTCATCAATCATTCCTCCCCCTTTTGAATGCAACCACCAAAAACCCTTGTAGCCACCTAGAAGCAAGAGTGTCATTCTCTCACCAAGTGCTCCTAGGGTGAAAAACCCTAAGGGCCTAGTAAAGGGAAACCTTTTGCCCTAGGTCTAGAGCCACATTTTTGGTGGTTCAAGGTCATTCCACATGTACATCAACTTAAACCTCCAAGCCCCCTTTGAATTAACACCAAGCATATCATTAGGTGAAAGAGAGTCATTCTTCCAAAAGTTAGCTTCTAGGTGAAAAACCCTAGAAGTTCATTGGGGAATCCTCTTTCCCTTCTTGTATATATTTTTGGTGGTTCAATAAGAAATAAAAAATAAATTTAATAATCAAATTAAATATATTTAAAATTATACTTTTTGGGAATCTTATAATAAGGGCTACATACTTACAAAACATAAATTTTAAATGAATTCATTTGATCCTTCAAAATATAAATCAAAAGTGGTGTTTTATCAACATTTTGATAGGTGTAGAGGAGACTCCATTATAGGTACATGGTTTAAAACTAATGGTGATCTATCTAAAGGGGTTTGATCTAAGGGGTTCTGATCAAACCTTCTTTAATTAAAATCCTTTAAATGGAACCTTTAAAGTATTAAATCATTATATTTTCTAAAAATATGTGCTTTTAGACAAAAATCAGGATGTCCCAGAAAGTGTAACCCATTATTATGGAAACACCCCATGATTAATGTAATATTGATTGACATGTGGTAGGTATTGATGTAATAGTGCTCCCCAAGTATAGCCATTTGATATGAGTATTCATTACCTCTTTTAGTCTATTAAATGTGAATTTTTCATCCTTATTCTATGTGAAATCTCCCTATAGCCAATCCACATCCACATTGTTCCATCTTTCTTCTTCTCCAAAAATATAAAGGAACTTAAGATATTTAAGTTCCGTTTGATGTGAAATATTTATAGCAATTCTCTAATTCCCTTTTTGAATTCCTCTTGATGTCTCCTAGAGTGGAAATAGGGAGTAGTGATGATGAAGTTATCACCCTCCTCCAACTCAATGAGATGATTAAATCATTTGTACAACAATCTCCTTGGAGGAATTTTTTGGAATACATTATCATGCTTGTATAAGATACTTTGCACATCCAAATGATATGACTTCTCTCCATCAATAGTCTTTCTAATAGTCCTAAAAAATAATATTCCCATGCTACTTTCTCATGGGAGAAAATCCTCCCCATTCTCTTAGTTGATACAATCCTTTATGGTTTATTTCTCATTCCCCATAGTATCACTTCGTTTTCCTCCAACTAAAACTTTAGTTCCATGGTCTATATTTTCTACGTGATCTCCAATGAGTGTAGTCACTAGATATCTATGACCATATCCATGCATCATATGCTAACAACATATAGCTAATCCTTCATATAATATCCTCCTATATTAAGAATTATCTAAGAGATATTTTTGTTACATTGGATGGTGAAATTGTTAGCCATCATAATATAGAAACCTTTAAAGTCCTACATATTTAGGCCTCTCTTGGTCACCAATCCCTCATCAATGAAGTTATGAGTGAGACTAATGTCAATTAGTACCATCACCATTTGAATTCATAGAACTCCACATATTCAAAATGGGTTGTACTTTGGAGTGCTAGAGAGCATGAAAAGAGTACCTCTCACCATGGCTCCTCATTTTTTTGTTGGTTTTCTTCTTCTCCAATATCCTATTTTTTTCCTTATTCACTTTACAATTTGGGATCCTCATATCCTAATTCATCATAAAAATTACCTCAATTTAATGCACTTTTCCTTTCCTAAGACACCTATGTCTAGGCAACCATGGCTAAAACATAACTTCTACCTCAATTTATTCCTCACCTCAATGTCTATTCTTAATGGGAAACTCTTGGATTGTTAGAAATTTTTGTGAGAAGGCTTCTTTGGAATGGAGTTTTTTGTCTAGAGATATTTTTTTGGCATGGAAGTCTCTAGTGCCAAATCCCATTCAATTTCCTCTCTTAGTGTAGGTGGTTCAAAATCCTTGACCATCCCATTGAGATATTTAGTTAACTTTCTAATGAAGAGCATAGTCGATCTTCTCTCTATAATTTTTAGCACCATTATCGATAAATTTTGAAAATCTATTCCATAGTTACCTGCTGACCCACACTATTTAAGTTGACTTAAATATTTGAAATAAACATGAGAGTCCTTTGTGTTGAAAAATATTAATAATTTTTTTTTGAGTTAATCATATGAGGTGATGGATTTATGGCCTTGAGTGATAAGACTATGAAAACACCACTCATGTGTGGTACCCTCCAAATTCAAGGTAGAAAACTTGTTTGATTCATCTTCTATCATCATCCTAATGGACAAATATCTTCCTAGCCTCTACACCCATATACAAGCTAAAAATTTCTCTACATATTTCTTTGAAAAGATTATAGCTTAGGCCTAGGTCTATAACTATTCTAGGAATTTTTCATGTTCATATATTGGTGAGTTATATTTTACTTTGAATCTCCTTAGAACGAGATTTTCATTCTCCATGACAATCCCTAATATCATCAAACTATGAGTTTTAGGTTTCATGCTTTAGATCCTCTAAGTCCTTATCCAAAAAGGTAGGCTAAGTTGTCAGGTTGTAGTTGAAATAAGAAAATTCATTTATGTGCGGCTTTGAGAGGCATTTATATGATTACCCTCATAGGAAATTTCTTTATCTATCACTTATCTTGGCATATTCATATTGCCATCCATCTTTTGAAGTAACTAAACCATCATATCAATTTTTTTAGCCTAAATCTCAAGGTTGTCATGTGTGTTCATTCTCCTCTCTTTTTGCCATATTACTATTCTCTATAAAAAAATCTATAGGATATATTTTAGTCTCAAAACTCTCTCTATATAAGTTGTATTTCTTGATCTCTCTCAAGTGATATGTGGTTGCTCTATCATAGCACTGCATAAAACTAAAATATGTAAATTTGAATTCTAATAAAATATTCTTACAATTTCACCAAATATGATAAAATTATAATGTATTGAGCCCAAAAAATAATAGAAATTAAATTCTTAACCTTCAACAAACACTTATTATCTGGATAACACTATCGGGTCTTCATACTAAACTAAATTTTAGAAAAATCAAATTAAAACCATTATTTATGCATTAGTAATATCATTAAATTTTAAATATCTAAAAAGACAAGCATACATCTAAATCCTCTAAATATAATGAATACCAAATAATAGTTTAAAATTCTAATCTCTTTCTTATTACAATAATGGTTATATTATTGAACCGTCAAAAACTGTGGTGGGGGAATGCCACCTATTTCTCTACGGTCATTCAATATTGTCCTAAGAATCCTAATTAGATTGACTATCAACCTCACAAGGTGAGTCAATTCTCAATTAGAAGCACCTAGGAAGGGGGTTCTTTTGAGCTTTTAGGGGTTCACCACCAAGCAAATTCTTGGAAAAGACAAATAAGCATTCAACCTACAAAACCTAGTTATGCAAGCTAAATGAGGGATGCAAATGATGAAATTATGCAACAAAAAGATAGGATGTGTGTACCTAGGAAGTATGGATATGTGATTATGATTATGGAAATGAAAATAAGTTGTCCAATTATGGGTGCTGGCAAGAAGTTGAGTCCACTTTTTGGCCACTTAGTGGAAGTTTTTTCCCTATTTTTCAGAATTTGACACATTTGACCTTAAAATTTGAAGCACTTAGAGATGGAATCTTCAAAAAAGTCACTAATCATAAAATGTATTACTCAAAGTCTAGTTTACAAATATGTAATTTATTTCAATACCTAGATGATACAAATTGATTTTCAATAAGCGTTTCTAAAAACCACTTTTTAAAAGTCATTTTTTTTTACCATACCATCCATGTGTACGTTATCCATATTTTGACCTAAATAATCATATTTTTCTAAATCCTTTTGGGAAAATATTTTTAACTCACTGAAGCACACTTTCCATATTTTTTTGTAATTTTTTATTGAATATACTGTTTTTTGTTAAAAAAAAATTGGCCATATTTGGTGTTTTAAAAAATCGTTGTCTATATCACGCATAAGATGACCTAACTTATCATTTCTTGATTTTTTTAATTGAAAATAATTGTCTGAAGTACACTTTCATGCAATTCGTTCGTCAAAAAATTATGTTAATCAAAAGTTATTAACTTACTAAAAAACCCTGCTAATTCAAGTTTATGAACCTGTTTCATTAGAAATTAAATGAAAAATAAAAAATCTAATCCAATTGTAAAAAAATTACATATTTGGAATCTACACTGTCTCATCTATAATGGGTTTTAGTCAAAAAAATATACAAAAAATGTCTTTAGACGTATGCCCAAAATCACTATTTTCTTGTGACATTGCGAGGACCTTCAACTTGTAGGTAAAACTAGGTCCAGGGCCTAGGTTCGAATCCCCAAACCTTTTCCCGAACCAAAGAACAAAGCACAAACCTGACCAAAAATTCATATTTTAAAAAATGGGATCCTATTTTATAAAAATAATATTTTTTTATTGCTTTAACGAAATGGGATAAAATGGGATCCTGTTTTGAAAATTTCCATTTTTGGAAATTTTAAAATGGACAGCTTCCAAAACTAAATTTTTTCAAGATAGGATCCCGTTTTTTGAAAAGTGGGTTCCCATTTTTAAAAAAATGAGATCCCGTTTTAAACGAGATCTCTTTTTTAAAAAAATGGGATCCTGTTTTTTGATTTAGGTTTGGGATCCCGAACCTAAACGAGATCTTGTTTATTAAAAAATGGGATACCGTTTATTCAAAACGGGATCCCTTTTTTGCAATGTCGATTTCATTTTTTTGGTGAAGGCAAAAAATTTCACATTTCGTGGACTCAACTTCTTGCACTTACCCATATGTAGGGAGGACAAAGACACCCTTACTATTGTCTTAGTCTCACTGTTGTTTTTAAGGCAGATGCAAAATCTTCAGATCTCATAATGGAATTTCAAAGAATCTCTAAAAAATACCCTTGGGAGGACTAAGATGCCCTAGATGGTGTATTACTCATGTTTTGGATTTATGAAAACTTTTAATGTGATCTTGAGCTCCAAGGTCTACACTTTCTTCCTCTCAAATCTCAGGTTCTGAAACTTCTGGATTTGACATGTATGTGAGTTTCTATGAAGATGACAACTTTGTAATGCAACTTTTCAACTTTGCAATCTTGCACTCCAAATGATCTTCAAGTCTTCAACCTAAATCTACAATCACAAGCATGCAAGAGAGGAAAAAATTGTTGATTGTTAGTAAATGGGGGTTTGTGTTGGTCAAACCTCTTGTTGGTAATTAAACCTTGAAATGAAATGGAATAATGGAGGGAAATGATGCATGAAAAACATTCAATGTCACAACTCACCAAACCCATGTTGTAAATTTTTCAAAATTGTGTGAAGTGGCTAGCTTGAATGTAGATCTTGAATCAATGGAACACTTTGATAGATCTTGCTTGAATTTCTTGCTTGAATCAAAACCCTACATCACAAATGTTAGCACAAAAACACATATGATGCAAGAATAGCCTTTGATTTGATGCTTGAATCTTGATGATGGTTCCAAAGTGCTTGAAGAACTACTCTTGAATGCACTTGAATGAATACTTTAATTCTTGGATACTTATTACACTCTTGTATATCTTGATTATTATGAAAATGAGTGAATGAACCTTGTATTTATACTTATCTATGCTAAATATCTCAAAATTACATCACACCAAGCCAACATAGGAAAACATTAATTAAAGGAGGCTAAATCCCACCATAATTTGAAATTAAATCTCAAAAATAAGCCAAGGAGGACTAAGATGCCCTAGGTGGCATCTTAGTTTTGAGGCTCAAATCTCAAGGCATAGACTCCAAAAAGGGACATTTTCAGGTGTATTCAAAATTAGGGTCCCAAGACCTTTGGGGGACTAGGATGCCCTATGTGGCATTTTAGGCCCGACCCAAAAATTAGGGATGCACAAACAAAATCATTAAATGACCATTATCCCTTTGATGATTGTCGAGATTAGGCAAAAAAATATGTAGTTTATTAGGCTTATGGATGCAAAATAGGACCAATTAAGACATAAATAAGGATAAATAAAGCAAGATGCGCCGAAAAAATTGTGAAAATGCAAGGGTATTCATTTTCCTAAACTACATTTAGCCCCCACTTTAGTGAGAGGATGAAATTGCTTTAAACTCACACTAAAGTATCCAACCACATAATCAAGAGGGGTTCAAATGTACGAATGCTAGTAAGATAGAATAACAATAATCAAGAGGACCTGGCCAAGCCCCTATGATCAAGATCTTATGATAGACCAACATAGGCACAAAGGAACACACATGCAAATGATATATGAAGCCATAATTAGATCGCAATCATACACCATCAAAGATAAGAAAAAGAAAAAGGAATAATGCAATGGATCAAGCTTCGACTGGTCAGCCAACACGGTGGAATAGGTTGAGGATGAAGGTTTACAAGTGGAACACGTTGTCCACTATGCAAACAAAATGCATGCTCACAAGGGCTAGTGAAGCTAGTTGTTCACTAGGTGAGCCCCAGGAAGTCCATATCAATGTCATACCCCCATGACTATGATAAGGACAAAAATAGAATGCATGCTCACAAGGGCTAGTGAAGCTATTTTTTCACTAGGTGAGCCCAAAGGGGACATATCAAAGCCATACCTCCATGAATTTAATAAGGTACAAAAAGAAAATGCATGCTCATAAGGTCTAGTGAAGCTAGTTGTTAACTAGGTGAGCCCCAAGGGGGCATATCAAAGCCATACCTCCATGAATTTAATAAGGCACAAGACACAACATAAAAAAGAGGGATGTTCAAAGGGATTTGGCTTATTTCATGCGAGGTCTTAATCTTAGGGGACATTGTTCCTAATGTCTCTAAAAGAGGACCAATCAAATGATAAAAGAGTCACAACTTAGGGAATGTAGTGTGTTGCATCAACACTAAGAGGAATGTAATATGTGAAGATAGATCACATTCTTGGACATTACTCCCAATGTCACCACAAAGAGGAAAAACACATCGCATGGAGTAAGCGAATCACATCAAGGAACATGAAAAACATATGCAAATGAAATCATGCCAAAATAATGCCAATGTATTCCCCCACTTTAAAGAAATTGCTAACATCATCTTGTGAGAAATTACTTTAAAGTAGAAAAACATGAAAAGGAGAAATTAAAAAGAGGGTTGCTCCCCCCATAAACACATAAAAGATCTATGCATTTGAGGTCACTATCTATCTTTTTTGCAATGATATTAGATAGATTGGAACTATCATCATTCCAAAAATACACATAGAACTGGAAGAATGACACAAAGAGAGAAAAAACAAATGAAAACATTTTGGGTCTACATGGAAGAGACATAGGGTGTCTCAACGCCTTGTGTCATCCCCAAAAGGAAAAAACAAGAAAAAAATGCAAATGAAAGGGGAGATAAATGAAAAGGTGAAGAGCTTATGACATATAGAATAATGAAGGTAAAAATAGAGGAATGCACAAAGAGAGAGGGAAAATCAAATAAAACATCACGGGGGATCACAATATGCACATGCAATCAGACAAAAGAAAGCAAAAAGGCTAGTAAGGCATAAGTGAGTCAACCTAAAGCAAGTCATCTTCCTCCTAAAATCAGTTTGTATAAGCATAAGGTAGGTAACAAACCTAAGGGACAAAAAACAATTCCTTACTAGGGAAAGGCCATCTACTTCTTTCCCCCACTAGGTGCAAGGAAATAATGAGTCAAGGTAGGTGATGAATAGGATCATGTAATAGTGATAATGTCAAGATTCTACAACTATTACATGATAAGAGATGGAATGCTATGCAATCACTTGATGAAAATCATTTCCATCAAAGTGAAAGTTTTGCAATACTAACTTTAATGCATGACACTCATCAGTACTATGTTTCAGAGTTCGATGGTATGCACAATGTGGGATTTTTGCATCTTTAGGGTAGAGAAAGTTAATCTATTCATGGGTGGTAATGAACTAATAGTTCTTTGTTTAGAAGCAATTGTAGTTTTCATTCAATTTCAGGTGGTGGATGAGGAGGTTGTAAATTTTGTAAGTTGTAAGGTCTTTTGTGTTCACTATATTCACCAACTTCTCTAGTTGAAGGTTGATGAGGAGGACCTAAGGTGATCCTGTCATCCTTGTCATTATTGTGAGTCATTGGTTGTTCTTTAGGGAGAAGGATATTGATATCAGGGAAGAATCAAATATCACCCTACCTTCACTACGAAGTTTTAGGTATTCTTGAGGAGGTTGTATATTACAAGGGGGATTTTGATATCCTTACCCTATTGTATTTTCATTGGTTGATAGGTGTTCTAGGTGTTGGTGAATTTTATGTTCACTTTTTGTATCGCATCCTTATTTACTCAATATTATGAATCCTTTTCCAAATGTTTCTTCTAGATTGATTTTAGTGTTTGTTGCTTTTTTATCATAGGATGGTTGAGTATTTGTTTGTTTAGAGGAACTAGGTTAACCTATTATAGGGAACTTAGGTTCAACTTTTGTTTTAGTTTCAAGATGTAAGTAACCAAACATCTCAAGAGGAGGTATTGTAGGGGGATTTGGTTGTTTCATAGATGGATAAAAGGATGCATTATCTTCAAGGTTGTTACGGAAATCATCGAGGAACATATTCATGCTATCGTTATCCTGTCCAATGATGTCAACATCACGAGGACATGCATTAGGAGTTGATTGAGCATGAGTGTGTTCAATATCATTAGGATCATTACCAAATGTATAAATTGACACATCTCCCAAAGATTTCAAGGACATCCAAAAATTTATAAAGCACATATCCATTATGCAAGATTGAGAAAATGCACTTGAAAATGAAAGAAACTGAGATAACAATAGTTCTATAAACTGTAACATAAAACTGGAAGCAACCAACAAAAGCAAAAAAAAAAATTGAAACCCTGAAATATGGAAAGTGAAAGTCAGTAGGGACTAAGATACTAGGAAGGGTGTCTTGGCCTTCTTGATGAGATTTTGAAGTTCTAGGGATTGAAATAGACAAGAAATAGCAAACAAAGGGGTCTGAGCAAAAAACCCTGAGAGGGACTAAGATGCCAGGAAGGGTTTTTTAGTTCTAGTAGAGGTTTTGTTCACAAAAACAACATATTTTGAGTTGTCTACAATGTTCCCAAGTTGCCTACTTAGGGACTTGATGATTGAAACAAAAAATTGTGTAAATGAATGCAAGAAAAAGTAACTAGAGACAAACAATTGGATGCAAAAGTGAATGCAATTTTTTTAATTTTCAATGTAATAATAATATTCCTAAATGCAATTAAGATGATGAACAATGCACTTTTTCAGTTTTTGAATGAAATAAATGATGCAAAAAATAAAAAATCCAACCCATATGCACTTTCACTAATGCAAATATGAGAAACCCTAAATGCACTTTCACTAAATATGAGAAACCCTAGATGCAATTTCACTAATGCAAGAATGAATGCAACCTAGATATAGGAATTTAATGAGCTCCAAATCAAAAAATGAATGTTCAAAACGTTTGGGTTCACCAAAATGAACCGAAGAAAATGAGCTGATGAGTGTTCACCTATTTCTCTACAGTCATTTGATATTTTCCTAAGAACCCTAATTAGATTGAATATCAACCTCACAAGGTGAGAAAATTATCAATTAGGAGGACCTAGGAAGGAGGTAATTTCATATTTTAGAGGTTCACCACCAAGAAAATTCTTGGAAAAGACATTTATAGGTATTCAACCTATAAAACCTAGTTATGCAAGCTAAATGAGGGATGAAAATGATGAAATTATGCAACAACAAGATAGGATGTGTGTACCTAGAAAGTCTAGAAATGTGATGAGGATTCTAGAAATGCAAAGAAGTTGTCCAAATATGCTAGGGAGGGAAAAAAATCCCTTACTGTTGTCTTAGTCCTACTACTATTTTTTGGGGAAGATGCAAAATATTTGGATCTCAAAGAATCTATGAAAAATACCCTTGGGAGGACTAAGATGTCCCTAGGTGGTGTATTAGTCTCATTCTAGATTTATGAAAAAAAATGAATGTGATTCTGAGCTCCAATGTCTACACTTGCTTCCTCTCAGATCTTAGTTTTTGAAACTTACATATCTAACCTATAGGTGAGTTTACATGAATATGAAAACTTTTTAATGCAACTTTGAAACTTTTTAATCTTTCACTTCAAATGATCTTCAAGTCTTCAACCTAAATCTGCAACCACAAGCATAAAAGAGAGGAAAAACTTGTTGATTGTTAGTAAATGGGGGTTCTCCTTGTTCAAACCCCTTGTTGGTAATTAAACCTTGAAATGAAATGGAATAATGGAGGTAAATGATGAATGAACAACATGCAATTTCACAACTCACAAAAAACCCTTATTGTAAAGTCTGCAAACTTGTGTGAAGTGGCTAGCTTGAATGTAGATCTTGAATCAATGGAATTCTTTGATAGATCTTGCTTGAATCAAAACCCTACATAAAAAATGTTAGCACAAAAGAAACACATGATGCCAGAATAGCCTTTGGTATGATGCTTGAATCTTGATGATGGCTCCAAAGTGCTTGAAGAACTTCTCTTGAATGCACTTAAATGAATACTTGAATGTTTGGATGATTATTATGAAAATGAGTGGATGAACCTTGTATTTACACTTACATATGCTTAATATCCTGAAATTACATCACACCAAGCCAACATAGGAAAATATTAATGAAAGGAGGCCAAATCTTGCCATAATTTGAAATTAAATCTCGAAAATAAGCCAAGGAGTACTAAGACGGCCTAGGTGGCATCTTAGTCTCAAATTCCCTAGGTGGAATCGTAGTCCCAAGGCTCAAATTCAAGGCATGGACTCCAAAAAGGGACCTTTTGAGGTGTATTCAAAATCAACGTCCCAAGACCTTTGGGGGACTAAGACGCCCTAGGTGGAATTTTAGTCCTGGCCCAAAAATTAGGGACACATAGACATAATCATTAAATGATAATTTTCCCTTTGATGATTGTTGGGATTAGCCAGAAATAGATGTAGTTTATTAGGCTTGTGGATCCAAAATAGGACCAATTAAGACATAAAGAAGGATCAATAAAGCAAGGCAGGCCCAAACAAGTGTGAAAATGAAAGGGTATGCATTTTCCTACACTACAATTACATTCAAATGGTTTTCCAATATCAGTAACAATCATAAAAATATCTACTAATAAAAAAATCAATATTATGCTATTTGATTCTATGCCTAATATGAAACTTAAATACAAACTTCATATGAAATATTTCTCCAAAATCACTAGGGTTTTCATCCTAGGATTCCCATGCTTTCAAACATAAGTGCTCAAAATCGATTTGAAAGGAATTTGTTTAATTTTAGATGATGATCATAAAATAAAATAATCACTCTTTTATATCCTCCACAAAAAATTGATAGATGACCAAGAACACTTACAAATTCAAATTCGAACAATGATCATGGATGGGAAATATTCCACTTAAAAGTTATGGTGCCAAAAAAAAACTATTGGAAATAATATGACATGTGTTGGGAAGTTAGGAGTGGAAGGAAAATGTAAGAAGATATATCAGGGATAAGGGGTCAACCATACTACTAGACACATACTATAGGTTGGGGTGATGGTGTTCTAAAAATGACCATGATGACAAGGACAAATTTTAAAGTCTAATAAATATAATGGTGGGGTGGGGGGAAAATGGAAGGAATGATAGTATTGATAAGTCCAGATTATAATAGGAAGAATGAAAGAGTAGAGTTTTAAAAAAAGGTATACTTAGGAAGGTAAAACAGATAATAGATGGAAACAAGGAATGTATAGGCTTGGATTGACTAGAAATAGGAAATGACATGACATAGACAATATCAAGTAACTGGTAGATTAAAATAAGTTACACAAGGTGATAAAAGAATATTAGGCATATACATAGGGTTTTCATGACTGTTAAATTTGAAATTTAAAAGAAAGCATAAGGCTATAACACTTATAGTGCTAAGGATGCTCGTACAAGGGAACACAAAATATATAGGGGAACACAATTAAAATAATTGTAGAATAATTTAATGGGTCCCATTGAATTAATGTGGATTGATCAAAGGAAAAAAATAACACAAAATTTAGTATTTTGTAACAAATTTATAGGGTAGGGCCAACATAATTAATGGTGTCTTTGAAAGTAAATTTTAATGGATTAGATAAAAATCACTTTGCATACGACCTAAAATCCTATGTTGGAGTATAAATATTTTGAGGTTGAATCCATGGCTTTAGGTCTCTTTTGTAGGTGTGGATCTATCCTATAGTCCACAAATTTAATTTGAATCTTGTACTTCTCTTCTTCAATTAAATCTATTATCTAATCCTTGCTAATCATTATGGGCTTGTGATATTTAGGAATACCTAAGGGTGGTTGTCAAATCATTATGACTAGGTTCTTCTAGATCAATCCACTAGAATGGTTGGGTTTACAACCTTGGCACATGTTGGAAAATAAAAGGTAAGTGTGAAAATCCTAAGATGTCAATTCTAATATAGATATATTCATTTTAGTTTTCAACTAGGGTTTTACCATGACAAATGATTTTTGTATGCTCTAGGAATTTAAACAATTATTAGGTGATGTTAGGATGATAAATGAACTCTTATCAAATGTCTTTATATACCACTACATATTAAAACATGAATCAAATTGGATCATGATGAGAATGAAACATTAATGTGAATGCAATAAATTAATGTCTAGACATTAAAGATAATATTAAATATAATAAATAAGTAAAATATAAAAATTTATGTAAAATAGAGTAAGATAAAATCAAATTTTATATATAAAAATAGATAAAAATAACATAAAAATAAATAAATCTAATATCACACAAAATTATATTGCTTTATCATTATATAATTATATAAAATCATTGAATTTAAAACATTATAAAAATTGACATAGATTTAATGACTTCATCCTTATATTCATGCACATTAATTTAAAATCCTTTACTTGACTACGAATATAAATCTCTATTTATGTGATTACCAAGATCAAATGATAATACCATATACATATCTATGAGATTAAAGAAAAATCGGAGCATTAAAAGTCTTTAAAATATTTTTTTTTTAAATAATTGTAAAAATAGGAGAACCATAGCAAACAAAATTATCACCTTGTAACAAAATCCCTATACTCCTAAAAGGATCCATTTTCAATGCGTGAAAGTATTTCTAACTTTTGAGTTATAGTTATTTATAATTTGTAATAAATATGTTATTATAATTTAATTTTTTTCTTCTAAATTTATATATTTTTTCATTTAAATTTATATTTTTGGATTTAAGTCAATAAGGTTATTTTTAATGTAATTTCAATTTTATAAACACAATATAATATCTATTTAAGTGATTTTATTTGCATTCATTCTTAAAATTAGTTTTGAATTTTTGATAATCAATTTCTTACATAAGTTAAAGAATGTGATTGTAGAACTTTGTTAGGTTAGTTGTACAATTTATATAAATGAAATTAGAAGTTTTATGGCTTGAAGCATAAAATATCTTGCATTTTTGACATTGTATGTAAAGACATACTCTAATTCATTTCGACATCTATTGACAAATAATGTAAAACACACAAAATGAACACATCTTCAATACATCAAGAAGAATCAAAATATTATAATTTGACATCAACACTACATCAACATTTTAAGATATATTATTAAATTAGTATTTTAAAAATTGAAAAAAAAAAAAAAATTCGACAAACTTATTTATCCACATCACCATTTTAATATAAATTACATAAATTAAGATGACCAATAATAATAAAATTTATTATTATTTGTTGTTTAGATGATTAAAAAGTTAGTTTGCATATGCCTTATATTTTTGTAAAGGTCATAATTGAAATTGATAATTGCATTTATCAACTTTTATGATAACTAATAAATAATTACAAATTATCAATTTTAATAATTAAAAACAAAACAAAATTGAAATGTTTTCTCAACAAACATTAAAAAAGTTTACAATCTTAAAATGTGTTCAAAGACTTTGAACATCTTTTAAATATATTTTGTATATATCTTGCAATAATTGCATTCCCTGAGATGACATCTTTTTCAAGCATTATGTCAAACGGTTCAGTGACTTGGCCTATGCATTGCTAGGTTAGGAGAGCATTAGTGATATCGAGTTTCCACAATACATATAGCTAATTCAAATTATCGTTTCTGGATTTGATTGTGTATGATATTTTTACATCAACGTTTCGGATCACATTCTGTGATCCATCATCATGATAAAAGAGAGTTAGAGGAGAAGAATGATGGACCACAGGGTATGATCTGAAACGTTGATGCAAAAATCTCATACACAATCAAATCCAAAAACGATAATTTGAATTAAGAGAGCATTTCGAGAGAGGCTGTTGAAGTAGTTGGTGAAGGTTCGCTAGAGGAAGGGGTTGGCCAAAATAATGAAGACTCTCATTTCATTGATGCGAGTTGATAATTTGTTGTGTTCAGGGGATTCACCTGAGCCACGCCCCACTATGAGAGATGTGTGCAATCCATTGAAAGACGTTCAACAGGATTTGAGCACGGACACAACTACTCTAACCAAATTAGCACCGACAATATCAAATTTAGCTTGTGAGGGCGCATTAGATACCGAAAGTTTTACTTTTTAGTGTGCTTGTGACTCAGTCACGGGTTGACAGGTTGAAACATGGAAGAACATCATATTTTATTAACGTATCTTTACTATACTATTCATTTTGGATCTTCATTTATGCTATGCTCTCTATTTATCATTATTAAATTTGGGTTCCTTCATCAGTGTCTAAGACTTTATATGTTAAACTTATAATAACATACGGAATTTTTCCTCGATTTCCAAGCGAAAAAATTCTCATTCATATATTGTTTAAAGAGAGTCGTTTGAAACGTTGGTTGTGAGAGTTTTTGTTTGAACTGGTTGAGGGCACTTCTTTTGTGAGGAGGACATCTCTATTATGGTCGTCTAATACTACAATCTAAATCCTTTTCAATACGGATTTTTTTTATATACTGTAGGATATGTGATCGGGGATGCTGACGCGACATATCTTCTTGCACCACGGGAGCGGTGGGGAGACTAGATCTTGTGACCTCTTGCCTACAACATGATGCTTTAGCCAATCGAACTAGGCCCACTGCCCCTCAATACAAAAAATATTAATACTAATCGAATTGATGAGCTTTTCTAACACCCATAAATTCTATGAGCTACATTCCTGAAATTTTTAGCTGCAATCA
The DNA here is from genome assembly GCA_007115665.2 of Sequoiadendron giganteum. Classification (NCBI taxonomy): domain Eukaryota; kingdom Viridiplantae; phylum Streptophyta; class Pinopsida; order Cupressales; family Cupressaceae; genus Sequoiadendron; species Sequoiadendron giganteum. The sequence continues at coordinate 830,580,862 of CM021102.1, forward strand.
AAGTCCCTCTAGAAAATATAAAGAATCTCTTTAAAGATTATATTTTCAAATTCTTTATCAATGTGTGGAAAATATGGAAAAGTTGAGTGATAATGTTGAGAGTCTATTGAAGTGTGAAAATTTTGTAGAAGTAATTGAATGATAAAGATGTTTTATATGTAATTGTATTAATCAATTTAAATTGAATTAATGTCTTTCCCACGGATTATCATATAAGATTTTTTATTTTTCTAGAAAGAAATTAATGATAGAAAATATTAATGATATTGATTGAAATTTTAAATATTTTGAAACTTTCACACAATAATTGTTTTTTTTTTGATAAATTAAATCATTTATGTTGGTTATATTATAAGAAATGACTTTGACACAAAGTATAAATAAATATATAAAATGCTAGAATATTTATAGTCATTATTTGAGATTTATATATAGTTTTTTCAAGATAAAATATTAAATATATAGAAGAATTTTTTTTATTTGTTTAAATTTTGAAGCAATATAAAATGATCAATCACATTTTTTGGAAATATCATTTGTTTAATGTTTGAAATATGTAGATGCATCAATTTTTAAATGGCTATTTGAACACTAAAGATTTATTGTCAATAAAATTTAAAATTTGGAAAAAAAAATTTAAGTGTTTGTTTTATTTTATCTTGTTTAATTAGTTTTTGATAGAGGGAAAAACGGGTTTTACAGTGACCCGAAACCACAGAGTTTACAAGAAAAATAATAATAAACCGTCAGAGCACCTAAAAAAAGGAAGGCTACGAAACAAAAAAAAGCATAAAGGACAGCAGGCACTAGCCAAGAGCCAGCAAAAAGCCAGCAAGAAGCCAGCAATAGGCACAACCAAAGCTAACCAAGAGACTTTAAAGTGTCAACAACCTCAACTTCAAGGTTGCACATTTCCTAGGTCACCTTCATCAAGTCCTGAATCTCTAGAGGCGAAGAATCTATTTTTCTCTTCAGGTTGGCTCTTGTCCTCTTCGAGGGGCCAGAATCCTCTTGCTTACTTTTATTCTTGTCAACTTCCAGATCCACAATCAGTGACCCCTGTTGGGTATTTTCTATTTTCTCCACCATAGCACTCATGATTGTAGCGTTATGTTTCACAACTCTATGGTTATGCTTTGTGATGGTTTTCATAGTATCCCTGATCTTGCCAATTTCCTTTTCTAGGTGCTTAACCTTGTTCTCATTGTCCTTCTTCATATTGTCCATGAGTTCAACCGTCCTTTGAAAGCATTCAGCCATTGCCATCTTCTCTTCCACAGTTCATAAGACCTCAACAGAATTCTGGGAAGCCACTTTAGCTTCCATCACCTCCAGCTTGCTAGTGACCGCCCTATTTTTTAGATTAATGTCTTTTATCTCATGAAAAACCCATTTCATGATTCTGAAATAGTTAAAAACACCATTTCTGGCAATAGCCAAAATATCATCAAGAAATTCCCGGTCCGACTTGAAGTAGTGGTCATCAGGGTTGAGGTCACAAGGAAATTTGGGTCTGTTCTCTCTGTAAGTGGCAGGATAAGAGGTAAAAGATTCCTCAATGGATTGGGAAGTAGCAGAGTTCTCATCCGAAGAATCCCCAGAATAAGAAACCAACTTATTAATAGGGGCTCCTTCGTCTTGACATTCTTCACCTGAGAAGTACCAATGGGGGTATTCATAGGGTAGTCTTTTTTGTTCAAGGGTTTACCCTGAAGGGTTTTCTTCTTTTTCTTACTGGGGAGGAGTGCCTTCCTCAACCCACTCAGTGTTTGAGTCATCTTTTCCCTCAGACGTGCTAGACTCAAATGTGCTAGACTCTTGTTTAATTAGTTACTAATAAGTTGGTTTTGAACCAATCTATTAAATAATTATCACATTGTTTGGTTAATGCGATGGGTATATACAATTATCTTCATAAATATTTCATTCAAAATCGTTTACTTCTCTTATTTGAATAAATTCCCTACTATAGATCAATAAAAAAATACTCTCGATCCTTCTTATTTTCATAACAACTGGTATAAAAGCCTTCTCTCAATCGTTGTGGTTATGCTTTGGTTTGATGTGATGAAAATAAGTTGGTGTGTAGTTGTTTGTTATGCCTAGCCTAAATATCAATGGAGCCTTTCTTGTGCCTATGTGTTGCCTGTGAATCTTGAAGCAGTTTTAGGAGGTCAGTAGATTTGCGTTGAAATCTTCTATGAGAGGTGTACATGCAAGGGGAGATCAAGGTGGAGGTCAACGGATTGGATTCTTCCAAACTAGTTTTTTGTGTTTGCAATTTAATGTTCTGAAGCATAATCAGGGATTTAATGTTGTTGGCACATTTTGTTCTGTTTTGAAGGATCTATAGTGTAGAAGATCAAGGAATTCAAGTATAGGAGAAAATATAAATGAATTTGCAACGAAGTGAAGAAATGTGGAGATGGGGTTTCATTGAATTAGAGGGGATGTTCTTCCATGGTATGCCCATTTTATTTTACTAATCCTATAATCTGTGCTAGTCTGGTCCTAGACCTTTCATATATTGCTACTCATTGCCATAGAGATCACTGTTGCTCACTTCAAAATTGTTTTTGAATTTGGAACATCTAGTTGATAAAGGGGGGATTAATTTAAAGAATATATTGCTATGGAGGTTGTAGTAGATAAATCAAATAAGTATTCTAATTTCATTTTTCATACTTGGAAAATCAAAATTCAAATGCAATCAATGAATAAGGATTTACGAGGAATAGTGAGTGGAAAAGAAACAACACCTATGGAGGTAACTAAGTTATTAGAATGGAACAATAGAGATGATAAAGCCAAGGCTATTATTATTCTTGCTCTTTCTAATTCACAATTACATCATATCGATATGGATAAATCATTAGTAGAAATTTGGGATAATCTCAATAAATTGTTTGGAGCAAAGGCATTAAATGAATTTTTTTCTCTAAAACTTCAATTGTTTAGGTTCAGAATGGAAAATGGAATCACAAGGTCCAGTCATATAAGTAGTTTGAGGTCTCTCATCAGATAATTATCACAAGTTGAGACTCCAGTAGATGATGAAGATGCTAAAGCTATTTTGTTAAACAACTTGCCTACAAAATACAATAATGTTTTTTTTACTCTTAGCCAAATAACCTTTCAAAATTTAGAAGATATGATTTCACCTCTTTTAGCAAAAGAAAAGAGAACAAATGCAAAAGATTCAGAAGATGTTTCTCAACTGGAGAATGTATTATATGTTCAAAACCATAATAAAAGATCAAGTACAAGCAATGATGAAATTAAATTTTATTATTGGAAGAAAAAAGGTTGAACATAGGTTGGTCTTGTAAAACTTGAGCTAGAGATGTTCTTAAAGGAAAACTCAAAGATACAAACAATGAAGGTAACATTGCTTGCATTGAGAATGAGGATTCATCAAATGATGAAGCTACAATTTATGACTCTCTTAGTGATCTTGAAGAAGTACTATAATCCTTCACTTTAGTAGAGGCTGGTGGAACCAGAGGATGGAGGAATTTCCATCATCTCAAGTTAGCTTCTCGCTTTGAGATGATGCTTTGCATTAGAAGTGTTTTTGGTTTTAGTTTCTTGTTTTTCCTTATTGTTGTTGATAGATTTGAAGATACATGTATTGTGAAGTTTGTTTTTGGAGACAAATAAAGGTGTTTGGTGTAGAGGTCAATATGGATGGTTGTCCAACAAGCACTCGAGGTTCTAATTTGGGAGTTCATGGTAGGAAGAACTCGGGAATTCAGCTAGGGGCTACACCATTTCAAGAGTCACGAGACAACTTGATGGAGTTCCACCTAATCCCGAATTTTTTCTTCAAGGAAGATCTTTACAAGGATGTATAAACATTTTGTAATCAACAAATTTTGTTATGTAAGGCTTAAGGGGGGGTCCCTCGGCAAAGTGAATAAGAGCTTTGTGGGAATACAGTTGTAGGAACAATGTAATAAGGGGGGGAATGTTAGATAATTATTACATTGTTTGGTTAATGCGGCGGGTATATACAATTATCTTTGTAACTATTTCATTCGAAACTGTTTACTTCTCTTATTTGTATAAATTCCCTACTATGCATCAATAAAAAATACTCTCGATCCTTCTTACTTTCATAACAAAATCAAAAACAAGAAAAATAATCCTCTTTAAATAAAATCCAATCTTCCTAAAATGAACATGTAAAATATTTAACTTTATAAATTTTTAAAATTATTTATTTTGATCAAGATTGACCAAAATGTTTTGTGTGTTATGAACGGATTGACTTAAGAAATATTGCAGAATTGTTCATTGTCTTTGATTTTTACATAAACTAATTAAATTAATATTCTAAAAATTTGAAGAAAAAAAAAAGATTTATGTTTGACAAACTTACTTATTTATTGACATCAATATTTTTATATAAATTACATAAATTAAATAGATCAATAATAATTAAAATTATTATTTGTTGTTTAGATTAAAAAGTTGTTTGGATATGTCTTCTTCAACAGGAGAGTGATGTATGCCTACGTTACTGAGTCAAGATGATCTGTGCAACTCACTCGTGCGACATTTTGAAAAACTGTTCTAAAAGCAATAATAGTTTTCTGAAAATGAGGAGCTCATCCTCCTAACTGTCAACTATAAAGCTCCGTGAACGTTACGCAAAAACGTCTCTCACCGTACACGTAAGTAGACAACACCCATTATAAATAGGGGTAGCAAATGGAGGAGAATAAACACACAATTCAAATCATGGTTATACAAAATAGTAAGAGCAAGACCTTATGGTTCTCTTCAGCATGTGTACTGCTTATTTTATTAGCGCTGGTGGACGCGGGTGTCTGTCAAACTGGCGGAGGAGTGGGTTCTATAGTTTCTTCTGATGTTTTTAGCTCTATAGTTGGAGGAGCTGCGAGTGAGTGTGCAGGAAATGGGTTTTATAATTATGATTCCTTTATTAATGCTGCTAATGCTTTCAATGGCTTTGGAGCATCCGGGTCTTCTGATGTTAATAAGAGAGAAGTTGCTGCCTTTTTTGCTAATGCTGCTCATGAAACCGGAGGTAATGGCATCAGAAAAATTCACCGTCAGCAATTTATCATTCAAAATTTATCATTCAAAAATAATTCACTGCAGAAAAATTCACTGTCATGACAAATTCACTTCAAAGAAAGTTCGCCACCAACAATTCACCGTCATGGAAAATTAATCACAAAATTTTAATGCGATGAATTTTTCCGAGTGAATTGCTGGTGAGTTTTTCTTGAAGTGAATTTGTCATGACGATGAATTTTCCTACAGTAAATTGTTAATGGTGAATTTTGCTATAACCGAAAATAATGCATGCATTACAAGTTCTGATTTACAGTTATGTTTTTATCTATATATTTTTATGTTCTTTACTAGCAGTACTAAAAGGTGATGTATAACAGGGTTTTGCTTCATCGAAGAGCAGAATACAGACAACAAATACTGCGATACCAACAACGCTCAGTATCCCTGCAACCCCGACAAGAATTATCATGGCAGAGGCCCTCTGCAGCTCTCATGATCAGTAACCATTTTCAATTCCTACATAATTAGTTCTCAAATTTTAATCAATCAAATATTATAGCATTGCTCTTTTATAGCTAAGCTACGCTAATGTAAGGTGATGATAGGAACTATAACTACGGAGCAGCAGGAAACAACCTTCAGTTTGATGGGTTGAACAATCCAGAGGTGGTGGGCATTGATTCGAGCATCTCATTTAAGACAGCGGTGTGGTTTTGGATGGCGAATAGTAAATGTCATACAGCAATCACGTCAGACCAAGGATTCGGAGGCACTATCAGAGCTATCAACAGCATGGAATGCGACGGTGGAAACGATGCAACTGTTACCAGCAGAGTCAATTACTTCCAGAGGTTTTGCCAGCAACTCAACGTCGACACAGGATCGAATCTTCGATGTTAAGTTACCTTTTTTTGCTCAGTATCACTAGTTCCTAGAATAAGACAGCAATGCCTACAATGACAATAGCGTCCTTAGGTAGTTGCCAATTCACATCACCTCCATCTCAATACTTCAAAGTTTACTCTACTTATAATACAATAGATCTTCTAATTTCATACTGAGGTCAGTTATATACATATATTTGATGTTTAAACAAAACAAGCGCTCTTGCATGATAAATTCTGTGTTGAAAAGATAAAGTTCGTCTTAATTTATCTTTCTTAACTGATTTCTGGATTAGATTGTGTGATAGATTTTTGCGTCAATGTTTCAGATCACATTCCGTGATCCATCATTAGGATAATAGAGAGATGGATCATGGAATGTGATCCGAAACATTGATGCAAAAATCTATCACACAATCTAATCCAGAAATCACTTAAGTATTTATCAACATGGATTGTGGAAACCTATTATCATTGATTAACTTATCTTATCTTTTCTTAAAGTAATCTTTTATTAGTTTCATGAAGGAGTATTTTGCTTAATGAAAATTATGTGTAATTTTGTGAGACGTTTTTGTAAAGTATTTTTATTTATTATTTAAATTAAAGTCAAAATATTTTTTATGGAATAAATATTTATAAAATTATTATTATCATTCAGTGTAATAATTAATATTATGTTTATTAATTTTAAAATTTAATTTTAATTAATAAAAAATAAATATTCTTTGTACTAATTTATGGCTTTGATTGTGTGAGAATTTTTGCATCAATGTTTCATATCACACTCCGTGATCCATCATCAGGATGTGATCCATTATTTTCTCCCTTAGCTCTGCTCACATCCTGATGATGGATCACGGAGTGTGATCCGAAACGTTGATGCAAAAATTCTCACACAATCAAAGCTAGAAATTAGTACAAAGAACATTATGGATTGTGGAAACTTGATATCATTAAAAAATTAAATAATCATTCATTTATTTTTATAGATAAATTATAAAATTGTTATTGTCGATTTAATTATTAAATTAATATACATCTATAAAAAAATATCGTAACAATCTAATTTTATTGTATTTTCTTACAAATTTTGAAATTGGTTTTTGAAATGGAGCGAAATCATATATGCATGTAAATACATTTTAGTCAATTCTCTCAATTATTGCCTATTACATTATCTACAAAGAAATGAAGGTACCGAATGTCAAACCATGTGGCATGTGATGCCCTGCTGTGCAAACCCCAAAGGACAACAAAAACAACAAATTACTGCACAATTTTTTTTTGAAAGAAGAACACTATATAAGATGAGCATGAACATATATTACATTTAATACAATTATATTATTTCAAATACCATGATGTCCTCTGGGGTACACGAGACGACATCCAGAAATTCTAAACCAAAACCATAATGATGACGAACGAAACATGATTACATAAGGATAACATACAACCATCCATGATCAAAAAGATGAAAAGATACATATAACATTTTATTAATAGTTCGATATGAGAATTGTGGATTATATTTCCACAGATACAACACATCAGATAAAGGCTACCACATAAGGTTTACAAAGGTAAACTAATACATTGCAGTCACTTCAGGAGTACATTACATCACTTCAAGAGTACATTACATCACTTTTGGAGTACATATGCATCCTATCGTGCAGAGAAAAAGATACATCAAATACAAGAATGTTACATATTTGAACATGGTACAAAATAATTGTTGTAGAGTCTTGGATCAACAACATTGATACGAACTCTGATTGGGGACCCAATGGGGTACATAGCACGTTCCACCCAACCATGTGGGCCCAAAGGACCACCCCCCATGCTAGGAGTTGACAAGAAAGATCCCCATTCCTCAACCAAAACAAACAAACAAACAAACCAATAAAAATCAGACTCTGCAACAAGGATAACAACCACATAAGATAACAACCGATAACATTGTTGTCACATAGCCACAAATAAATAATGGGAAGTCCAACAAAACCAAATGCCAATATTATAGATCAACACTGAATAACCATAAGAGGTGACAACAACAATAGGATCCAAAGCCTTCAAGATAAATCACAATATCAACCAACAATAAAGATCGCAGGCACCTTTCATTAACACCAATCAAGTTGTCATGAGGCATGTGTGTAACACTAAAAGATAGAACTTGGAGGCTTCAAAAACAAACACCGAGAACCAATTGCCTCAACAACATCAATTATTCAAACAACACTAGCAGAGGCAACCAAACAAGGGAAATAACCGAGTACTATAGGAGAGTGTCATTACATGGCCTTACATGGATTATCTAGACAACCTATCACAAGGTGCCACCTCCATCTATGGTTCTCCTAACTGCTTATCTCAAGGCATCGCTCCATAGGGTGACTCATGTGGAACCACTTACCTTTCATGAGGACAAGGCAATGATCTTACCAAATAGGTCTTCTCATCCCATCCTTAGCCTGTGA